>CM053769.1:136978118-137277646 GCA_028658325.1 Potorous gilbertii | reverse complement strand
CCGGGCCATGCGGAGGTAACGGGCCGCGCCCGGGCCGGGGCCGAGGGGGCTCGGAGGGGCCGGGGCGCCCGGGAGGATCCGAGGGCCGGGGTGGGGGGCTCAGGAGAAGGGGGGTGGAGGAGAACTGGAGGGCCCGGGGCGGGGGGCTGAGGACTGGAGGGAGAGGGTGGGGGGGGCTGAGGAGGATCGGAGGGCGAGGGGGGGCTCAGGAGGAGCCGGGGGCAGATGAAAACTGGAGGGCCCGTGGGGGGTCTGAAGAGGGAGTGCTGAGGATTGGGGGGAGAGGGTGAAGTGAACCTGAGGGAGGTTGGGGGTGCCGAGGAGGACGGAGGCTTGCCCACGTGTCTGTTGGTTCTAACTGGAGCTCTGTCTGGAGACGTTGGGAGGTCTGGGGGGGCTGCCCACCCCCCAGGGCCCCTTGGGCTCTCTGCCCACCCCCCAGAGCCCCTTGGGCTCTCCGGGATCTGCTCTAAGACAACGAGGGTTCAGACTTAGGTGTCTCCCACCCCGCAAGGGCAGAGAGTGGGTGAGGAGGCCGAGGCTGGGGGTCACACTGAGTCAGGACCCCGAAAATGCTTCTCTGGGACAAAGGGATGCTATGTTACACAGTTGCAACTGGGCAGGACGACTGGGGCTCTGGCCCAGAGAATGAAATTTAGAGGTTGTGGACAGTCCTGGGGATTCATCAGTGTGGAAACAACCAAGCTTCCTCTAGCTGGGGAGAACTTTTGTGCTCCCTTCTCCCCCCTCCCCATTCAGTAGTTGGACTTCTGTTTTCCCCCCAGACAGTAGTGCCTCCCCCCACTTTTTACTTACTGCAAGAATGCCTAGTTATGGCTCCCCAGGGTGTCCCAAGCACCATATAAGAGATGCGTTTGCTTTTTTTCCAGGGAATGGATACAATGGTATACGTACAATGGTATGTTTTCAAAGGGAGAGGGAGAAAGTTTAATAGTTTGATTTAAAAGGATTTTTAGAGATTATCTAGTCTTCTAACCCTATAATTTTGTGCTTGAAGAAACTGAGGACCTGAGAATGGAAGTAGCTTGCTTTAGGCTACACGGTTTGTAAGTAGCAGATTGCCACCTACAAATCTGCTACTCGTAAATGTACTTTTCCTACGTAATATTGGCTGTTGAATTCTTTCTGCTTCCCCCCTCAGGAGCAATGTGGTATTGGGAGTTGAGGTGCTAACTGGAGAAAGGTACCAGAGCTTATGGCAGCCTTGGTCAGAGCAGCAGCCCACCAGGGTACAGAATCTATTATTTGGGAATTTGTGCCTTTGGGAAGGAAGTAAAGTGTTTTAGAATTGAAATCTGGACCATTAGAGCCATAAATATAGTAATACTTAACATTCATAAATCAATTTTCAAGGTGCTTTATATCTGTTATTTCATCTGGTCTTTCCAGGTTTTTTATTCTAGAGAGGTAGTTGTATGTTCATATTTATGATTCTTTTCCAAAAAGTCTTCAAGCATATTTCATTTTCCCATAAATATAATAAACTGAAATTAGCTCTCTTTTGTTTCCTCAGTTCGTTTCCCCCCTAGTCTTGCAGGTCAGATTTCTACTTTTTATTTTCTTATGGTGTTCTCATTACACTTTCTTAATTTTTATGCTTTATACTATATTTGTGTAGATTAATTATAAACTGATCAGGAGGCATCTGTGAAAAAAGGGCTGGCCTTGAAGTCTGGAAGACTTGAATATAAGTCCTGTCTCTCATATTGGGTGTTGGACTCTGGGCAAATCATTTAACCTGTTAGTACTCTCTCCAAACAATCTTTTAAAAAAAAGGCTGTAAGTTATGGAATAGTTGCATGTCTTTGTTTTTAAAGGGAGTTTCTTCACTGGGAGTTCCTAATACCAGTGAAATCACTGGTCTGGTTAAAACAAAATCAAACTCTTTCTTTAACATACTCTATTTATTTTTCCTGTCTTTGGGACAACAGTTTCTATTTTGAATTAAATATGAATTAAATGCTGCAGATAATCACTTAGGTGCAGCTTAGCATCTATTTTTAGGTGTCTTGACCCTATTGAATTTCAGTCAAATTCAACATTTTTTTCATTATCTTTATTTTTAATTTTTGGTTTTGCATCACTTTCATAACCAAATATATTTCCCACCTAGAAGATCATTTCCTATAGCAAAGAATAAAAAAAAGAGGAAAAAAGCAGTTTAGCAAAGCTAACAGAACTCAGTCTGATAATACACAATTCAACATAATAGTTTTTAAAAAAATTACTATTTTTGTTTTTACAGTTCCTGCATTTTCCTCTGTATTCCCTCCCATTCCCAGAGCACTGCAACATTTTTGGTATGAATTTATTTTTTAAATTAAAAATTTTGGGTTTTTTTCCTTCCTATCTCCTCTCCCATAGAGATAGAAATAGTGAAAACTTGTAACAAGTATTCATAGTCAAATTAATTCCTGTAATGGCTATGTCAGAACAAATACATGTCTCATTTGGTATACCAGGTCTATCACCTCTTTGTCACAAAGTAGATTGCTTTATTGTAAGCCTTCTGGAATTGTAGTTGGTCATTACATTGACCAGAGGTCTTAATTTTTCAGTTTTTTTTTTTATGTTTACTGTGTTGTTGTATAAGTTCTGGTTATGCTCACAGAGCAATGTTCATTTTGTTTAGGTCTAACCAGGTTTTCTGAAACTGTCCCTTTCATCTTTTCTTACAGCACAATTACTCCACTATATTCTGTTCCACTGTTCTATATTCCACTATATTTAGTCATTCCCCAGTTGTTGGGCACCTACCTATCTAGTTTCCAGTTCTTTTCCACTACAGAAAGAGCTAGAATCACCCCTTATATTAAAAAACTAAAAGAAAGGAAAAAAACCAACCCAGTTTAGTAAAACCAACTGATACATCAAAAAGTCTGACACTTCAATGTAACATAAGGTACCTAGGGGTATTAGAAATACTTGAATGATTCAGAAGGTTGACTAAAATGGGGCTAAAGTATATGTCAGAAGGATGATGGAATGCCTTCAGATAGGGAAGTAATTGAAAAGGAAATAATTGATACATAGTTTACCAAATTTTTTTTCAGTTTTATTTGTATATTTTTACTCAAGAGTTTTCTCTTCCTTATTCCAGATAACACCCAGTAGTACTTCTCCTTTCTCATTTACCCTCCCTTTTACTTCCTTATCTTTAGGCTCAGTTTAATGACTGAGACCCTGATCTAGGTTGCCCCTTCACCTGCTTTATTGTCAGACCATTAATTGGGTGATTGCTTGTTTTCTTTTCTGAACTTTTTCTGGACTGTTGAAAAGCCATACAACTGACTTCTTCTGACACTGGTGCTTCCCTCTGGGTGTGGCGGGTGTGGCAGGATAGTTTCTCAGTCACCATGAATAGTCCCTGGAGGGTACATCCTTAGACTGTCCAAATTGTGTGTTTACTTCTCCATAAGGCTGGGTTCTTGTCTGAAAACAATTGTGTAAAGATTTGTACCTGAAAGAGTAAATGGGCTATAGTTTCTGAATAAGCTGGTAAGCAGATTAGGTTGGACTGTGGCAGATTAGTTTTCTCCCCTTGTAGTTCTTAGGCAAGAAATTAAAATTTGATTGTCAGTGAATTTAGCAGTAACTGAACTTTCTTTTCTTGAACCCTGCCCACCACTACCCTAACACCCACACTCATGGATTTCAGGTTAGAGGATGCTAGGAGTCTTTCTTTGTATTCTCATTTCCTTCTATGACTTCTTTTAAACAGCAGTCTTCTCACCATCCCATTTCAGAGACTTATTAGAATCTGGAGTAAATTTTCTCATTAATGAAGATGATTATTTGTTTTGTACCTGTAATTTCATTAGTTTAAGGAAGTCCCTGGTTAAAATTTCCTCCGTGAATTCAGATCTGTTCTGCAACTTCTCTTTAACGCCTGGGTAATTGAAAAGTCAAGTAACTTGCTCATGGACACATAGCTAGTATGTATTGTCAGAAACTAGGACCTGAACCTGGATCTAGCTGACTCCAGATTCTCCATCCTATCCACACTATGCCATGCTCCCGCAATTACTGCTAGTAAGGATTTTTATCTTACTTGATATTCACAGCAGCCTGGCAAGTCGGTAATGATAGCGACATATTTTGAAGAAGAAAGACACAGTAACGATTAGATAATTTGTCAGTATTTGTCCACCTATTTTCCCCCATTAGGTGGATGTTGTCACTTAATTGTCATCTTAATTGCCTGAGGAAGGTCTGGTTTGTGTGGAATCTTGATTGTTGGTACGTATTATTAACAAAGTGCCGATTTTGCTTTCTGCCCGGTGTTTGGGAAGATTTGTATTGGAAAAGTTGATGATTTAAAGTACCTCTTGTAAGTGGCTTATGTTATTGAGCCTTTTAAGCTGTATTTCTGTTTAAGATTATATGTTCAGGTGAAATGTCCTTTCCTTCACTGCATTCCCTTGTCCCATCTCCACATCTTGTACTTTTGTCAGAGTTCATCCCAGAGTAGAAGAGTGTGGACAACAGTGTGGAGGGATGGCATGCATTGTGGTAACCCTATTAGGCTTGGTGGCCTGGGGGCATGGAGTGGAGAGTAGTGGAAACAGCTCAGGTTTGGAGGCAGAAGACTGAAATCTCACTACTGCTTTTTTCATTGAGCAGGCAAGCCACAATCTCTGTGTTTTAGTTTCCTCATCTTTAAAATTAGTTGTTGAACAAGAGGATTTCTAAGGTTCTTTCTGGCTGGACTTAACCCCATATGACTTGGTTGGCTTTGACTTCTATATTGGTCTGATTGAGCCATCTGCTTCTGAGAAAGGTTGGCTAGGACAACTTTACTGGATATTTCTGCAAGTAAGAAGTACAGAGGTTAATTATATTTTGGACAAGGAAAGGGTATTGGTGCCTGAGTACTTGTTTGCTTTTCTTTCCAGCAGCTTTCTTTACTAATGAGTAAATAAAAGAAACATTCTGTGTGTGCCATTGTACACAACTAACTTTTTTTGCCTGGGTAAAGAGAAAATGCTAATGAAGCTCTTTTCTAAAACTGTTTTTTAAAGACTATATAATCATTCTTTTTACTTGGCATTGATATTAGGATCCAAGGTAAGGTCTTATATATAGTGGTGACTGTTCTACACTCTAGGGATCCTGGCATTAAGAAGTAAAGATATAAGTTAGACTGGAACTAGCCTTGGCTGTCAGCTTTTTTGGCTTTTTTGTTGAGTTGGGTGTGAGGGAAGCAATGGTGATGACAATTTTGATGCAATTGTATAGTTTCCCTCATTTGGATTATTAGCTCCCTTAAGACAGGGTTCCTGTCATTTCTTTCCTTTGCATCCCTCACAGGATATAGCAGGTTGGGCACATTGGCATCATTAATAAATATTTTTGACTGACTACAATGCATGGTCTTTGTACAAAGAACAGTCCCACATACATACATGCACAGAGGCATCACTAATACACACATACATTTGAAATCATTTGTGCACAGCTTGAATTGAGAAGCAAAGGATGAAATGGTGCTACCCCAAAGCTGAGCAAGTAAGTTCCCCTGGAATGCAGTGGTGAATCCTGCTGACCCGAGTAGAATTGTTGCCTTTTTATAGGAATATGTTCCTGGACAGGTGAGGTCTTGGGTTGAAGGCAAGATCTTTTGAATTACCAGCTTTCCTAAGCTTATTTTCTCTTAAATTGCACTTGTTTTTAGTCATAGTTTCTGCTGAAGGTCATCAGTTCTAGTTGGCTTGTAGCTCTAGGGATAGCTCTAGGGACTATCAGTCTGCTCTGGTGGCTGTAAGATCTTGTACCCCATGATGCAGGGGCTGGTCAGATTCTTAGATTTTGTAGTAAGGGATCTTATGTGTTTTGTATTCCTTATTTTCTGCAGGCTCTGTTTCTACCCCTAGCCCCCACCCCAGTTTATTTTGTATTTTATCTTTGATATGCTCTTTTGTACCTTTGGAGTTGTCCTGTGCCCTGATTCTTTACCTGGGGATCTGTGAACTTGGTGGTGTTTTTATAAAAAATATTTTAATGATAGAATTCCAGTGTAGTTGTTTTCTTTTGTAATCTACATATTTTATGTATTTAAAAACAATGTTCTGTGGAAAGGATTGATAGCCCCAAATTGCCAGAGGAGTCAGTGACACAAAAAAGGTAAGGATACCCTGCTTTAGAAGTGCCCCACTTCTGAGCTCAAACCTAGCGTTCTCTATATCGTGACATCTTGAGTTTTTGTGAGACTTACATGAGTGTTTGTATATCTAACTTGTTCAGCTCCCATGTCCTTGGCAGGGATCGGGGGAAACTTGTTGCAAAGATTGGCGACTTAAAACCCAAAGAGCTTTGTGTTAATGCTGAGCAGGAGTAGAATTAGAATCTTGGGGGAAAGGTAGATAAACCTCTGCAGCCTTCCTGTATCCCTTTTCAGTCAGATTTAGAATAGTACCATTTACAGCAACAAACTCCTTTGTGTTGGTTTGATTTCAGGTCCTAATCATTGAAGCTGTAAAGAATCTAACACACCATGGAAGAAAGGCAGAACATGAATCGCATACCTGAATACCGCCCCATCCACCAAGAGGGCCATCTCGGTGCTGGCGATGGCATGTCTTCTGAGGTGCCAGATGTGCCGAGAGAAACTCTTCAGCTGAAGAAGGAAATCTCTTTGTTAAATGGGGTTAGCCTTGTAATAGGCAATATGATTGGATCAGGAATCTTTGTCTCTCCAAAGGGGGTCCTGGTCCACAGTGCCTCCTATGGGCTGTCCCTTGTGGTGTGGGCCATTGGGGGTATCTTCTCTGTAGTTGGTGCCCTCTGTTACGCAGAGCTGGGTACCACCATCACCAAATCTGGAGCCAGCTATGCGTACATTCTGGAAGCCTTTGGGGGCTTCATCGCCTTCATCCGCCTGTGGACCTCACTGCTCATCATTGAGCCCACCAGCCAGGCCATTATTGCCATTACTTTTGCTAACTACATTATCCAGCCTGCGTTTCCCTCTTGCGAGCCACCATACATAGCTTCTCGTCTGCTTGCTGCTGCTTGTATATGTAAGTAGGGGGGCAAAATTTGAATGTGATATATGTGTAGTCATAATTCCTTATGATCATGTAATATTTTGTACTTTTAAAATTTCCTGTTTTCTCATTTGATCCTTCTACCCAATCCTATGATATAGGTAGACATGTAGGCTATTGTGAGCCCCTGTGTATATGAGGTGGGTGTTTAAGGAAGGGGAAAGAAAGATGCAGGTATGTCCAAGGGGTGTATGGATGTCTTAAGAATTTTATGCTCTCCACTTGTTTCATACTTGGCTCTCAGTGGGAGCTGTCTTTTGTGGTAGGATTTCATTTTTGAGAACATTGATCCCTGCATTCTTACTATCTCCAGCCTATCTGGGACTTTTTGGATGGGTGGGTTGGGGCCAGGGGAACTCAGCATATTCATGATGAAATCATAGGATGATTGGGGCCTAATGAAATTAATTGAAACTTCAAGTCCTTGCCTCAAAACAAGGCTTGTTTCTTTTCCAAAGGCTTGTATGGAGATAGTTTATAGGATGACACCTTATTTTGATGACTAAGGGCCTTTTCTGAACAGCAGCTTCCTTGTTCCTTCCCAGTACCTCACAGGTAAATTTTCCTTTTTAGTATTTTAATCTTTCTGGCTGTGTAAATAAATATTGAATGAAATCTCTGTTGGGAAGGTTGCATTGTCCTCCTATCCCAGGGCTCTCTTGTGGCCTTACTGTGTGTACTGTGAGACTGGAAGGAGGTCAGAGATCTCTGGGGTAAAATTACCAAGGGCCAGCCAGAGGATGGTTGAAAGTCTACTGAACGCTGAGGAGTCACTCATTCCAATGGAGAGGTGGCGCTGATGCTTATTGTTAGTACTGCCAGAAGCACATGGTTGTCATTCATTCTTTCCTTATCTCTTTTCAATAGGTTTAGCAGTATTTCTAGTTTGTTCATTGTTGAAGATAAGCTAGAAGTGTTAGGAAAAAGACAGTGTACTGTAGAGGATAGAAAACTGTACTCAAAGCCAGCAAGTTCCACTTCTGATGCTCACTGGCTAGATGTCACCCCTCAGCCCTTTGGGCAACACCCTAAGCCTCTAAGGTTCAGAGAAGATGCTGCTGATGTGCATTGCTTGAAGGAGTTTCCTCACCTAAGAGTTCTCTGTACCAGTAGAATCACACTTCTATATCTATTTCCTATCCTTAAATGGGGTAGAATTAATTTTAAGACACTGCATAATCCCCTGTGATTTGGGTAGTTTGTAAATGACAGATAGCAAAACTCTTTTGAATCCCATGAGGCACTAATAGGGGTCTGCCCTTGGCTCTGGGAGGGGATTGATTTATTGATTTGCCTTTGTGTTGGGGAGGAGCTAGACCTATTGGAAGTGTGACTAGGTCACTGCGAAGTTTGGTGTTGCTCAGCTGATGTATCCTTTTCCCCAGATTGTCTCTCAAGTCTGTGATTGAAGCAGAGGGTAGAAGTGTCTGTGAGGGATGAGACGCTAGGACTTTAGATGGCCATTACTGGTTCAGCTCATTTCTTTCTTTGAAGAAAAATATTTTTACAATCAGTAAGAAATCTTATTTTTTCTTCCACCCTCATCTGTAATTGAGATAGAAAGAAAAACTTGTCAGATAAATTTCCAGGTTGGCTGTGTTCCAAAAGACATTTCATTCTGCTCTCGTGAGTCCTCCTCAGCTCTCTCAGCAGGTAACATGTTTCATCTAATGATTCCTCTGGAGTTGTGGTTCCCAAGTTTTTCAGCTGTTTGTCTTTTGCAGTGTTATTGTATAAATCACTTTTGATTCTGCTGACTTGGTTCTATCAGTTCATACAAGTCTTCTCAGGTTTCTCTGAAACCATTCCCTACTTCCTTTCTTGCAGCACACTAGTATTCCATCACATTTATATACCAGAACATGTTCAGCCTTTTCCCAGCTGATGGCCCAGTTTCCAAAGCTTTGTCATTGCCAAAAGAAGTGTAAATATTTACACTTCCTCTTTTCATCTGTTCTTCTTTTCCCCTTTTCTCCCTTCTCACCTTTGTTGAATGATATGCATTTTTGTGTATGTGTGTATATTCTTTACTTCCTTGACCAGTTCAGATGAGAGTGAAGTTCAGATGTTGGCTACATTCTCACTCCTTCCTCCTCCTCTGTATAAACTTCTGTTTGTACACCCTGATTATGTGAGATAATTTTCTCTAACTTCCTCTCCCTTGCCCTCAGTTATTCCTCTTTTTCTGCCATTCCATTTTTCTTTTAGAATCATCAAGATATAAAAGAACTACTCTCAGGCCTCTGTCTAGACTCCCTCTGTGACCCCTGATGATCGTTTTCAGAGGGGATGCATGGAGTATGCTGGTAAGTGTTCAACTGCCAGTTCTCTGAAAGCATGACACACTTTTAAGTCTTATCTGCATTATTATAATTTTTACCATGATTTTTTGAATTTCAGAAAATCAATTTCTGAGGTGTAAATATTCAATACCGAAAATTTAACAGTTGATTCTCCAGAACCAACTAGAACTGCTCTAGCACACACCTGGGCACCTGTATCATCTATAGGAGAGTATAAATCACTTGGACTGGTTAGTCCCATGTTGTTCATTCATGTTTACCTTTTTATATTTCTCTTAACTCCTATATTTGCACTTCAAAGTTTCTCTGTAGCTTTGGTTTTTTACTTGAATTCTTTCTTTCTGGCTGCTTATATTTTTTCTTTGACCTGGATTTTGGCTGTGCAGTTCCTGGGAGTTTTCATTTTCTTCCGGGACCTAACTAACCAAGGTATTTTTTTCTATTTCTATTTTTCCCTCTCATTCTGAGAGATCTGGGTAGTTCTATGATTTCTTGAAATATTGCTGTCCAGTTTTTTCCTTTTGGTCCTGGTGTTTTGGTAGTTCAGAGATTCTTAAAGGATCTCTCCTCAGTTGTTTCTTTTTGAGAGATATCTTGCACTTTGTTTTATGTTTTCAGCCTTTCATAATTCCTTCTTGTCTCATGGAATCACTGTCTTGCTCCATTTTTTTTTTTTTTGCTCCATTTTGCTCTCATCTTCAGGGAGTTTTTTTTTCTTGGGCGTGATTTTGTACCTTTGGTTTCAAGCAGCTAATTCTCTTTTCGTAGCTGTCATTTCTTTTCTAACTCTTCTGGCTCTCTTATTTCATTTGTAAAAAGTCTTACTTTATCTTTTCCAGTAATTCTAGTTGAATACCTGCATTCACATTCTAAAGCTTTGCTTGTAGATATTCAAGAATCATTTTCTTCCTCCAGGTTGGTGTTCTGTGTGTTTCTAGTAGCATAACAGTTTTTTTGTGGTGGGATTCTTTTTTTTTTTTTTCATTCTTCTAGCCTTCTTAACTTCATTATTTCTAATAGGGCTAGGCTCTGCACACTTTTGGAAGAAAGGTCTGGGCAGGTTCTGTTGCTATTTTCTTGAGATTTTGAGTGCTTTGTTATCATCCCAGTTTGTCAGGTCAGTCTGGGAAAGTACAAGCTTTCATTACTTCCAAAGTAGTCTGATCCAGAGCAGAGTCTCAGTGTGCTGCCTTCTTGCTCTGAGTTCCTCAAGTTTCTGGTCTGGGTTTTTTATCTGAGCAGCATTACCTCTGGACTCCCCATTTGTAATTCCAACAAACTGCTGCTGGACTTAGCCACCATCAGCCAGCGGAAATCTCTGCTGTTCCAGTGTGACAGAACTATAGGCTTCCTTTAGATCTGAGATTCCAATCTAGTTATTTCTCTGCAAATCTTAGACAAATCTGGTAGTGGGAATTGACATCCTGCATCAAGGGTGTGCTGAAGCTGGCCAGCTTGAACTAATTTTCAGTGTAAGCATTTCATGTGTGAGCATTTACACCTCAGAAACAGGCAAATGCTACAAGTTAGGGCTTGATTTATTGTTTCATCAATTGTCTAGAGTTACAGTGATAAAGAAAGTGTTAATAATGCAGATTATGTGCAGTTTTTTTGGAGAATTGGTTATTAAATATTCACCAGCATGCCTGTGCCCTGCTCCAGTCCTGCTTCTGAATTCTGTTCTAGGGTCCGTGACACTCTTCACCTGGGAATGCCTCTTCTGTGGATCTATATGGATCTATAACATGGAACTGGCCAGTAGATGTAATTTCAATTATTTTTTCAATTGCATGTAAGCAAAAATTTTTTTAACATTCTTTTAAAAAAATTTGAATTCCAAAGTCCATCCCCACTCCTCAAGAAGGCAAACGGTTTGATGTAGTTTATACATGTGCAATCATGGAAAATATTTCCATATTAGCCTCATTGCAAAAGAAAATGCAAACCAAAAAAACCCCCAAGAATGATAAAGTTAAACTACATTTCAGTCTATATTCAGATGCTAGTGGTTCTTCCTCTGGGAGTCAGTAGTATTTTTCATCATAAGTCTTTTGGAATTGTGTTGGATCCTTGCATCGCAGATAACGGCTAAGCCTTTCACAGCTGATCATCACACAGTATTTCTGTGGCTGTGTACAGTGTTTTCCTGGTTCTGCTTATTTTACTTGGCACTGATTTATGTAAGTCTTCCCAGGTTTTTCTAAAAGCATCCTGCTCATCATTTCTTATAACACAACAGTATTCCATCACAATCATATTCCACAGCTTGTTCAGCCATTCATGGGTTGTTCATGGGCATCCCCTCAATTTTTTCCAATCTTTGCTGTCACAAAAAGAGCTCCTTTAAATATTTTTGGGCATATAGGTCCTTTTCCTTTTACCTTGATCTCTTTGGGGTATAGACTTAATAGTGGTGTTGGCGGGTCAAAAGATACGCACAGTTTCGTAGCCCTGTGGGCATAGTTCCATCTATAGGAGATCATAACACTTGCTTTACATACCTCATGAGATTATCGTGAGGAAAGTGTTTTTATCACCAAAATGCTGTAGACATGTGAGCATCATTTACAGAAAAACTGCTATTAGGTACTTCCTAGGATCTAGGAACTCTGATTTGTGACAGGGTAAGCTTGAATGTAAACTTGAGTGACCTTAGTCAACAACTGAAAAGAGCTATAATGAGAGATAAGGCCTCTTTGGGATGGGCAGGTACCTTTTGATCTCCCCCCAGTTGTATACTCTTTCAAAGAGAGAACTAAACTCTTAGTGCAGACTGAAGCATACTTTTAAAATTTTCTTTATTTTCATGCTTTTTTTCTGCAGTATGGTTAATATGAAAATATGACCTCATGTGTATAATTGATCCCATATTGCTTGCCTTCTTAGTGGGTAGAGGAGGGGCTGGAGGGAGGGAGAGAATTTGGAACACAAAATATAAAACAATGTTAAATAAAAATTTTAAAACAGAAAAGAATGGCTCAAGGGACTGAGAAAATGGGAAATCTTGAAAGGGGGACAGTGTCCCTTCCTGTACTTATAAAATATTTTTGGTGTTCATTACTGAGGAGGTGATATTTATTTGACTATAGCTACAAAGTGATTCAAAAAGAAGTTAATCCCTTCTCACCCATGTGCCCCCTGAGGCCAAGACAGCAGGGATAATGCCAAGGAATCCCTTCACAGGATTGAGGTCACAAGATATCCAGCATACATCATCATACAAGAAATAGGTATGAGAGAGAAAAAAGAGTTTCTTTTACAGTATTTTAGCTTTCTCCTAAATCTCTACCTATAACACAGTTAACCTCTAAGCACTAAACCCCATTCTGGGATGGGGCTCAGGTTCTAAGTAGTCACAAGGCTATTCCCCCTCCCCACCACCATCAGAGCTGAGTCCCAGAATGATCAAGATGAAGATCCAGATGATCAAGTAAGAACTTTACAGTTTGCTTTTAGAAACTCCCAGACAAATAACTCCATGTCCTAGCAGGAAAGGAGAGAGTTAATGTATCCCTGGGTACTTCTAAAACTTATGCTGTGATGCAAATGTAGCTCTATAAGGGGAGTCTTTTCTCCTGCCCCCAATTCCTCTTTGGAAATTGGTTTTGGGAGCTGAGGTCTCATCCCAGAATTTACATCTAGGATTCTGCATTCACCATTTCTTTTAGCAAACAGTAATCATCTCTGGAGCTCCCACTTCAACCTGGGGACATTAAGCTTCTTCATACAAATAGGAACATCAACCCTGATGCAGTGCTTATGAGAGAAGCTATGTGTCCCTTAGGCTCAAGAGTAGAGGAAGAGGCTGCTGGTTAAGAAGAAACAAAACACCAGCCCCAAACTGCTGAAATGAAGTTCCTGCTTTGGAGCTCTGTTTGTTCTTTTTGGAGAAACATTGCTGAGTAGTGAACTGATGTCAGGCCTGGGAGTCAGGAAAATCTGCGTCCTGGCTCCCCCACTTGTCTCTCTGAACGACAGTTTTCTCTCCTGTCAAAATGGAAATAAAAACAATACTTATCTGACACAGGTGAGATGAGCATCAAATGCAAATTTTACAGTGCTGTAAAAATGTCAGTGATTATTACTATAAATGTTCTTTCTTCAGTAAGTATTTTGGAAATGCATTGTCCTGGAAGATGATAACTACGGGAGAGCCCTGGCCCAGAACAGAAGGAGATGAATGTGGAATGTTAGTTAAGAAAACTGATAGGAAAGAAGATGGGAAGACTTGAAAGAAGTGGTTCAGAGCTTTTTGGTGGGACTGACCCCAGTGGCTTCTCTGCTTTGGAACCTATACTTCAAGGACTGTTATTCAGGGGTACAACTTGTTTCATATGATTTTTATTGCAGTATGACCAGGATTAGGGACTGTTTTTTGCCTTTTTGTTGTATCTTCAACACCTGGCCAAGTGCCCCGCATGATTATGTTCAAGAGATTGATGAGATGTGCCATTTTAGGCAGTTTGGAGTCTTCTAGGAATATAGATCCAAGAAGGTGCTTCTGAAAGCAGTGGCTATAATCAGAGACTCAAGAGTCTTGCCTTTTGTATGTAGAGTGGAAGGAACTATGGGCCTTTCTTAAGTGACTTGACATTCCTTTATCTAATAATAAGTTTTATCATTCATCTCTCCCTGTGCTTTTCTTCTCCTAAGTCTGTTGTGACCTCTAGTGCCTCTGCCCTTTCTGTGATTTCACTTCCCAGTCTTCACTCTCTAGTTCAGCTGTGCACTGCTGTCTACTCTTGAATCCAGTCCTGGTTGCACCTCATCCTGGATCACTGACCACTCCGGAAACTTGAAGGACTTAATAGATACCACCTGACCTGACCACTGAGCTGACTGGTTGCATTACACATTTGTTTTCTAACCTCATAGGCTTTTGCACTGCAGCAAGACAAACCTTGTCCTCCTCTCTAAATGATCATCTGTTCCACTTGTTCCCTTCCCTCTTTGTGCCACCCTACCCCAACCAGCACCCAGGCTCAGGATCCTGACTCCTCCTTTACAGAGAAAATGGAATCCATTCCATGCCAGCTCCCTCATCTTCACCCCCTTTGCCACTGTCCTCCTCTATCTGTGTTTTGTCTAGTCACCGATGATGAGGTGGCCCCTTCCTCATTCGTTCAGCTGCCTCCCGTCTCTTAGCAGAAAGTTACCTTCTCTCCCATCCTCTAGTCTAGGCAGTCTCTTCCTATTTGCCTGTCTTCACATCCTTAAAAACATCTCCCCAAATTACTGTCCTGTATTTTTATCAGAAATTCTCAGAAAACAGACTCTCAGAGAAAAAGCTGTCTTGCCCTGTTGCTTCCATTTTTTGTTATTTCATTGACTTGTGAGCTCTTCAGTCTGGCTTCTGTTCTCATCGCTAACCGAAGCTGCTGTTTCCAGTTACCAAACTCTCTCCTCCTTGAGGAGCTTTTCTCTCTCTCACTTTTATTGACCTTCCTGCTTTGTCTAACACTGCTGGCCATTGTCCTCTGACGGCTCTCTGTTCTCTGGGTTTTCATGACAGTGCTCTCCCGTGGTTCTGCCATTTTATCATGTGCCCTAATTAGGAGTGTACCCTGAAACCCTGTCCTGGGCACTTTACTCTCAGTGTCCTCTTTCTCTTGACAGTCTCATCCACTCCTGTTATTAACTTCGCCTTTGACTCCTAGGTTTGTACATCCATTCCTAATCTCACTCCTGAGCTTCAGGCCCATATCACTATGCCTAGTGCACATTTTAAACTAGTTTTTCCATAAACATGTTAGACTCAGTACATCCAAAACAAATTCATTTTCTTTTTCCCTCAAATTCAGCCTCTCTTCTTAACTTTCTTATTTCTGTTAAAGACATGACCACCTTCTGTTTTCCCTCGTTTGTAACCTCAGAGTTATCATTAACTACAGTCTTTGCAGTAACTCCACTTTTTCTAATCCGTTGCTCGATCTCCCCTTTCTACCTGCACAACATCTCTCATATCTTTCCCTTTATCACTGTTCAGACACCACAGTCCTCATCACTTTTCTTGCAATGGCCACTGTAATGGATCTCGTCTCAACTCTCTCTCTATTCTCATCAATCCTTCACGCAGTTGTAAAAACAAATTTCCTTACACTAATGTCTGAACATTCTCTTCCCCTCCTCAGTAAGCTCTGGTGACTCCCTAATGTCCATGGAATCAATTATATAAACTCCTGTTCTTGGTTTCAAGCCTTTCACAAGCTGGCCCTGACCTCCTTTTCCACACTAAGTATGCAGCCCTCCCCTTTCCACACTATAGTTAGCTAACCTGGCCTTCTTGATGTCCTTCCCCCATAATTCTCCATCTCCTGTTCTTGGGATACGCCACCTCTTTACTTTTGGGCTTGGCTCAAACTGTACTTTCTGCTTGAGGCCTTTCCTGATCCTTCCCTCCATTCTTCCTGCCTCCTACCCCCTAACTGTGGTCACCCTTTCCCACTGAACTACCTTGTATTTAACATTTTTAGTCTGTATATCCATTTCTACACGCACAGACGCATGCATAGATACATGCAGATGCACACATTCTACATGCTGTCTCTGCCAGTAAGAATGAAGGCTCTTTGAAAGCTAGTATGGTTTCATTTGTGTTCTTGTGCTTAATAAATGCTTGTTCATTGATTCAGGGTCTGACTAGAACCTTAAAAAATCCCCAGCAGTGCGTTGAAGGGCTCAGAGACGTGGCAGTCAGGAGTAGGGGGATAGATAAGGAGGGAGGGTTAGATCGGAGCCGGGGGCAGCTTTTACTTACTTTCTGTCCGTGTTTGAGTCTTCTTCTGTCCTTGGGTTGTTAATCCTTATTCTCACTGGTCTCGGTTCTAATATACGTAGTCATAATTCTGGTCCTTCTGGTAAGTGACATACCTTCTTTTGGACCCTCTCCCTCCTTCTTTACTGCTTTATCCCTGCATTGTCTAGTCATCTGTGAAAACCATGTTTTTAATGAAGTGAAACCTTTGAAGTATGACCAGAGGCTGCCTACCTCCTGTCTCGTTAATGTCCATGAGCTGCTTCGGAGATCTCTCTTGCCTTGGAGGAAGGATTGGATTTCTGACAGTTGCTCTGGCCTTTTTATCCCCTGCTACTTGGGAAATTGGAGACTCAAGTTCTAACTATAGTTTCTTTGAAGGAAGAAGGGAATACTTCAGTTTGGTTCAACTCAAAAAGTATATATTGAGCTTTCTTAGTGTCTAGCACTGTGTAGAACCCTAGGACAGACAGAAAAGATGACACCTTTCTGAGCTGCCCAAGGGGCAACATGAAGCAGAGGACAATATGAGGCTGGAGAAAGGCTTAGAAAGAATAACTGTTAATTTGCATGGTACAGATGATAAACACAGTTCAAAGGAGATGTTAATGGTCTGACGCTGGTGAAAAAGACTTCCAGGGTCTGGGTAGGACGTGGGTAGGTGGAGAAGATGAAGGATGATCTTTTTGATGGAGTAACGAGTATGGCACATGTGCACACGGTGGATGCTGGCCTTGGAAGGACTGAGGGAAAAATCTGGAAAGGGAGGATGGAGCCAGGGTATTTTGTAGTAGCTTTTTTAGGTTTATTGAGAAAAAGGTGGGTTGGGCTGCATGTAGTGCAGATTCCCCACCCCTGGTGTAGCAGATATAAAGATCATGTTTCCTTCTGATACAGGTTTGTAGTAAATGGCATGTCTTCTGATGCCCTTGTCCTTCTTTTCCCTGCCCTTGGCACAACTTTTTGTTTGTTTAGAAAGGACCCTGAGGATGGTACCTACTTCTAACTTGTGTTCAGTGCAGGTATACTGTGCTTGTAGTGAGAGTTGTTTTGAAAATCAGATGTCTTGAAATTAAGCTGAAGGAAAATCAAGGCTAGATCTCTTTCCCCATTGGTCTCAATGATAACTGGAAAGTTACAGGGTTTTCAGATTTAGAACTGTAAGGGACATTAAAGGGGATTTAGTCAACCTCCCTCCTTATCTTACAGATAGTACACTGAGGCCCAAACAAGTAGTGGAGGGAGACTTGGGTAGGATTAAGTAGGATGGGGGAAGGGGAAGAAGGGTAGCATTTATTTAAGTGTTTTTGAGGATGTCAGTACATCAGCAAATATTTCCTGCTATGTGTAAGATTACCTGCTAGGTGCCTGTCTCTTTAATTTTTGGATCACTGCCTCTACCACCAAGTCCACCTAGTTTCTTTCCTTCCTGCCCCCTCCCCATTGAACTCCATGGACTTCTCAAGCTAGAGGAAGGAATTCCTTGCCCAGGAATCTGGCAAGCCCAGCATCTCATATTAATCATCCCTTAATTGGGCTGTTAACCTTGTTCCTGTCTGAGACCTTTCCTTGGAGAGAGAGGAGGGTAGTGGCATCATTATGCAAAGTGGGGAAATGGGCAGATAATGGGAGTTATATAATCGAGGGAGTTCTCTAGTTGAGAAGGGGTAGTGATGTGGAGCATGCTTGTGTTCCTTACGGGAAGGGCAAGTGCTGGTGTGATCCTCACAGGCGTATTCAGACCTGGGTGGGAGGGGCTTCATTTCATTGACCCAGTTATCTAGTGTCTTATGTTGATTTATCTATACTAATGCTAAGTCCTGAATCTGAGCTGTATTGCCATGGCACTGAGTAGTAGTTAGGGAACATTACTGATGGCTATCGGCCCAGGGGGGCAGGAATTCATTGCCCAAGCCTGCCTGTGACCTGCTGCCCCACATGGATTTTCTCTCCTAGGTCTGCTGACATTTGTGAACTGTGCATATGTGAAGTGGGGGACGCGTGTGCAGGATGTGTTCACCTATGCCAAGGTTCTTGCCCTTATTGCTATCATCGTCACAGGCCTTATAAAACTGTGCCAGGGTAAGTTGGTCCTGGGAGGGAGAGAGGATATCAAGTTTAGCCAAGTTTAGGCTTCTCCGGCATATGTGAAAGGACCTGGGTTCATTTGTCTTATCTCACAAATGAGATAGTAACTGTTTCATGTTATGTGACTTTGAGACTCCTTGGAACATATTGGAATTGGCAAGATCCTGGGTGCCTTGATAGTCTTGCCAAAGTCAGCTGGGTATGAAGTTATACCCCTTTCTCCTCCAGTCAGGGATGAGCACTGTCTAGTCTGTTTAGTCCCTGGGATCTCTTAAAATATGAGAGCCTAGAGCTATGTTGGGAGATAGTGAGTCATATTGTAATTGGTGTAGGACTCACTCAGTAGAGAATGCTTTGCTGGAGATGGGCATGGACAGTGGGGTAGGAAGCCAGTTTGACAAAATTTATCTGATTGTGTCCATCTCTAGTCAGGCCTCTCTTAGGCCAGCTTGTAAACTTGTGAAACCTTGCTACATCTCAACATTTTTCTCTCCTTATCTAGGATCAGTCCTGCTCTATTCCTTGATCTTTTCTAAATTTCATGGATACCTACTAAGCTGTTAGCTAATAAGAGCGTAAAGGTGTTCTCCCCTTTCAGGGGATTTTGGGCTCTTAGAGACCAAAAATCTTTAGAATTTATGAAGAGAGAATTTCCATACATGGAATCCCATACACTCTAACAAATAATAAGGAATTTATTTGAGGGCAGAGAAGCCTGTTTATTCTGCAAATCCTGCCAAGTAGGTGCTGCTGACATCGGAGGGAGATCGGAGTTGGAGAGTTTTCATTGCTATGCTATGTTTGGAGACAGCCAAACGGGAGCCAGGGCCTGTGCTTGGTGTGGAAGGCTAACCAGGACTTCCTAGGGCTTTTTATTTGCAGGTCCAGGGGGTAATGTGGTATGTTGGGAGAAGCAATGGTTTTGGTTTATTGGAAGGACCTGTTTTTGATTTCAAGTTTGTTACTACTTATGTAATCTTGCCCACGAGAATTTAATCTTTCTGGGCCTTGGTTTCCTCATGTAAAATGAGGGGTTTGGACCCCTTTAAAAATTCCTTCTTATTTTATTTCTGGGTGTATTGGCCCGGTGGTGGGATTACTTTATAGCTTGGATACAATAAGTCATTTCCCAATATGTTCAGACTTAGTCCTGCCCTAAAGGCTCTGGAATGTTGGGGTCATCAGATACCAAAAACAGGGTTAACTGGGTCCATTGTTCCCCTAAGTCTGGGAGAAAATCTCGATGTGTCCCAGCCTGTGATATTGCTAAGAAAATCCAAGGAAGGAGGGTGGTGATTGGGGCCAAAGACTCTAAAGATTATCTTAGGGCTCGTCTAGGCTGTGGGTAAAGATAAGGTGCTTCATGGTTGGCACCGCCTGTGATTTCTTAACACAGGACAGTTAGAATTGAAAAAAGCAGGAGAGTGGGCACCTTATTCATGGGGCTGATAAACTTCAGACAAATTGTTCTGTTTACAAGCTTAAGGCGGATATTATCCAGAGACACTTTGGGGTATGTTAAAATGATCCTCAGATATATAGTAAGGGAAACTCTCAGTATTCTTACTGTTTGTAAGGCAGTCAGATATCATCACTGGGCTTTTCGAAGGAAGTGGTCATTGGGGTTTTCCAGGCAGTCCCCGGCACCTTTGCTTCTGCTGGGCTGGGCTGCTGTGTTGTAGTGCAGAGAGAGCTGGGTGCTGGGTCTGAAGTGAGGGGCTGAGTTTGGGTTTTGTTTGCACTAAAACTGTGTTTATCCTTTTTTTTCTCTTCCCCTCTGCTTTGCCCTTATCCCTTCCCCCACCTTTTTCTTCCTGCTTTTCTTCTGCTCTTTCTGTTCTGCTGTCTTTGCCCTGCTCTTCTTCTCTCCCTCTCCACCCTCCCCCTCTCCCTTTGCAGGACATTCTGAACACTTTCAGGATGCATTTAAGGGCGCTTCCTGGGATATGGGAAACCTCTCTCTGGCCCTGTACTCTGCCCTCTTCTCTTACTCAGGTTGGGACACCCTTAATTTTGTAACAGAGGAAATAAAAAACCCAGAAAGGTAAAGTTGAGTTCATAATGCACTACCAGACTAATTTATACTGGGAATCCCTTTGGTGGTGGGTACCTTTACATAAATGATTATCTTTCCTCACATCCCCAACTTCTGTACCCTCTACCTCTGCCTTTTCTTCATTTCTCCATCCTCATCCTTTTACCTTCTATTGCTTTGAGGAAGAGAAGGACAGAGAGAAAGGAGGAGAGAGTCGGGAGCGAAGGTCATGACTTCACCTTAACAAGTACATACCACTGGAACGTCAGTGTCCTACCTGGAAGAAGTGACCTTGGCAGTCAAATCTAAACCCTGGTCTGACTTATAAGCCTAGAAGTTGAAGAGAAGTCTAAGCCAGTCTGGCCACATATTACTGTCCAAGGCCTGGGCTAGGAACACTAAAAGGCTCCCAAGTACACCAACTAGGTTTCTTGGGTAACTCTATAACAGCAAAGATCCTGTCATACACAGGAGGACCGGTTCTTAGATCTGCTTTTCTAAAAGGAAAGCAACAATCACTTTAATCAAGCACATATACCATTCACTTAGTTCAGGGGAAAAAGTCAGCACAAAATACAGAAAAATAAAAACAGACAGGGCTTCCAGCTGTGACCATAGGGAACACATACATCACAGGGGCTCCTTAGCCTCTACCCAGATTCTCTTCTGACCAAACACCCACTTCCAATGCGTAAGCCCCCAAACAAAACCTCAACTCAGAATATTTATACACTTTTCCGAGTCAGAGGGCATCACCACATGACTCATTAGAAATTAACAAAAGATGTAGGCCTTTCTACAAACCAAATTTCCTCTAATCAAGCTTCCTTAAATGGGCAGGCCTGTTAATGGGAGGGGAAGATCTTTAACTCTCTTCAATGTAATTAACGGTACAAATCCTTTCCTGGAAGACTAGTGTAGCTACATTATTAGACTCATTTTTCACTGATTGAAGGACTTGAAATGATGTTCTTGTGTTGCCTTTAAAGAAAAAATAGGTCTGAGTGGATAGTTTGAGGAGAGAGTGTGGTGTAATGGGTTTCAGGGTCAGAGGATTTTGGTGTGGCTCCTGATTTTGTCATTTAGTACCTATATGAGCTTGGGTCAGTCACTTATTCCTCAATTTCCTTATCTGTAAAATGAAGTCAGACTAAATAACCTCTAAGGACCCTTCCCACTCTAAAGCTTAAGGTCCTCTGACTGATGACTCACCTAGTTGTGGAATTAAAAGGTGTTGAGGGTAGTAACACATTGTTAAGGAGATTCATTAGGCCCCAAGGACTGGGAGCATAGTTGCATTTTTAAATCTCCTAATATGCTTTCCTAAAAGAGGACTCAGTTAATGTTATTGGCCTGAAGGAAGGAGGTACAGGGTCCTAGTGAAGGATTTGATATTTTTCTCCACAGGAACTTGCCTCTGGCTATTGGGATTTCTATGCCCATTGTGACACTCATCTACATCTTGACCAACGTGGCCTACTATACAGTGTTGGATATCCAGTCTGTTCTAGGGAGTGATGCAGTGGCTGTGGTGAGTTCTGGTTCTAGTCCCATCTGTATTCGGAGCCTGTCTTGAAAATAGTGTCATCCAAGTCTTTCCTTTCCCCTATATTCTTCCTTTCCCTGTGGGTCGAACCAGCCACAAACAGTCAAATTGGGCTGTGTGACCAGCTGGTATCTCTTCTCTGCTCTTGGGACAGTGAATTGCTCTGTGGGAGCCATGTCTAGTCTAGTAGCAGAAGTTAGTCTGTAGCGTAGGCCGCATGATGCACATCCACTTCTGATCTGGTCTGGTCTTGTGTTACCTCCCTTGCTCTTCATTTACCAGACCTTTGCTGACAAGGTGTTTGGCGTGTTTAGCTGGACCATCCCTATCGCTGTTGCCTTTTCCTGCTTTGGCGGCCTCAATGCATCCATCTTTGCGTCATCAAGGTAATATGGCTAGTGTGTGTTTCATTAATGGCAGGTATCTCAAACTGGCTAGCTTTCTACCCTGTGAAGTGACTTTGTCCCTTTGTACTCCTCCAGTCCTAGGAATGTATATGGTGAAAGTATCTGTTGTTCTTAATAGGTTCCTTAACAGCCTCCTGACTGAAGGCAAGGGTATTTATATGAGTAAGCACCATCTTAATGGTTATCATTGGGACTAAGGGAAGCAGGCTTTGAACTGGCACTTTGGCCAACCCTTTGGCTGTGTTAATGGAGCCTCCTGTCATCTGGCAAGCTTGGTTGCCATTCACTTAGCCCTGTGTAATATGAGACTTAGGATTTAGATAATGGGGTGTGTGTGTGTGTGTGTTTGTATGTATAGATACAGATATATAGACACATGGGTGTCTGTGTATATGTGTATATTTGTATGTATAGATATAAATGTATAGACACATAGGCGTGTTTGTATGTGTGTATGTATATACGCATGTCAGGGCTAAATGAATGTTGGTTGTGAGCGAGTCCTATTTAATCTAACTCTTATCTGTTCTAGGTTGTTCTTTGTGGGTTCTCGAGAAGGTCATCTCCCCTATCTTCTATCCATGATTCACATTGAACGCTTCACACCTGTTCCTGCTTTACTCTTCAATGTGAGTTCTCTTGTACTAGAAGGGGAAAGGGGTTTATGGGAAGAAAAGGTTTGGAGCCTAGCCATTTTATTAGTTGCTTTCTGTGAGTAATGGGGCCATGGTCCTGAAGGGGAACAGGGCAGTGTAGTGCAGATGAAGTGCAGTTGGTGTCAGAATGGCTGAGAACATATTGTGGGAGTAGTGCCCTGATTCTGTTCTGAAAAAGAAAGAGTTGGCTATATGTTATTAAAGTGGTTGCAGGGAGGAAAGAGGAGCAGGAACCTTAGAGTCAAAGGGTATATGGAAAGGATGGGGCAGTAAAGGAGTGTGGAAAGAATGTCAGATAGTACAGAAATTAGGCCACCATTGGCAGTGTGATGAGGTGGAGGGAGAAAATACTTGGGTTGCAGTTCTGATACCATCACTTACTTCCCATGTTATCATTTGCAGCATAAACCATAAGCCCCATTTTCCACATCTGTAGAATGGGGGTGACTGGACTGCTTACTGCAAGGCAGATGCCTTGTAATCCTTTAAGTGATACATAAATGTCACTTACCATTAAGTTGTTATTTCACTTGTACTTGACTCTCTATGACTCCCTTTGGGGTTTTCTTGGCCAAGACACTGGCATGGTTTGCCATTTCCTTCCCCAGTTCATTTTACATATGAGGAAAGTGAGGCAAATGATTATGTGACTTGCTCAGGGTTACATAGTCTGAGGGCAGATTTGAACTCGTTTTCCCGACTCCAGACCCATCACTCTGTCCACGGTGCCACCTAGCTGTCCCAGTTGTTAAGAATATAGAAATAAATAACTGATCTATTTACTCTCATAATGTTGTTGTGGAGGCTCAGATTGGAGAATTTATTAGAAAGATGTGAAAGTGTTTTGTAACCATAAAGCACTGTACAAACATAAGGGGTTAATTGATATGAAATGGTGAATGTTTCATATCAAGATCTCTTGTTATGGTTTTCCCTATGCATCATGAAACCTTTTTCTTCACAGTGCACCATGGCCATCATCTACCTCATTGTGAAAGATGTCTTCCTGCTTATCAACTACTTTAGCTTCAGTTACTGGTTCTTTGTGGGCTTATCAGTTGTAGGGCAGCTATACCTCCGGTGGAAGGAGCCAGAGAGACCTAGACCCCTCAAGGTGAGGTTATTCCTGTTGGCTGAAGGGAAAGGCTGGGGATGGAGAAGAGGGAACTGGTTTTGTTTGTTCAGGAGACCTCCATAACCCAAGAACTTAGATCCATTAACAGGTACCCTGGTTACAACACATTCTGGTTTGTCCTCATGTGAATTCTAGCCCTGACTCCTTCATATCTAATGTATTAGAGGCAAAAACTCTTATCCCTCTTGGCTTAACCTGTGGTCAGGAAGCTGAAGGTAGGGTGATGGCACTGGAAGGCGTGATGGGCCCAGGCCACATACAGGGTTTTATGATCCTTAGGTCCAAGCATTTAATATTCACAGTCTTCATTCTCCTTTCTCTTCCAGCTGAGCCTCTTTTTCCCTATTGTTTTCTGCGCATGCTCTGTTTTCCTGTTGGTTGTGCCCCTTTACAGTGACACTATCAACTCCCTGATTGGCATTGGAATTGCTTTTTCTGGGATCCCAGTGTACTTTGTGGGTATCTACTTGCCTGCATCCAAGAAACCACTCTTCATTGGGAAAATTCTGGGTGAGTATCTCTCCTACTTGGGATGTGTGTGTGAGATGGCATGAGGCAGGGGGTAGAGAAAGTGAATTCCATAGCTGGCCCCAAATGGTAGGTACTAAAGTGGATCGCCAATTGTTATGTGAGGCATGTAGCAAACTTAGTTTACCAGGCCTTTTGAAATTCCCACTGTTAGTCACTGCTTTAAGTTAAGACTGTCTCTAAGAGGCCTTTCTTAAAGTTGCAAATTACCTGGGAGGAGGAATGCAGCACCAGTTAGTTCTTCAAATTAGCTAGTTGTTATTTGGAAAGTCACTGTTTGGGTGCATCTTCTAGGGAAAGGACATAGAGATACGGTTTTTTGGTGGGTTGGAGATAGGTGGAGAAGGATAGGTGCAGAGCATTAGAGGGTGACGAAGAGTAAACCAGTACTGGCCATGGAAACAGCCAACAAATCAACCAACCACATACCCCAGAAAGCAAAAAGGCAGGTGGGGAGAGGATGTCTGACAGAATTGGCTCAGCCTGGCCCTGCTGATCCAGGGCTCTAGGTGAAGAATCCTTGGAATTGTTCTTAGGAAGACTGCTTCAACAGCAATAATTTGGGAGCTAGTTGTGAGGATGTTGTCTGTCTTTTTCTCTTTAGCTGCTGTCACTAAGGTCACACAATTGCTCTGCCGCTGTGTCCTGACTGAACTAGACTTAAATGAAGATAGGAGAACTGAAATGAAATCTGACTAGGGGTCAGAGGCATCTTCCGCTGTCCAGGAAAACCAGCTGCCCATGAGTCATCAAAGCCCAGGTGACTGTATATTCAGGAAATAAGACAGCAGAACCTCCTGAGCGTGGGGAAGTCTTCTACAGTCTGGAACTCAATTTCCCCACATGGCAGTCCTTTTCTAGAATGAAAACTCCAAACCCCTTTGTTGACATCTGACAGACTTTGGCGGGGGAGGAGTGTGTGGAATGATGGTAGAGAAAAAGAGTCAATGTTGGGGAGACCCTATTGGTAAGAAAAAAGTTTGGCAGGAGGGGTAGGCCATGCTGGTAAGGAGAGAAGAGGTTGAATCTAGAAAGAGCATATAACTTTCTCCCCCCGGAGCCAGACAATAAGCCAAAGTTCTGTAGAAGAAATGGGTCATAGCTTCAGTTTCCCAAGTCAGAAGTTTGAATTTGGTCAGAGGAAAGCTATTTTAAAACGTAGAATCCTTCCCCACCTCACCTTCCTTCTTCCCTCTTCCCCCCTGAGAACTCTTGCCCTCAGCTCCATCCCCAAACTCAGAGACCATTAATACTAAATCTAAGTCATCCCTCTGTTCATGTTCCCCAAGTTTTGGGGGCTGAGGGCTGGAGTTCTCATTGGGGGAGAGAGAAGGGGGAGGGTGGAGTGGGGAAGGATTCTAGGTTTTAAAATAGTTTTCCTTTGATTAAATTCAGAGTTTTTCTACAGTACTTTGGCTTGTTACTTGTTGCCTCTGGAGGTAACGGTGGTGGGAGTTGGTTTGGGGGTGGAGAGTATGTGCCTTTTTTTTAAAATTGAGATTATTTATCCAGAATAATTGGCCTCAAATTGCAATGTCAGGTGTTCATATGTTCAGAGCTTGAGATAGACTGGATACATTTATATTTTCTGAGATATCACAGCTGATTCCTCTTGACCTGGTTAGCTTCTGTTACTTGTGGAGACTTTCCTCCTATTGGGTCAGAACACAGTTGGGATTGTGGTTAGTCTAGCACTTTGTATGGTGTTTTCAGTTGCTGTTGAATAAAGGTCGGCAAGTTTTTCACACTCCTTTACTTATGTTTGTACACATATAGGTGTGCAGTGTTCACATGTACACAAGTGTGTATGTTATAAGCTCTGGCTAATGTGTTAGCAGGGAAAAAGGTTAGCAAATTCATGAGTGTGGGTTCATACTCCTTTTGTGAAGAGGAGTAATTAAATAAGCCCCTATGTCTTTATTTTAGACATTAGCACATGAAAGTGTTGGTTGATCCTGGGTCCTGGTATGAAAATACAAAAACATTTACTGCATTTATTGCTAATTGCTTTGACAACTTCTTGAAAACAAAAGGTGTTTAACCCTGACAATGAAAAGTCTACATCAACCCTGAGTTATGAATTATCTGATTCTTTTCTGATGAAGACAGTTAGTAAGGAGATCCTTTTTCACACACATGCACACATCATGTTGATGTGTTATGTGACAGTGATTGCAGTTTTCTGAACTCTTTAGTCTTAGAACACAGACAGCACTGGCATTTTAATATGTTGGCCCTGTGGCTGGATTGCCAGGATTTATATACCTCACAAGCCCTATTGCCTCAAGGTGTGTCCCATATGGGAAGCATGCTCCCTTCCCTTCTTACTTTACCCTAACTTAGAGGAGTTGGGCTGTAGGAGGGGACTTTTCCTAAGTCTGGGTGGGCTGAGATCTCTCAGTGGTACAGTTTGGTTCCTTGTGGAAGGTTTTAGTTGAGTTTGGTTTGTAAGATGGAGCTTGTATGAGAAGAGAGGAAGGTCCTTCAGAGCTTCTTCCCAAGGGTTAGAGCTAGAATCTGAGACCAACCTTTGGCAGAAGCTTCCTTCTCCTGTGCACCTATTTTTTGGAGCCTGTTGTCCAAGTTTTATGTTGAGAACCTCGAAGTTGACAATGATGGAGGAGGGAGGAGGGGGAGAAAGGGAGGAAAGTTAGTCCTAGTGCACATATTGGTCCCAAAGACTAGAGGCACGGGTGATGGTGGTATGTCTTTGTCTGCTGCGTGTACTTTTGTGTGCAGGTTTTCGGCATTTAATTATAGTACTGTCTAAAGCTGGACAGTGTTCTGCCCTGCAGGCCGGGCAGTACTCATCCCAGGGCCAGAGGTGATCAGGGATGACAATACCTCACCATTTCATGTCGGTTCTTGTCCTTTGGCCTCAGAATCAATAAAGAATGAAGATGAGAATGGACTCAGCCTGTTTCTGTCCACACTTTACTTGCATCAGCAACAGGGATTTGGGTGGAAATACTTTGCATAAACAATCTTTGCACGATCACACTCTTGGGAAGTTCACAGTAACCAAAAACAGCTTCCTTTCATTTCATCCTTGGTTCCAGTAGGCAAACCATTCAGAGGAAAAAAAACAGCATCCCAGGCTAGTAAGTCTCTTCCTGCCTTTATAGCTTAGCATGGCCACTGCCACCACTTCATATCAAACTTAAACCATGTGTTACAAGGCTTCTTGAGCTAATGATTTGTTCTCAAGTATTAGCAGACTATGGCCTCCATGCTGACCCCTCACAGTCAGAGGTTACAAGGGAGATGTGTGGGATAGGGACAGGGCCCGAGATTTTATTGGAATAGAAAACTCTCCCAGATGAGGAAACTCCTTCTATCAATGCAGGTGGGTACCTTCTATGAGACTTAGAATCTTAGAACACTGACTTACCTGGGATCACCCAGCTGGTACATGTCAGAGGTGGGCCTTTTAGTTTCCAGGTCTGCTTTCTGCCATGCTGCACCTTACAGATAACCAGGCATTTATGTAGTGCCTTAATTTATATTCTCTGAGCTTGACCACAACTTTCTGAGGTAGTTCTGGTATTATCTGCATTTTACAGATGAGGAAACTGAGTTTGAGATTAAATGACTTCATCAGGGTCATAGAGCTGGCATATGTCTGAGATGGGATTCAAATCCAGGAAACTTATATGTGTATTTGTAGACTCTTAACATCTACTGAAAGCATCAGCTGAATCATTCCAAAGATGGAAGACGTCTAGCTGTAGTACCTTGTGGGACAGTAACACGCTCTTTGCTTCCAGTGCCTCTGCAACAATTCTGAGCTTTGGGACTAGTGGAGGGCCCTAGGTCGTGACAGTTTTTAATGACTCAAGATTAAATTTTTTTTTCAAAATTAAATTCTTTTGCAATCATTTCCTTCTCACTTCCTTCCTGACCTCCTGGGAGCCTTGCCACTTTAATGCACAAATTAGTTCGAATCTGTGCCAGTCTGGTGCCTTGCAGTTTCCCTCATGTGAGGTAATTCCTTAAATCTCCAATCTCATCGAGCTCTTGTCTGAAAGGATTTGAAAGCCCCTGACCCTGTGTTACTCTGCACGCAGGATATTATTCTGGGGTGACAGGTGCCTTCCAGTAGTTTCAGGAGGTAGTAAATAGGTGATTAATTCACAAATTTCATTAAAAAACATACCATTGTTATTTGAGACATTTAACGAAGATAAACATTTTTTTCATTGCCTCTCTGGTAGATAGGCTTTGCATTTGCTGCATGTTTTGCGAATGACATCACTTTATATGACATCTGGTTCTTAATGTGACCATACTACAGAGCTGGTGGCTCCTCTGCATTTATGTAGTAACAGATCTTGTCTACAGGGCATATTCTGTTGGTAATCCTAGTGGGGTAATCCTTAGTTCCCCTGACTCAGACTTTTCCCTTCTGACCCACTGTTAACTGTAGGGAAGGTAACCTGCTACTAGAGAACTGTAAATTGATCTTTCTTTTGAACTCTGGGGGAACAGGCTCCCAGGAGGAACATACTAGTATCTGAAATTACTTACTTTAATCCCTACTTGAGTAGGAACTTTTATGAAATTTTGAAGCAAACCCTTTAAAAGATAGGGAAAAAAAAATCTAATGAATGCATAAGCACAGCATGCCATGTCCATGGGACTAACCCACTGAGTGTTCTGTCTAATCCTTTTAGTTTCTATACCAATTGAAGGGAAATTAAGCTACAGTTCTAAGAAGGGGGCTGACTCTAGCATTAAGTACTTAACATATGTTGTCTGACAACAGATTACAAGATTTTAGATTCAGCCTTTAACTTGTTTGGAAATATTTTCTTTTGCTAATCTTGAAGAAAGAGTTCCATACCACCCATTTCACTCTGAAATGTCCCCAGTATAATAGAGACATCCCTGTTGGTCTCCAAAGTAACCAAGTAAGATAGTTATCTGTCAGCCTTTGGCCCCTTTCACCTTTTTTCAAAATGTAAGGAGGCTCACTCCCATCTAGATATTCTCTCCTTCCTTGGTTTTCCTAGTAGTCTCCTAATTGGTATTCTTGCCTCCAGTCTCTTCTCTTACCCATTCTTTACAAATTAGCCACATCATTCCCCTGCTTGGTATGGCCTTTACTGCCTCTGACGTTCATCTCAGCCCTATGTCTATATCTAGTCATTCGGTTGTCTTGTGATGCAGCAACCATGTCCAAGGCAATGTCCAATTCTCTACACATCTCTAAGGTAAGAAGCAGTGCAGTACAGTGGTTAAAAAGCCAGCGTTGGGGCAAAGAAGACATGGGTTCAAGTCTAGCCTGACAGTATGGGTAAATCATTCACTTAGTGCTCAAGGCACTGCATTGGTAGAGGGTAGAAGTTGGTTACCTGTGCCTATAAAATACAAATCCAGCCCTTTCTTTTTTGGGGATCAAGTTAGATAGTTATGCCATGACTGGCTTCATTTTAATGTTCATTTAAATAATTGTGGTCATGCCACATTTTATTCACATTTTCCCGTTTTTCTCTTGAATTATTCCTTTGTCTTATCTCTTAGTGCATGCCGTAATATTCCGTTACTGTCATTAACCAGCTTGTTTAGCCATTCCTCAGTCTGTGGCACCTGCATGCGTGGCTGGAATGCCCTCCTTTCTCATCTAGCCGCCACCCCCTCTGAAATTTTTTGATCCCCTAGCTGACAGTGACCTCTCCCTCAAATTCTGGATCTCTAAGACTAAACTGTAGATGTCATCGATTCATCAGTAGCATGTTAAATTCCAGAATGGCATTTTTCATCCTTGTAATCCCAGGGCTTTGCATATACATGGTAAGCATTTAATAAATGTTAGTTGCATTGGTACAGGATGAATGAGAGAGAAGGCGTTGGAAGAGGGCTTGCAAAATGCTTTCTTCAGGACAACCCTGTGAGGGAGGTTAGACCACCACCTGCATTTTACAAGTGAGGAAACAAGCCTTGAGATTTGTTCCTAGTCACCACAGTGAGTGTGTGAGGCTAATTAGAAGCCAACTCTTGACTCTCAAGTTGGATGCTCTATTTAACTGGGAGAAGAATAGTTAGGGAAAGTCATAGCTCTTTACATCTCCAGGATTTCAAAAGGAAAGCTCATTTTCCTTAGTAGAGGGTAGTATGCATATTCACAAACACTGATTACCACTTGTCTAAGACTGTAGGATAAATACAATCTTAATTCCTCTAGGGAAACAGAAGGAAGCACTAGAAACCTTTCAGCTCTAAATTCCTTCATTGCAGAGCTCAGAATTAGGGTTTGGCTTTCCAGAAAGCCTGTCAAAACCTGTCTAATTACTTTTTGTTCTTGCTGACACAGCTATTCTAATTTGCCCTTAAACTGATGGCCAAAGTGGGGGGAGGGATGGCAACTACCAGAATATAGTAGTAACTCACAATGATGTAGCACTGCCTTTTCCCTTTACTCAGCTGTTACTTTAAGGGACTCATGTTCTTGACTTTTTGGTTCCTTCTTTCACCTGTGCGCTAGAAACTCAACCATGTCTTTTCCTACCATACAATCCATATATAACACCACACATCCTTCAGTGAAGATATTCAATATGCTGGAGTCATGCCCCTTTGTCTTTGAATCTCCAGGGTTTGGATTGTTTCTCTCAGTCTTGGTAACTTACTATATTGTCTCCTTATCCAATCGTATGCTTTCTTGATAGTTTATACCACTTAGCTTTATAGTTTATAACTGAACAACTGTTGTTAATTTTAGCTATTTCTAGAAATTGTAAGCTTAGGTTTTCCTAGAGTCTAGTCCCCAGCCTGAAGGTAGGGAAGAAGCCACATGACATGTTTGTGACAGGATCAAGAAAAGTTTTTATTTTGCGACCTAGAACCTTTAGGTTGAAAACAACTATAGCTTCTCTAGTTATATGCAGTTGACTATCTGTTAATTCCAGAGCACTTCTCACCAGGAGGAATCAAACTGTACCTCATAAAATTGCAGAGATGCAAAGTACTTTCTAACAACAGAGATGTTCACAAATTGAATAGGCTCTTCTGGGAATCAGTTTTGTTGGACGTCCTAAAACAGAAGTGGTACGATCCCTAAACAGTAACATTATAAAGTGATGTGGTCGAGTGAGACTCTTAGGTACCATCCAGCTGAGATCAGATCTTAGCTGCCTCTGCAAGTCTTTTCAGGTTTAAAAAGTACCTTCTAAATTCACTAATTAAGATCATAGGATTTAGAATTGGAAGGTACAGTAAAGATTTTCCATTGTATCATTATCTTATAATTGAAAAAAAGGCTGAGAGATGAGGCCTTGGGCAAGCTGGCACCTGTAGATGCACTAAATAGGCAAGGTAGGATTCCAGCTCCAGTGCCCTTTCCCCCGTATCACACAGGTGCTTCTTGTCTGGCAGTATGACTACTCAGAAAGGGCCCCTGGATATGAAGTCAGATGACCTGGATCCAAAACCTGGCTCTTGGCTGAGATGGTCATTCTGACCAGTAGTGTCTTTCGCAAGTTTTCATCTCTTGTGTGGGCATAGATAATCCACAGGGTTTAACCAGAAGCCAAGCTAGGAGAGCACTGCTGGAGCCTTTCATTTGGGAGTGTAAAGTAGGAAATGATACTTCCTTTTACAGAACACTGTTGTGAATTCTAATCTCCAGCTTCACTTCTTATACAGATGCTTACTTCCATTTTGACAGTATGAAAGCCTCAGAACTGATGTTCTTGCCCCTACCCCTACAGGATTTACAAAACCATGACTAATGGTCAGGTAGGTCTGATATTTTTATCAGCTCAGTTTAATTTCTGACTTATTACTATCCTGTACCAAATTAATGAAAAAAATTTGAGCAGAGCCAGACATGCCTCTGAGACCAAGAAAAAACGTGTCAGGAAGCTTTTGTCCAAGAACACTTCTTAAGTTAGAGCCTGAGACCGACTAGGTTTATGGAAGTTTTTACCCTGACAAGCATTTCTTAGCTAGATAATTTGTACCTTTTGTCTGAGGGGCGATGGATTAAGTGCCAGATGTGGATTGAGTCCAGACTTTGCCATTAACTTGCGCCATCTGGCATGTCTGCTGGTAGGGATTGTTTTCTCTGCAGAATGAATTTGGACCAGAGAAGTCTCTATGGCTTCTTCCAGTTCTTATATTTGATGGTGCTTTGACTCAAACTGGAATAAAGGCAGCTGTGGTTTTAAAGTGGGGATTTAAGTTCACTTGTAATATATACTTGTAGTTACACAACTTCTGGTTATAAAACCATTGTTTCTATAGTGATTTTCCCCACCAAGGAAAGGCAAAACTAAGCCCACAGACTTGATCGTGCTATTCCACTACAAAGTAAATAAAGTTAGTTTTGCCAACTTTAGGGAAGGAGAGGTTGTGAGCTATAGTGAGGAGTCTAAAAAACATTAAGAAAGCATTTTCTTCCATGTTCCAAAATAATTTTAATACCGACAGTGCATCAAATTCACATATATAAATACATACACACACAGCTCCCTTGGCATTTCTGTCAAAGGACTCCCAACTCTACAAGCAGCATCAAAGTAAGGCCACAGATGGGAAATGGGAGGAAAATAGCAACATGGATTCTTTTCACATTTTTAATACTTTCAGGTTTTTACAACCAGAATCACTTTATAAACATTATCTTCATGTGTCAATAAAGTGTATTCAGTCAGTGAAGCCTTTTGTAGTGTTCTCGCCTCTAACACACTAGAGGCTTCCCCAAAAAATGCCTCACTCAGCAGCATGAAGCAGGACTCGCCTTCAGCAGCAGGGCAGACATCGGGGAAGGCCAGCCTTTGCACATGAAGCACGTTAGCCACATCTTTCTTTGTTCACTGGCTTCCAAAGTTTAACTTTTCTCATCAAGATTCAGTCTTAGGAATGCTGTAGATTTGAACGTGTAAAATCTTTCAGATTAAACAAAGGGCTACAGTAAAGTAGAGAAAGGAAAATACCTTCTAGCAGTGTCAGGTGAAAGAGGATTTTCTTCTGATACCAGTGGGTGATACTACCGTTAGAGGCAAAGGAGCTCGGATTTATTTTAGGATTTTCTTTCCTCAGTAGCACAAAACTGCCTAGAGGTCAGAATTTGACCTCAAAGCCAAACATCCCCAGATGCTTATTTTTTTCTTCTTTCCCCTTCCAAGGTAAGTTATAACACTCTGGGGCAGGGGCAGCGGCAAAGAGGCTGATGCCTATGGCCAGAGCCACCAAAGGGATTGTCCCAGGTAACTGGTGAATGCTTGAGTAATCCTCAGTCTGAATCTAAGTCCTGGGAGCTGTCATACTCAAACTCTCTTAGCACATCATAGGGATATTTGTTCCATTTCCTTGGTCTGATGACATTGCTTTCTTCATCACTAAAACTGCCATATTCTTCATCAGACCCTAGAAAAAGAATGAGAACAGGGAACTTGTGACATCTTTTTTTGAAGGTATCCACAGAAGACAAGGCTGTGAGAATGCTAAGCTGTATACATTTCTCCTTCTTATTGCAGAAATAGAATCTCTACAAAGTTCAAGGCTTTATAATTTAAAACAATTAAAAAATGGATGATTTTAAGGCTGAAGAGCCACTTCACATGTAAATTCAAACCTCACAGTAACCTACAAGTAACATCTCATTTTAAAGAGGAGGTGAGTAAAGCTCAGACTTCTGCACTCCTTTGCAAAATGACTTTTACATTATTCTCATCCTCACCCTGTAAAAGATCTTCAGTCCCTGTATTCCACCTTAGTACCCTCCACCTCTATGACTGGGGCCAGGAGCTCCAAGCCTCCATTTAAGACAGAACTCAGCTCAGACTTCCATTTCTCTTTACCTTGCATTACCTTGGCACTTGTCTGACTTCTCTCATTCTGTGTCCCCAGCACTTGGCACAGTAGCACATAGTAGGTGCTTAATAAATATTTGACTGACTCACGTAAGGTCACAGAGTCAGCCATATTCTAACCACCATGCTCTCCTGTCTCTATCCCTGGTCCTTAGTACAATGCCTGGCACAGAGGAGGCAATTAATACGCATATTAGGTGATTGATTAATAGTGAAAAGATCAATCTGAGTGCCTCATAAAGTGAACTCCTGCTATGATTACCTCTGGTGCTCTCTCTGTCACTGCTTCCTTCTTCCTCATCAGGGTACTCATTACGCCAGTGATTCTCACTGTTTTCATCTTCATCATCATCATCAATTTCCTCTGCTTGATGATCATCAGCTACCTGTTTATCTCAACACAAATAGAAATCACTGTCAAAGGGTCCCAAGAAATACAAACTTACCATCTATTTTGGAAAAACACATTACATAATCCAAACACAGAGGCACAACAGAACCAAAGCTGCTGCACTTAGGGGGTGGGGGGAAGGGGTCAGAGGACTTGAATTTTAATCCTGGTTCTGGACTTCCTAGTTATTAGCTCTGTGACCTCAAGATAAGCCATTTCCCCCAGGGCCTGTTCCCCTATCCACAGAAATGGAGCATGCTGGACCAGACCAGGGTTCTTTAGCCTTTTTCATGTCATGGAAGTCTATGGACCTCTTCTCAGAATAATGTTCTTAAATCCATGGGATTACAATGGAATTCAATTTTACCGAAAACCTGTTGTCAAAATATTTAAAAACGGAAACAAACAAAAATTCACCATTCGCAGGTTAGGAATCCCTGGCCTAGATGCTGTCTAGGGTCACCTCGAGGACTAAATCTTAGGATACGTTTCTATTGCCCTAAGTACAAGAAAGGCTAAAAAAGACTAAAGGTTTTAACTACAAAAATGCTTCTTCACAAGTCTTTTCAGATGATCCAAAGTAAAGCATTTGTTACAAATCTAGGGAAAGATGATGAGTCAAATACAAACATTTAATGTGCACATCATTGTGGGAGGAACTAAATATCCGAAGAGCTAGCAATTCTATTGCAAAGCAGTTGCAAACATGATTTCCCATGATCCTGTGGGTGATGGAGCTGAAGCAGAAGGAGACAACATTTTGACTTGCCTGGAGTCACAAGGCTCCAGGTGTTTGAAGCTTCACTGAAACTTTCTGACTTCAGGCCCAGGGCTCCATTCACTGCACCACCTAGCTGCCTCAGTAGGTACTGACTAGAAAACAACCCACCTCTACAGGTTCCTTTTCAGTGAAGACTGGGTGAAGGAACTAGGCACATTTAACCTGAAGAAAAAAAGATTCAGGGGGACGATGCTGTCTTCAAGCATTCCAGTGCTTGAAGGGAGGAAGAATTAGATGTTTTGGTAAGTTTAGGGGGAAATTCCAGCTGAACCAAAGGGGAATGGGCTGTCCCAAGAGATTCCTCATCCGTGCAAATATTCAGATTGAACCTGATCACCTGGCAGGCATGTTACAGTACATGGACCTGTCCACATGGATGCTGACATGCCCTCCAACTCTCCCATTCTGTGATTCTGTGTGTGACCCCTGCTCTCAGGGCCTGCCTAAGCCTACACCCCCGATGCCTGCCTTACCAGCTCCCACTCTTGACTGTAGGGCTGTACGGAAAGGATGCTTTCAATCCATCCTGGGGTAGACGTCTCCATGTAGTAAATGTCATAGACATACTCGTCCTCCTTCTCTCGGTGATCTGTTCCCTTTCCATCCTTAGAGATGGTGAGGTGCTCACGGATCATCCTTACTGAATTACAGAGTATCACATCTGGATCAGATTTCTATTAGGAAAATACAAAGGAATAACTATGGGTAACATATATAATTTGCTAAGAATCTCAATAGACCAAAGTGGACAACCATCCAGAATTTACTTTCATCCCAGAAAAGTGACTCAAGCAACATTTAATTTTTTTTCTATTATCTTTCCCACGGTTCTAGTTTCCACAGCTAACTACACATTGCTATAAGAATAAAGTTTTATTGCTATCTTACGTGGTTACTTACATTTCCTCACTGTACCCCTTTCTCCAACCCCTCCAAGAGATATTCCTTATAACAATAATCATTTTTTTTAAAGGGAAGAAAGTCTTTTATAAACTCATGGACAGCCAAGTGAGCAGAATAAGGAGGATAATTTTACACAATGATAACATGAAAGAGAAAGACTTTAGAACTCTGATCAATGAAATGATAAACAATGGGGTACAGAAGAATGAAAAGGAAACACGTCACTTCCTGCAAAGCTTAAAATAAAGAGACACACATTTCCAAGAAAGACCAATGTAGGAATTAATTTTATCAGACGATGTAGTTATGTATTAAAGAATTATTTTCATTTTCAATAAAGTTTCCTCAAGGAGGGAGGTTTGAAAGGGGACAGTACAATAAAAAAAATTTGTTACTTGAAAGATAAGCTATTTTTAAAAAGAAAGAAAGAAAAAGTTCTGTAAAACTAAACTTATCAAAAGGTTCTGACTCATACTTCTGCTACTTCTGTCCCTAATTCCGAGGTGCCTTCTCCTATTGCTTCTTTGGGGTCAAGCTTGGTTAGGGATGACTATTCATTTCACAATGAAAGGAGTAACCTGAATTCTCAAAACAAGTTGGAAAAGTCCCTTGAATTTGGGCCTGATCAGTGCATAGACTTTCTACGGTAAGGCATTTGATACTGACTCCTGCCATATGTATGTACTGTGTTTGTCAGAGTGCTGCTGTACTTGGGCTGCTCCTGGAAGTGGTCATAGCCCAAGACACAAGGTCAAAATGCACAGAAGAAGGAATGACAGAAATACAAAAGTAGCCTTCTCCTCTTCAGAACTTTGCTCATACTGGGAAAAAAAAAACCCAACAAAAAAACTGCAAGTAGCCGCAGCTGAGGAGGGCCATCAGCAAGAACCAATGGAAAAAAAAAAGTTCTTCAACGCCAGCCCTAGGTCCTCAGCTGCTTCTGTGCCCCTGGGGCAGGAGGGCAGGGCTGACAATGACAAGCCACCCTGGCCCCTTGGTAGCCTCTGAGCAGCAGGAACATCAATCCCAGCTGCCATCTAGCTTATCCCTCACCTGAGAGGATTCATGATTGAGGCAGGGGCTTGGATTTTTTTTTAACTCTGTGGTTAAATGATGCCTGCTATCTCTTGGAAGCAGCTAAGTGGCTATCGCTGGGTCAGATGGGCTTGAAATCTGGAAGACCAGAATTCAAATCCTGCCTCAAACACTAGTGATGTGACCTTTATGCAAGTCACTTAACTTGTTTGCTTTGAAGGCAGCTAGATGGCTCGGTGAATAGAATGCTGGGCCTGGAGTCAGGAAGACCTGAGTTCAAATCCTGCCTCAAATATGCTCAAGCTGTGTGACCCTGAACAAGTCACTTATCCTTTGTTTTATTACCTTAATGCACTGAAGAAGGGAATGGCAAACTGCTCCAGTACCTTTGCCAAGAAAACCCCAAGTGGAGTCATAAAGACAAGACTCAACAACATTTTTTGAAGCATTTTCAAACAGCAAGAAGTCAGAATGAGGAAGAAGGGTAGAAAGTAAGACCAACATGAATGAGAACAAAGTTTAATTTATTCACAGAATTAAGAATTTTGGAGCTAAAACCTTCAAGCCTGTTTCCTCAGTTGTAAAATGTCCTATCAGTACTCATTCTATCTAATTCTTAAGGTGGTTTTGAGGAAAGTACTTTGCAAAACAGAAAATGCTACTGTGTATTATCGCTAGACCTGTCCAAGGTCCAATAGCTGGAATTGGTATATACTATTGTGTACAGAGTGTGAAGCAACTGAGGTTTAGAGTTGGAGTAACTTCTCCATGCCCCTGGATTCTGTCAGAGTCCCTAATCCAGCATCAGTCTTTAGGTCAATGAAACTTCTAACACGCACTGGAAGCTTTCTGTCCTATCATCCCCCTTATCCCCACTCTAACACTTATAGCCTGTGTGACTATGGCAGTTCATTTATTGCCTCTCAATCCCTGCTGCCTTGCCTATGAAGTGGGGGAATCACAAGGGAGTCCCTATACTTGCCCACTCCAGCAGGTGGAGGGAAGGGAAGTCCTTTAAAATACTCTCTACAAAACGGGCAGGTAGGCTACAATGCACTGAATGCCAGACCTGGTCAGGAAGACCAAAGTTTAAATCTGGCCTCAGAAACTTACTAGCCGGCTGACCCTGGGTAAGTCACTTCACCATGCCTCAGTTTCCTCATCTGTAAAATGGGCTAGAGAAGTCAAATGGCAAATCACTCCAGTATCTTTGCTAAGAAAACCTCAAAATGGACATGATAGAGCTGTTTCAAAGCACTTTACCTCAGGGCAGGTGGCAGGAATGGAGATGGTCTCTTTCTCAACAGCATCCTCATGAATGATATCAAACAGCTGGAATTCTTCCACAGAGGATGAACTGCCTCTTGTCTTTGATGTTTGACTGGTACCCTCAGAGTTTGGCTTGTCTCTGTCAGCCCTGCTGGCAGTGTCCACAGCTGGCAGGGCTGCTTCTCCCTCTGCACAGGGAGCCCGGCGTTTAGAGACCAAGCGGTAGCGGTCATCTTGCCGGGTCAGCAGCTTTGCAGTGAGGAGGTCCTGACGGATTCTCTGATTACTTTCCAGTGAAGGAGTCAGGGCTCTGGTGGCCTTCTCTCTGGTGATGGCTTCTCTGATGTACTTCTGAATGGGTTCATCCTAAGGGGGAAGAGAGGAAAGAGAAGCATGAACCAGGACATAAAGAATGATGGAGCTGGAGAGGATACCTGACATCCTCTAGTTCAACCTCCTCATTGTACAGATGACATAGGGGAGGCTCACGAACACTGAAAAGAAGCAGGTGGAAGAACTGAGGTTTAATAGGTTTTCAGACACCGAAGTCTGGTGTTACTTCTTTCTTTAAAGTGCTACTGCTGTTTTTCATGTCTGTAATATCTGTTTCTGGATATGCCCTTCCTCACATGGTGAGCTTGGCCTTCCTTAACAAAAAATAGTAAACAGTTAAGCAAAATCTGCTGATACTACCTGAGTCTGACGGTACTGTACACATTCCACTGAAAGGGAAAGGTCTATTTCTTTCCTTCTTGGACATCATGATTAGCTGTTACAATCATATTATGTTCAGTTCAGTTTATAGCTTTCCTATTTCAGCTTACTTCACTTTGCATTTAGTCTTCCTATATTTTTCTGAATCCCTTATATTTGTCTTTCCCTATAGTACAATAACATTCCATTATGCGGATAAACCATGATTTATCCATTTTCTTGATGGGTACCAGCTTTGTTTCAAGTTTTCCAGACAGAGCCTGACACACATTGGGTGCTTAATAATGATTGCTAATTGAGTGATTTTTCCAAACCATGTTTACGACCCCAAAATACTACTACGAGTATTTTGTTATATATGACCTTTCCATGATGCTGTTATATACCAATTATTAGTTTAAAACATTTTTAGTTTTTATAGCTTTTATAAGGTTTTGAGTGCTAAATTTTTCCCCTTCCCTCCACTTCCCCCTCCCCAAGATGGTATGCAATCTGATACAGACTATACATGTATGATCACATTAAACATACTTCCATATTAGTCATGTTGTGAAAGAAGAATCAGAACAAAAGGAAAAAAACCAAAAACAACAATAAAAGAGAAAACAGTATGCTTCGATCTACGGTTCTTTCTCTGGATGTGAATAGCATTTTCCACCATGAGTCTTTTGGAATTGTCTTAGATCACTGCATTGCTCAGAAGAGCAAAGTCTAACAAAGTTGGTTACAATGTTGCTGTTACTGTATACAATGTTCCTCTGGTTCTGCTCACTTCTCTCAGCATCAGTTCCTATAAGTCTTTCCTGAAATCTGCTTGCTCATCATTTCTTTCTATTACATTCATAAACCACAACCTGTTCAGCCATTCCCCATCGAATGGACATCCCCTCACTTTCCTATTCTTTGCCACCACAAAGAGTTGCTATAAATAATTTTGTACACGTGGGTCCCATTTTTTTAATGATCTCTTTGGGATATGGACCTAGAAGTTATATTGTTTGGTCAAAGGGTATGGTGCAGTTTTCTAGCCCTAGTCCCAAATTTATATATGGCTTATTTTAACCTCCTTAGAGTATATGCGAGCATTGGGATGTTTATCTGGGTCAAAGGGTGTGAACATTTTGGTCGTTTAAAAAATGTTGGTTGGTTGTTGCCCTTGTTCTGAGGAGGACCAAAATGACATCACTAGGATAAAGTCAAGTTTCACTGTGTGGGGCTGTGGCTGATCAGACCAATAAAAAACATAATTCCTAAGTGCTCCCAACAGCGGCTGGACCAATCAATTCCCCTCTTCCCACAGCCTCTAACACGGGCTGTTTCTGACCTCTCTCATCCTTGGGTGTTCCTCTGAGGAGCGTTTCTCGGACAGCCTTTCATACGGCTGTCAGTGGTCTGCAGGGGCCTTCTGGGGCACTATCCTTACTCATCTAAGGAGGACCGCCTGCCTGGTCTTTTCGGGCACAGTCCCCGTGACTTAGACAGAAGCCAAGGCTTTCTGTCCCGGCCACGGTCCCTCTTCTAATCCTAGACGTACTGATTTCGTTTATGCAAAATCATGTAATGAAGCAGCCCCTTCCTCTGGGGCTCCCCCACCCCCAACTGTCACGTGAGCCCGGGCTGGGCCTGTCAAGGGGGTCAGGCTCGCTTCCTGTTTCTGCCCCGAGGATCCCGATTCTTCCTCGGTTTCCTCCCATGTACAATTCCACTTCTGGAACGCCTTCCCAGAACCACCCGGTGGGCGAGGCTAAGCCCGATCACCCCCGTTTTTCGGATGAAGTAACTGAGCTCGGGCCCCGGAGGGCGGTGGCGGCGGGATCTGAGCCCGCGCCTCCTGCCCGGCTCGCCGCTCCCCAGCCCGGGGCCGCTACCTGGGAGCGCACGGTCGCCGCCAGCTTGAAGACGTTCTCCTCCACGGGCCCCGGCCCCGCGGCCGCCGCCCCCTCCTCGGAGGCCCCGCTTCGCAGCCGTTTACACGCGAGGACGAGGGCCTCGGCGGGATCCGCGCCGCGCTTCCGTCTCACCCGCAGCACCGCGGGCGTAGCTCCCGCTTCCATAGTCGTTGGACTGCTCGTCTTCCTCGGGGCATGCCGGGATTTCCCTTCAGCCCCGCCTCCAACGGCGCGACGTACGTGCTTCCTAGCCCCGTCCCCGGGAACTTGATGGGCGTGGCCTCAAGAGGCAGGGGGTGGGACCTCTACTAAAGCTTACCCCGCCCCCCGACACGTGCTCCAGGGCCGGCCGGTGGCGGGGAGAAGATGGCGCTGGCGGCGGTGGCTGCGGCGGGTCGCGAGGACGGTGAGACGCCTAGCCCTTCGACCGACCGTTACGGTTCTAAAACGGAGGTTGGGAGCGGGGGAGGGAGCGCGGAGAGGAAGCAGTGCGCGTGCGCGACGGCAGGCGCGGTCCTGGCGTGCTTGACGGGCCGCAGGGGAGGAGGCCGGAGCGTCCGGGAGTGGAGGGGAGGCGATGCTCCCGGGCCGCGATCCTCCCGGGCCGCGGTGCTCCCGGGCCGCTTCAGGCCCGTTTGGAGGAGGGCCTGCGGAGGGGGGGCGGTCCTCGAAGGAAGGAGGAGCTTAAGATGCCCCGCCTCACACCTTTTGGGCCCGGGTCGTCCCCTGGCCTCTCTAGGGATGGGGGGGGGCGGGGACGGAGCCGCCAGCCGGGGGCCTAGGGGAGGCCTCGCCGGAAAGAGGAACCCTAGGTGGTCGGGGTCCGCCCCCGAGGCCCCCTGCAGAAGGGGCGCGCCCGCACCTGAGCCCCTCCCTCCAGTACCCCCGGGATCTGCCGTGGGGCCTTGTTCTAGGCCTGGGGAGTCTGAAGACTGCACACCCATCCCAGCGGGACCCCTAGCGAAGTCAGGTCCCTTCTCTGACGCATCCCCAGGGGGGCTCTTCCCCTTTCCACTCTTGTTCTACTTGCTTCTCAAAGTCAAAACCACCCCCTGTTCCACCCAAATAATTGAGCATCAGAAAATGTAGAACACATCGCACCCTCGGTTAGCCGTGCCACGTATATCTGGAAGGGTGGGGTATTTCCCCAGCAAATGGCTAATCTTCGACCCCTAACCTCTGAAGACTCCCCCCCCCAAAGCCAGTGCAACAGCGGAGCTGAGAAGTCGGGGAGAACAGCAGGGACTGTTAACTCCCCCTGAGAATGCGAGCTCCTTCGGGGCTGAGAATCCCAGCACAGCACCCAAGTGCCCTCAGAAAGCCACTCGTGGGTGGGTGGTACAGTCAGATCCTCGCCTGGAGCTCCATCCGAGAAAGGAATGCCCGCCTGGCACCTTCCCATGCCACTTCAGAGACAGCCTTACTTATAGAAAACTTGGGTAGAGATGCACAATTCTAGCCAGGAAAATCTGTGTGGCGAGTTGGAGGATGACAGAGTCATTGATTGGTTTAGTGATTGATTTGGTCAGCATTTAATTGTGGCGTGGTGAAGGGGAAATTTGAGTTATCTAAGCTCAAATCGTGGTGGTGATCCTTATTTCTGAAATGGGGTATACCTGTTGCACCTCTCTTATCTTCTTGTGAGCCTTGTGAGATCATAATGTCACTTAAAGTTAGACATTGTCGGTCTCGTGGACTGCTGTCCAAATTTTACAGAAGAGGAAAATGAGATTCAGAGGGGTTAATAATGTCCAAGGCCACCTACCTAGTAAGAATTAGAGAATGCTTTTGAAAACTTTAAATCACTTTTAGTGCATCAGTGAAGTGTTGTGTGATACAAAGACAAAGGGGAAACTTAGTTGCTGACTCTAGGAACTTCCATGTTCATATTGCAAACTGATGGGGGAAGGGAGAGGCACACTGTGGGGTATGAAAGCATAGTCTCTTCTTCAAGGAGAACAGGCTGACCAACCCAAACCCTGTCATTTATGTATATCCTCAACCAGTATTTATAGTGTCACCTGTACCCAAGCGTTTGGCTCCATATTTTTTGTCAATAAAACTTTTTCTTAGCAACATTTCTATCCCTGAGAAATCCTCAAAAACTCCTTAATTACCCACTGTAAGCAATGCTTTAAGTCCAAACTCCTTTAGGGCCTCCACAGTCTGAATCCTGCCTATTTTTTCTTGCCTTTCTACCCTTATACATAAATCAAACTTTTCCCCAGTGTGCCCCAAACATGTCATATTCTTCTCCTTCCCCCTCTCTTCTATCTTCAGGTTTAACGTATGGTCTTGAAGGACAAAACAGTCGCTTGAACTTATGAGCCATCATGTGGAAGCACAAAATCAGTCACAGCAAGGGGCTGGATTGTATGGCCAGTCTATCAACAATAAAGTGAGGCTTATCTCTGCACGCTGTTCATAATCATGCTCTACTAACAAGACTGGTGCTTTAAGGTTCACAAAAATGGTTTACAGCTCTGTGGATGGATCCTGGGTCTCTTCTGTTAAAGGTATAGGGTGCTTTTGGTGATGATTTTTCTTCTGCTGTAGGTTGGTACCTTCTATGCAATGCAATGTCTTAGTGGCCTGCAAGACTGACTTCCTAGAATTGCCATAGCCATTGGCCTTTTCACAATTCTTATTCTTCTTGACATCTCTGCAACTTGTAACGCTCTTGGACTACCCTCCTCTTCTTAATATTCCCTCCTCTCTAGGTTTTCAGGACATCACTTTATCTTGGTTCTGCTCCTGCCTGCCTGTTTCTTCTCTGTCTCCTTTGTGAGAACCTCATCTAGATCATGCCTACTAACAGTGGATGTCCCACAGAACTATGAGGACCATTTTCTACTTCACTTGGTGATCTGTCTTATCAGCTTCCATGGATTTAATTACCATCTCTATGCTGACTCTCCTTTCCTGCACCACCTCTCTGCTGACTCCCAGCCTTGCATCTCTAGCTGCCTTTCAGGCATCTCAGACTAGATGTCCTGTAGACCTCTATTATAATTCAGTATGTTTGAAACAACTCATTATCTTTCCCCCTACGTCCTCTTCCACTTCCAAACTTCCATATTACAGGTGAGGGCACCATGTATCCTTGACTCCTCGCTGTCTCTCATCCTCCTTCTTCATATCTAGCCTGTTGCCAGGTTTGTTGATCTCACCTCTGCAACATCCTTCCAATAGCTCCTTTATCTCCTCTGACACTTTGACTGCTCTAGAGTAGGCCTTCATCAATTATGGCAGCAGCCTGCTGGTGGTGGGTATATCTGCTTCAAGTGTCTGCCTGTTCCAATCCATCCTCATTTATCTGACAAATTGATTTTCCTAAAGTGAAGATCTAGTCATATCACTCCCCTGCTCACTTAAACCCCCTCTCACTTCTTGGGTCAAATGCAAAATTCTCTGCTTGACATTGAAGACCCTTTATAATCTAGGCCTCCATCTTCTCCCCCTTTACATCCCTGACACAGTTCTTTGATTCAGTAACCAACTCCGATCAACATACTCTCTGATCCAGTGACCTTGATGTCCTTGCTATTTCACAAAAACAGCCTTTCATGTCTCAACTGCAGAGGTTCTCTCTTTCTGTTCCCATACCTGGAATACTCTCCCTCTTCGTTGCTACCTGTTGGCTTCTTTTAAATCTCAACTAAAATCCCATCTTCCATAGGAAGGTTCTCTCAAGGCATCTTCATTCCAGTGCCTTCCCACTCTCATTTTCTTTTTATCCTGTATATATCTTGCACATGTTTGCTTGCTCACTGTCTTCCCTATTAGTGTGAGCTCCTTGTGGTCAGAGACTGTTTTTTTGCCCTTTTTTTATTCCCTGGTGCTTAGCACAGTATTGGCACATAGTTAGCTAATGATTGTGAGAAGGTAAGTGATTTGCTCAGGGTCATGCAGCCAATAAGTGTCAGAATGCAGCCTGCCAGGCCAGATGTCAATATCCTTTGCAGATGAGGAAACTGAAGCTTACATTAAATGACTTCTCAATGTTTGAGTGATTAGTGTGGGTTAGAGGTAAGCTTTGAATTCAAGTCATTTCTGATCCTGAGTTCAGCAGGGATTTTATGACCATGGTGGCTGATTAAATAAGAAAAAAGGCATGATAGCAAATATAAAATCCAAGTGAGTCTGTATTGAGCCAAAGGGAAGACAGCTATATGGTGCAGTGGATAGAGCAGTGGGCCTGGAGTCAGGAAGACCTGAGTTTAAATTCGGCCTCAGATACCTACTAGCTGTGTGATACTGGGCAGGTCACTTAACCTCTTCCTCAGTTTATTCATCTGTAAAATGGGGATAAAAATAGCATTTGCCCCCAAGGGTTGTCATGAGGCTCAAACGAGATAATATTTGTAAAGTGCTTTACAAACCTTAAAGTGCCATATAAATGCTAGCTATTCTTATAAGTGTCTTAAGGATTCAAAGAACAAAAAGTAAATGTTTATTGCTGATAAAGAATGGCAGAAGGGACTAAGAATGAGAGACTTTTTTGTAGCTGTCTCATCTGGTTGTCCCTCTCTCATTACAGTCAGAAATAGTATTGTTAGTTAAGGGCTAGAAGACTGCCTTAGATGAAGAGTAGGCAGACTTTCTGTTTATCCAGTATTCCCCACAGTGAATTTAAGATTGAGAAGATCCCTGGAAGGGTAACTCCCTTATTTTCCACTTTCTGAAACAGTAGGTTATGTGGGAGAAGGGGCAGGCGTGAGAGAAGAAACGAGCAGTTGTGAAGGTTATTTAAAGGACTTTGAAACTGTAGAAGACAGACTGAATTTGGAGAGAAGAAAAATAGGAGGACTTAAGAAGCTGAAGGAGGAGAAGAGTTGGAACTTGAAAGACCCAAGGAAGAGACAAGGAAGGAACTGAAGAAGGCGGATGATCCAGGAAGCAGTAGCAGGAGAAGGACTCTCATCGAGGGCTAGGTAATTGGTGAGACAGGGAAAGTAAGAAGTTAGTGAGGCTAGGGATATAGGTTTGGCTGCCAGTGTTTAGAGGTACTGAAGGGAACGCAGAAAAGGCTGACTCAAAAGACTGTCATCAGTGGAGCTGAAGTCACTACCAAGCAGTTTGTCACAGCAATTTCTGGGGTGCCCTGCAAAGACTGAGGAGCTCACTTCCAGTTTGTCTGGAGAGAATTCTGGAATGACCTTCCCTGAAGATGCCTTCCATGTGATCCGAGGCACGTTTGCCACAGGGCGTGTTCCCCACCTTTCCTTTTCTCTGTTTCCCCACATTTACAGAGAATGACTGAACCTTCAACTTCCTGAGTACTATTTAGCCTTTCTATCCTGAACTCTCTCAGCCACCCTTCCCCATTCCATAAAAACCTTTCAACATCAGCACGCTATTTTTTTCTCCTTGCTTGGTCACAGAAGGAGGATCCCTAGTCATCACTAAACTTGTACCCTTGAACTCATTCTCTTCTTGTTTTTTGACTAAGCTTTGACTGCCATTGCCTCTCTCTCATGCTTCTTGAACCTCTCCTTTCTCCCTGGTTCCTCTGCCTGCACACTGCACATAGATAGGTTTTCTCAACCCTTAAAAAAAAAAAAACCAAAACTTCCTTTGATTCTTTTAGTCTCTCCAGAGACTGTGCTATCTTAACTCCTTTATTGTTAAAGTTCTTTCAAATGTTTTCTGTACCCAGTACTTCCCTTTGCTTATGTATTTTGCTTGATCAATGCATGGAAATTGCTTCTCCAAAGATCGTTATTAATTCCTGATTAGAATCCTGATTCCAGTGAACTCTTTTAAAAAAAAATTGTTAAACGATTCGAACATATGATTTATTCACAGGAATTAATGACTTTATAGCAGGAAAAAAATATATATTTGCTAAAAACAACCCCCCAGGTGGCCTTTGCATTAGTGTTTTTATTGATTGTTCTTCCCACATGTGAAGTTGGTAACACAAAGACAGACACCTGTACAGCTGCAATCCACAGCTGCTCACCTCATATCTCAGCCATCCTGTGACCTTCCTTTTTTTTTTTGATAATTTATTTTCAGCATTTATTTCCATAAGATTTTAAGTTGTAAATTTTCTTTCTCTTTCTTCCCCTCTTCCCAAGAAGGCATGCGGTCTGATAAAGGCTCTACTTACACATTCATAGTAAACATGTTTTCACATTAGTCATGATATAAAGAAGAATTAGAACCATGGGAAGGAAGACACAAAACAAAAAAAGAAAAGGAGAGCAAATAGTATGCTTCTTTTTGCTTTCAGACTCCAGAGTTCTTTCTCTGCATGTGGATAGCATTTTCCATCATGATTCTTTTGGAATTTTCTTAGATCCTTGTATTGCTGAGAAGAGTTAAATCTTTCAAAGTTAGTTATCAAACTGTGTGACTGTTACTATTTATAACGTTCTCCTGGTTCTGCTGACTTCACTCAACGTTAGTTCATATGAGTCTTTCCAGATTTTTCTGAAATCTGCTTGTTCGTCCTTTCTGTAGCACAGTGTATCTATCCCATTATGTTCATTTACACAACTTGTTCAGCCATCACCCAGTTGATGGGCATCCCCTCAATTTCCATTTCTTGGCCACCACAAAAAGAGCTATAAATAAATAAATAAACAAACAAAGCTGCTATAAATAAATAAATAAAGCTGCTATAAATATTTTTGTATGTAGGGGTCCTTTTCCCTTTGGAATAACTAAAAGTGGTTGTCTTTGGGATACCTAGAAGTGGTATTGCTGGGTCAAAGGGTATGTACAGTTTTATAGGCCTTTGGGTTTACTTTCAAATTGCCCTCTAGAATTGTTGGATTAATGCACAGCTCCACCAACAATGAATTAGTGTTCTAATTTTCCCACATCTTCTCCAACATTTGTCATTTTCCTATTTTGTAACATTAGCCAGTCTGATAGGTGTGATGTGGCACCTCAGAGTTGTTTTAATTTGCATCTCTTTAATCAATAGTGATTTAGAGCATTTTTTCATATGCCTTATAGTTAACTTTAATTTCTTCCTGTGAAAACTGCCTATGCATGTGTCCTTTGACCATTTATCAATTGGGAAATAACTTGCATTCTTATAAATTCGACTCAGTTCTCTATATATTTTAGAAATGAGGTATTTATCAGATACTAGTTGCAAAAATTGTTTCCCAGCTTTCTGCTTCCCTTCTAATCTTGGTTGCATTGGCTTTCTTTGTGCAAAAGCTTTTCAACTTAAAGTAATCAAAATCACCCATTTTGCATTTCATAATGTTCTCTATCTCTTGTTTGGTCATAAATTCTTCCCTTCTCCATAGAACAGACAGGTAAACTATTCCTTGCTCTCCTAGTTTATTTATAGTATCAACTTTTATACCTAAATCATGTACCCATTTTGACTTTATCTTGTTATAGGGTGTGAGATGTTGGTCTTCGCCTAGTTTCTGCCATACTGTTTTCCAGTTTTCGCAGTAGTTTTTGTAAATAGTGAATTCTTATCCTAGAAGCTGGACAGTGGTTTAAGTCCTCATTCTCAAACTGATTTTGACTTGGCCATTACTTACCACTGTCTCCCATCTCTGTTGGCTTCAGATTCTATACTCTCTTGGTCATTAATTCAATCAGTAAACATTTATTAAGTGCCTACTATGTGCCAGAAATTGTGCTAACTTCCTTCAAGGATCTTACAATTTAATGGGGGAGATATGCAAACAGATATGTACCACAATTTATATAAGGGCTAAATAAGAGTGGGAAAATACTGAATTTAAGAGGGCTTGGGAAGGGCTTCTCGTAGAAGATGGGATTTTAGTTGGGACTTAAAGGAAGCCAAGAGGTACAGAAGAGAAGAGAGAATGTTCCAGTTATGGGGGACAGCCAGAGAAAATGCCAAGAGCCAGGAGATGGGAGTATCTTGTATGTGGATCAGCCAGAGGTCAGTGTCACTGGCTTGAAGAGTATGCTAGGGTACAACATGTAAGAAGGGTGGCAAGGAAGGAGGGGACTAGGTTACGGCTTTAAATGCCAAACAGCATTTGGATTTGCTCTTGGAGGCAATAGAGAGCCACTGGAATTTATTGAGGAGTGGAGTGACTTGATCAGACCTGTGCTTTAGGAAAATCACTTGGGTGGCTGAGTGGAGGAGGGACTGGATGAGGGAGAGACTTAGGGCAGGCAGATGCACCTGCAGGTTATTACAATAATCCAGTCATGAGGTAATGAAGCCACAGGAGGTGGCCATGTCAGGGGAGAGGAGACTTTGGAGACATGTTGCAAAGGTGAGATACATAGCCTTAGGCAACAGATTGGATGTGAGGGTGAGAGATGGTGAAGATGATACCTAGGCTGTAAGCCTAAGGCCCTGGTGCATCCATCCTACCTTCGTAGTCCTTTCTTATCCTCTAATGACCCCTTTCTTTACCTTTTCTGTTTTTGTCTTTCTCTTCTCTTTCCTATGTTTTTTCCCTTGGCAATCTCATTTGCTTCTTGGCTTAAACTATTAACTCTGGCACATGATCTCCAATTCTCTATCTCTAGTCTTCATTTCTCTCTGGACCTTTATATTCAACTTCCTATAGAATATTGTATGTCACTTCAGCACCTCAACTCACTACATCTAAAACTTAGCCTGTTATTTTTCCCTTGACCCTGTTCATCTTTCTGATTCTATAAGAATAAGTGGAGAGAGTATTCTTCGTTTTCATAATTGTGGAATTTTTTTATTGTCTCATCATGTGAAGTTGATTATCTATCAATATTTGAGACTCTCCACTGTCTGTTACTGCTTTACCTTTCCAACTTTTTTGATACTTCCCTCTGTACCAGATTATGCTGTGGTTAAAATGTTGTTTTCTACCTCTGAGCAGGTAATGTGCTTTTCTCCTTCTTTCTCCTTGATCTCTGTTCCCTGTGTTTGGAATGCCTTCCATTTTCTTTTAGCCTGTTGAATTTTTACTCTTCCTTTAATTCAAAGCCTTCGACATGAAGCCTTCCTCAATCCTCTTAAGTATATAATGACTTTCCTCTTCAGACCTTCTAGGACACTTTGTGTAGTATAGCAGAGTTGCCTGTATTTGTCTCTTACCTGTGAGTTCCATGGTGCTGCCTTACCTAAATTTTGTGGCTTCCCCAATATTTAGCACAGTGTAGGTACTTAATTAGTGTTTCTTGAATGAGTAAATGAACCTTGTTCAAAATAGAGATTTGTTTGTTTTTTTCTGAGAAAAGCCTTCAGGTGATTGATTTAGTTGTTACTAATTATTGAGAACTTAGTGCAAGGCGATATAGTTAGAAAAAGGAGTAGGTCCCTGCTTTCAAAGAGTTGTAATGTAGTAGTGGGGGATGGGGTAGTGTGATGATAAGAGAAACACACAAGTAACTAATGCAAAGTAAAATATAAATGCCTTGAGGCATGTCATTGCCTAAGAATAAATAGTAATAATTCACATTGCTTTTAAAAATTAATATTATTTTTATTGATTTTTTTTTTTTGCTTTTATATCAGCTTTATTCCTGAATATCCTCTCCCATTCTCCTACTCAGTGATCTATCCAATGAAACAAAGATTAAAAAAGAGGAAAAAAAGCATAAATAAAACTAACTAGTGTATTAGTTCCTCTTTGGCAGCATTCCACAGCTGTAATCCTTAACTTTTGTGAAGAGGGGAAGGAGGTACATTTTGTCAATTCTTTCCTGGAGCCAGACTTGGTAATCATAATTACAGTTTTCAGTTGGTTTCATTTTAAAGGATAGCTATTTCTAAAACACTTTATTTCTAAAACTTCTAAACTCCATTTACATTGTGAGGTAGGTGGTACAAGGGCTATTCCCATACTCACATTTGACAGATGAGACTCATAATTAATTTGCCCTTAATTTGGTCACAGAATTTGTAAATGATGGACTCTTAGTGTAAAATTGATTTCTGTCTCTCTTTGTTCCAAGCTTAGTGCCTTTTCTAGAATTCCAGGCTGCTTCCGTGCAAACAAGGTGCTTCAGGGGGAACTTCAGAGAGCTCATGTAGTTGGAAAGGATCAGGAAAACCTTCCTGTGGGAGCTGTCTTTGGGCCCCAACCTTGAATGATGGGTAGGATTTTGACAGGTGGATATGGCTAAGAAAGACTTGGAGACTGGGGAAGTAGCATAGTGTGGTTTTGGAGTCAGAAAAGGCTGGTTTTCAAATTTGGTCTCTTAAACTAGCTATATGACAATGAGCAGGTCACAAACCAGAATCTTATTTCCTTATTTATAAAATGAGGCAACATATTCACTGGCAACCTCATAGCACAGATGTGAGGATCCAGTGAGATAAAGTATATACGATGCTTTTGTAAACCTTGAACTTCTGTGTAAATTTCAGCGAGTCCTGTTTCATGAGTAAAAGTCGGAAAGTATGGCATGTTCATGGGCGAGATTATTCTGGTTTCTGGAAATTTATATAGAGGAATACTAGAAAACTAGGTTAGGGCATATATTTTGAATGACTTTGAATTTAAAGTTGATGAAGTTGTGCTTTTATTTTCATTCATATTCAAAAGAAATAGTTTAAGTAACTTTTATAGAAGAGCATTAAAAATGGCCTAAGTGTAATCTAAGTATTGTATACTGTGCTTTTATCTTATTCTTTGTAATTAACTGAAACTGTAAGGCAGGAATTTAGTTTTGATCTTCAGAATTTCTAGTGAAGAACCTCCCCAGCTCTGCCTGAAGCTTTTAGATTCTGCCAGGAGAGGGGAGTTTAGGCTGTCACAGTGTGTCCTTCTGAATTTAAGATAGGGGAAGAGAAAGATAATCAGATAGTTGGGAAAAGGGTATTTTCTAAACTGACTGTAAACAACAAAAATTTATCCAAAGGCAAAAGTGGGCCTTGTGGTGCTGTTTTTAATGAATCATCAAAAAGATATTTTTAAATTCCCAGGAATACTACACAGAATTGTCAGTGATAATCATGGACATATAGAGAGGAAGAGATCCATATAGAGATTTAGGTAGTTGACGGGGAGTCATTGAAGATTGTAGACCAAGAGTATGATAGCTATGATTTAGCACAATCATTGCAGTACAGGTACCCAGGGCTGTTACACTGTGGATGGGAGGTGGGGAGACCAGTTGGGAAACGGGATATTCTTGGTGACAAATAGGGCTTGAATCATGATGGTAGTCATGGATATAGAAAGGGTGTGGATTGTGAGAGGCATTAGAGAGGTAGAATGTACAAGCTTTGACAACTAACTGATTTCATGTGGACTAAATGTAGACAAGATTGTCTGTCTTTCTCTGTTTATTTCAGATCCACCTGCATAGACAGGCTTACCATCAAGTAAATTTATTTTTGACAGTGAAAGAAAATAATGGATATAAGTGTGGTCTTTGGATTTTACATATGTAAACAAATATTCCTTAGTAGAAAGTTAGCCATTTGAATTAGAATTATAATTTTTGGTATCTTAGTATTTCTCAGGATAAAGTGCAATTATTAGTGACATTTCTTTCTCTAATGTATTTTTCCCCTTTCCCTGTCCTTCTCTATCCTTTTGTTTCCTCCTTTATTTTTCCATTTTTTTCCCATTACGGTTTCCCCCCTTTCTCCTGCTTTTGTTTATCCTGGTTATACTACATCTTGAACATTGTTTTATTCCTTTCACAGCTACTGAAATTGTTGACCCTTAGCCTAACCCTTTATTCCTGTAGACCTTTTTTACAGTGTTTGCTGACTGGATTTAAGCTATAGTGGACATATGTTTAACAATCTTGCAAATAATCAAGACTTCTTTAAAGCTCAAGAGATAAAAACTGAATCATGTTGATTAGCTATTCTCATTTGGGACTCTGAAGGTAGGATGGTTTGTGCTGTGTTAGCATGTTGATTTATTTCTCTCTGCTTTATTTTGGGGTCTTATGTGTGAATAGGTTTCTGATAAGTGGGCCAAAGCACAAGTTCTCTGCTAAAACTGACTCAGGAGAGCTCTTTTCTCTGCACTAAAAACCAGATGGCCTGATTGGCGCCATGAAGGTCTTCTGTGGGCGAGCGAACCCAACGACAGGCTCCGTGGAGTGGCTGGAGGAGGATGAGCACTATGATTATCACCAGGAGATAGCAAGGTAGGGTAACTGAGCTTCAGTTACAGTGCAAGGGTTATGGTGCCATTAACCTAACTGGTTACTGGCCATGGGATTTATGTGATGGAGCCAGTAGATCACACCCCAGGGATGGAGCAGAGCTTCATCATGGAATTTTGAAATTCTTTGGAGATCCCTTTATAGCAGGAATAGAGGCAGACTGTCTGTTGCCTATATTCTGTTCTTGCTAAACATTCAGTGTAGGGATCAGCTCGTAGTGTTAAATCTCATCCCAAGAATGTTTGCTTCTTGGAGGCAGGCAGCTCACTTGGATGATCTGGGTGCTTCTTGGACGGGCCACCCCTCCTTGTCAGGTCTCATTACTTCTTATGCCCACTCACAGAATTTTCAACCCCTTTTGAGCCAACCTTTGTTTCATGGCATTGTAGTAATAGTCATATTGCAGGTGTTCAGAGAGTAAACTAATGTAAAGGCTCTGCACTATGAATTAATGGAAAAATGTGGAGCCTAGTGTATTGGAAAAGACCCTGGCTTTGGAGTTGGAAAGTCTTGCTCTGATTCTGCTCTTAACCAATAGTATAATAATAGGCAAATCCTTGTACTTCTTGGACCTTAGTTTCTTCATCTATAAAATGAAGAGGTTAAATTAGGTAATATCTTAAGATCTCTTCCTGCTCTAAATCCTATGAATCCATGTAAATAGATAGATGTTTTGGATTAGTTCTAACATTCTTAGTCTTGTAGAGTACAGCAAAAGGGAAAGAAGAGTTTATGGTGCTGATGTTTATGAATTTTAAAGATCTACACATTCAGCTGAAATTAGAATGCATTTATATGGAACTATGCATTGCTTTCTCCCAGCCCCTCAACCCCCGAGCTATTTCAAAGTGAACCATAATATTATATCTTAAATTAACATATTTACTGCCTAGGAAATATGTAGAAATTTTGTCTGGTGGGGCCCAAAAAATAGGAATATGTCACATAAATATCTTAAGTATTGAGAAAAAAAGAGGGTAATTTCTAGCTGAGCCTAGGTGTTCCCCAATGGAAAAGTCCCTAGATACCATAGTAGGTATGGTCTAGGTTTGAATATTTAACTTCAGACAAGGTGGAAGTATTCAGGTGAGAAATACTTCTTTTTGAAACCTTGGTGTGCCTGGGAAAAACCAGCCCTATTCTTTTTTGGGAAAGAGTATGGAGATTAAGGCCTTCTAGAGCTGGGTGGAAGAAATCCATGCTTTTTTCCAGGTTCCGTAAAGCAATATGATGTAGTAAATTCCACTGGCCTAGGAATGAGGGATGTGAATTCTAGTACTGCTTCTGTCCAACCTTGGGCCTCTATCAAATGAGAGAATGAGAATAGAATAGACTGAAGTCCCCTTCAACTTTAAAATTCTGTGATTCTGTGAATTCTTCATGTGCCCTTATTTGTATTCCCAAGAGTGAGTTATATGTAGGTTCAAAGTTCTTGATGGAAGCTTTTAGATTATGTGAGTCATGAGAATTTAGGCTGATTTTTCCCCTGGGAAGATATACTTAAACCATGCTGCAGTGATGCCAGGTAGGATCAGTATGCCAGTCTTCTTGGAAAAAGCTCTTGATTAGCCTGCATTTCTATCACCAAGAATGAATATACTTATGGAACCTTAATATTTATCTTCAGTGTCCTCTGAAGATAAACATGGAAAGAGCATGTCATTCGAAATCAGAAAATCTGAATCTGACACATATGATAACTGTTGAGAAGTTACATAATGTCTTGGGACCTTGATTTCCCCATCTGTGAAATAGGGACAATAGTATACTACTTACCTCACAAAGTTGAGAGGAAAGCATTTTGTAGATGGTAGATCACTATATAAATGTAAACTTATATCATTATATTGCCTTCTAGTTATACGAAGTCCCATCTTCTAAATGAATGCAGTTTAATAGTTACGTGTCATGGTCTCCACTAATGTCTACCTCCATTGCCTCATTGTGGCATAGACGTGAGTGATCCTGGGTTCTCACATGGTATGGCCTGCTACTGAAGTTCTGGCAGGCTTGCTTACACTGAGAGGGCTTTGATCATAGGTTTTGCACCATTAATCAGTCAACATTTATTAAATGCCCACTGTGTGCCATGAACTGTGCTCAACAGCGTAGATCTGTAGATGAGCCCAGCTGTGTGTTTGGAGACTTCTTACCGGTGTGATGACATTTTTAGCCACAGCAACTCTGAGAGACTGTCAGAGTGTTAAAAGGGATGGAGATCTGCTTTAGCAATATTATTAACCCTTGAAATGTTGTAGCATAGTTAGAGAATGGGCACATGAGAACACACATTCATGGATATATCAGTGCTGTGATTTCACCGTTGGGGGTTCACCTTTCATTGGTAAATATCAGTGTTCTAAGCCTTTGGTGTATGGTTTCATTAATTATTGTGTCACAAAGTGAAGTGAACAGAACAAGGAAAACAATTTATATAACGAAAACATTGTAGAAGAACAACTTTGAAAGACTTAGGAATGCTGATCAATATAATAACCACTTTAGATTTCAAAGGCTCCTGATGAAACATGCTGCTCATTTCATGATGGAGAGGTGAATGCAGAGTGAGACATGTTTTTGGACATGGTCAATATGGACCATGTGGATTATATATGTTTATAATGGATTTTGTTTTGTTTTCTTACCCAGTTGAGAAATTGAAGAGTGTGGGAGGGAGAGAAGGTACATTTTTGCTTATTGGAAATGTTAACAGGACTTTTACTGAGCCAGTCTCTAGCCTGAGAATGCTCAGACCTGCACAAAGCAGACCTAGAGTGCCAGTAATCAAGTGTTTAATTAATCAGTTTCAGAGGGAGAAATGTTCTCAAAGCATAGGTTATATACTTAAAGTCACAGCTGGGAAAGGAGGAGGAAAGGTGGATTACAAATGGTCATTTAGTGGTTTTCCACCAGAGACATACAAATCCCACAATACAACAATTCTGGAGTCAAGTCTTTGGGGATTTTGACCACCTCCTCTAGAGTATAGAACCAGAGTTCTGTGACAGGAACAGGTTCTTCAATCTTGATTGACTTCACTTAGGGTTCGGTGATTGTGAGCATTGTCAGAGTTTTGATTAATCAGTTTAAGGCTGCATTGTGAGCTCTGACTCATTCCCCAGCCAGAGAGGCAGTTCTTGAGAAAATTAAATTATTAGTGTATTCGTTACGCATGTCATATCAATTAATATGAAAATTATAAATTCCTTTCTCATATGAAAGGAAAATATAACATAAAGAAAGAAATTGCTCTGCTCCCCAAAATTTGTCATCTGGCTCTTGGTGAGGTTTGTCCTGTCTTTTATTGGCTGCACCTTTGCTCCAAGCATTCATAGATTGGTAAGATATACCAGATTTGGTGGCTGCTGGCCTAGCCTGTGAGAGACCTTTGAGTCATCGTTAGGTATCAGAGGAGAACTTGAGCTGACGCTGTACCAATATGTGGATTTTTTTTTTTAAATCAGGGGTTTCTAATATCTTTTTTTCTCTTATCTTTTTTAGATCATCCTATGCAGACATGCTGCATGATAAAGACAGAGTGAGTATTAGAAAACTGTACCTTACTGGTGTGTTCATGTTTCTCTGACGAAAGAGAAACAAGCAAAACTACCCTATGTAATATACAAAAAGCTTCACCTTCTACAGTACAAAGATTTCAAAATAAATTTATCATTTTCACTTAGACCTTTGGAGTGATCTTAGACTGAAGTAACCAGTTTGGCTATTAATGCATAATGATATTTTAAGTTTTTATGCACATTTTTGCTTTACCTTAGCGTTTCTTGTGTTCTTAGTAGGGATACAGAGGAATACAAGAACTGAGTATTGTCAGTGTCATAAATATCAATAAATATCAAGAATTTATTAGCCCATAAAAAACGTTTTGCTAGTTGTCCCATCCTAGGTGTGGTGTGGATAATAACTGTGAAACGTTTTTGGATCTGGGATCCCGTTATTGGAGACACTTTGGACATTGCCTTCCCATCCTGTGCAGTTCTGTCCATATCCTCCCACAGATCCTCTCCAGAAGGGCCATCGGCTTCTCAGGTGTTCTTATAAATCTCTTGACCTTATGTGAATTCCAAAATTCACGTATTTTTACTATAATATATATTAAAAAGGTCACATAATAAAAAGGACTTTTCTTTACTTTTTACATAACATAATTCTCTCTGGTAACATCCTTTATTCTCTTTTTCCAGTTTAGTTTTTGGTTGGTTGGTTAAATACACTATGACAAACCCATCACTAACCTCTCCCTTGCTCTTTGAGTGACCAACAATTTTAATTTTTTCAGATAGTGGTATTCTATGACTCATAATCCTACAGCATCACCAAAAGAATATTGTTGTTAAAAAGACAGATCTAGTAAATTCAAGGAGGTGCTTAGGGCCATTAAATGCACTACTGCATAATTTCCAAAAGGCAATCCAGCCTACTCTTCCAATGTTCAATTCTGGGACCATACCTATCCATGCTGGCCCACTTTAATGGCTTGTCCATCCAACTACATGACAATAGGCATTCTTGTATGGGTAGCTTTTCTTGTGTGGATAATTAGGCTGACTTCTTTTGAATTTGTCGCAAGCCAATGCAATTTACTACAGAGTGATTATGGATCTTTCAATGGGGCATAATAAATATATCACGTCATCCAAAAATAGAAGGCCTTAGGAATTTCTCTTCCATTTGCCCTCACTGCTAGACACTCTACACAATTCTGGAAGATTCTTTTGCTGAGCATTTTCTCCCTGTATATTTGGGTCACTGATAGTTATCTGTTATATCTTTAAAAGGAATCTTGAATATTTTTGACATGTATGGGAGATACCTTATTGAAGGACAGTCTCTAAGGTGGTATTTTATTCTACTGAAGCAAATCTTTCTTCTATTCAACAAATACTAAACACGATCAGATCTTGTATTCTTTGCTTCTTAGTCAACTGTGTGACTGTAAAGATAGTCAGTTGTACACTGTAATTTGTGAAAGGTTGATTATCCCTTTTTTAAACCTTATCAAGGAGCCCCTTGGAGTATGTATAGAGTTTTCTCATAAAGATTTTGTGAAGGTGGAAAGTAAGGCAAATGGGTTAGTAGTTATTACTATTTTCTTGGGCTATTTTGGGCATTAATAAGGTCTCTGATTTTTACTAAATGTGCTATCCTTTCTTCTTTAATTATCTTAAAAACTGATCTGTCATTGCCCTTGAAATTGTGGGACCCTCCCACATGAACCCACCTGTGTGTTACTTTGGCATGGTCTAACTGTTCTTTCAAAGTATGCATTGGGATCTTGGGTGCTTCTTGTCATGTGGTACAGAAATACTGAAAGGTCTTTTCCAGGTTTCATTTCTTCATTGTCATCCTTCTAGGTCCATCTTTAAACTCTCTTGGAATGATTTAGCTTCAAGGGGTCTCTTGTCAAACTTTCAGTGAACTCGTTTCAAAAGGATCATAGATCCTAATGGAAGGACCTTTGTCAAACTTTCAGTGAACTCATTTCAAAAGGATCATCCTAATGGAAGGACCTTGGAGGCTGTGTAATCCAACACCCTCCTTTTACAGATGAAGAAACTGAGACCTCGGGAGGTTAGAAGTGACTTACTCAGTGTTCCATAAGTTGTCCTTTCATGATATTTCATTGTTTTATGAGGTGGTTCTGTAGAACCTTCCACCATCTTCCTCTTTAATATTTTACAGTAATGCTCATATTCTTAATTGATTCCTAATTATTTGTCATATTTTCTCATTTCTCTCCTATTTTGGTATTAATTTTGATCTTCTAAATCATCAGTGCTCTGACTGTATCTAGGTGACTGAGGAATGACCCCCACATTGGTAACTAGTCATTTTCTGTGTCTAAAAGTAATCAGTCAGGGGCATGTAGGTGATGCAGCAGATAGAGAACCGGCCCCGGAGTCAGGAGGACCCAAATTCAAATCTGGCCTCTGACACTTGACACTAGCTGTGTGAGCCTGGGCAAGTCACTTAACCCTGGTTGCCTCGGGCTTCCCCCCACCCCAAATAATCAGTTTTACTTTTTGTGATATTACTTTATGCTTGCCATGTTCAATACCTTAATTTAAAAAAAATTTTTATTGTAAACTTACCAATTGTTAAAAAATGAGAACATTTCAATTTACAGAGAATAAGGAAAAAGTTTGTATATGCATCCTTCAACTTCTGCTACATAGTTTTAAAGATGCATATTAAGTTTAATGAGGTAATAACAAAATTGAACTTTTTATTTACATCTCTATCACCACTCACTAACTCACTTCCTAACCCCCAAAACAAAGTCAAACAAAACAAGTCATCATATTGGCCATGTCTTAAATGTGTGTTTTATGCTGCACTTTTTTTTCCCAAAGAATTATTCATGATATTTAGGTGAGAGGTTCCAGTTAGTCTACTTGACTTTCTCTTCTCTTGCATCTTATTCCTGAACCATGTTTTCCAACATGTTTCTTGTTTCTCCTCTGTACTGACTTTTGCATTTATGTATACCCATGTATTAACTTATTGATTTAATTTGGTGATTTTTAAAACCAATTCTTAGAATTCCAGTCCTTATCTTCTGCCATAGTTTTAGACATGTAAGTTGTACTTATTTTAATTGTAGCTTTTTTGCAAATGCTTATTATGAGCTCTGTGGTATGAGATGACCATTAAATGTTTCATGAAACTTTGCAAAAGTGTCAGCTCTTTTACTGGCCTCCTCAAGGAGTACTTGGGAGCAAGTTACTCTTGTATTCGTTTCATTTATGATGAGAATATCAAGATGTACTTACTGGTAATTGGACAAGGACCTCACGTTTAGTACCAGTAGTTAGGTGTAAGTTTTCACATGGCTTAGAAACTGTATGTTTGGTCTTTTTTTGCACCCTCTGTCTACTTTTCTAGCACTGTACCACTGCCATAGTAGAAGTAGTAAGGGTCATAGAGGACTGGGTGCCATTTTTTGTATTTTTCTTTCTTTCTTTCTTTAATTTTATTTATTTAATGAATTTTCATGTTTCAAGAATTACTCAGCAAGTGGTTTGCCTGTTGGTGATGAGCCGGTATGTTCTTTTCCTGAGGCTGTACTTCAGACTTCTAACACAGTAGGATTTGTCAGACATTGTTTTCTGTTTCCTGCAGCCTGGCATTACCTTTGAGAACCCAGAGTTATCTCTACCTAACATAACATATAGCATTGTAGGTTTTAATGGAGGATACAGAAAATGAAAGAAGTAAATTTGACATTCTTTACTACTTGCACACAATTAGGATCAGAGGAAGAAAAGCTGGGGAAGGATAGTGGGGTCCGGCTCAGAGAGGCACTAGGCAGCACTTCAGAGGAAGCCTGGAGGGGCAGATCTGTCTAGTGGTGCCTGATAACACCTTGTTTGCTCTGCTGGGTCTGACCTTGTAGACTCAGTCTCCTTCCCTGCAAGGTCTCTGCAGAAGACTCAGCGTACTTTTAGTCAGGAAGGCTGTCCTGAAAGGCTAAATGAACCTCCTTGTTATCATCGTCATCACATATTTAAGTACCTACTTTCTGAATGGCACTGTAAATTACAGGAGGTTTTAAACACAATGGCAGCCAGTCATGATAGTGGTCCCTTCTGCTGGGGAGGTTGAGGCTGGAGGATTGCTTGAGTAAGGGTGGGCAGGGAGTTTTAGCTAAAGCTCAACAGCTGTTGGCACCAACTTGGGCACTAATAGGCTTGAGGAGATAGGGTGGGTCCCAAGCTGCCCAAGGGAGAAACAGTGCTGGTCTGAACTTCTTGTCAGTCATCAGTGGAGTTGGGACCATGAGTGGCTGCTGTATTTCCAGCCTGGGTGAGAGAGGGAAGCACACTGTCCTTTCCTTCCCCAAAAAAACCCAAAAAAGACTATGGGGAGGACACTGCTTTTGAGTCCCATGTCTCCTAGCAGTTTGTGGAAATGTAATAGTTCCTCCACTTGACTGTAAGTTCACTGAGGTCAGGAACTGTGTTCTTTTCATTTTTGTGTTGCTGGTACCGAGCATAGTGTTTTGTACAGAGTCAACACCTAATAAACATTGAATTGTATTGACAGCCCAGAGAGTGCTTGAGTAACCAAGCCTCAGTGTGGGGGAACTGAACATTGAAGTAGCTACATCTCACAGGAGCTGAGTGTGAGGAGCCTTTGTGTGCAGAGGAGTTACGCAAAGAGGAGAGGGCTGTGGACCTGGAGGCCCGGCCCACTGGACACATCCTTCGGTCCCTGGCCTGAAGCTGAGCGCCTGCCATCTTTTTAATAGAAGTCATTGGAAGAATTACAGGTGATGCAGAAGGGTGTCAGCTTCTCTAGTAGAAGTAGAGGGTAGAGGTTATTTTTTAATTTGTCTTTGCATTCTGAGTAGCTAGCACAGCGCCTTTTCCATTGTAGGTTCTTACGAAGTGAATGAATGAATCCAAATAGCATTGGAGAGGAATTATGGTAGGTGCTTGGAATGCCAGAAATTGTCAAGGACATTTGTTATTGGGACAGGAGGTGGTCTGGCCATCGGAGAGGTGCATAGCCCAAATGCTGCACAGGCTGGTATCCAAAAAGTGTTAAAGGACAGTGAGGAAGGACGTGTGTGGAATCGTGGATCATGTGAATTCATTGCAGTAAAAAAGTCCATGTGAGGGGCAGCAAGGGGCTGACCTGTTCTGGGTGGTGGAGCTCAAATGAGAAATTGGGTCCTCCCAGTGTGGCGCTCTTTGTGCCTGATGACATGGGTTTGGATGCGTATTAGCTTTCTGACGTTCACTGTGTCTCCGAAACACCATATTTTCTAATGTATGTATCTTCATTCTTGACTATTTTTGCTTGTCTTATAACTAAGGGAGGACAGGCACTGCAACTTGGAGGAATCAGGCTTGTGTAAAAGGCAGGGCTTGAGCTGCACCTCAGAGGAGCAGCTTTGCTGCTAGTTTCCTGAGAGGGCTTGGAAAGGTAACTTCTTTGCTGGGCCTCCGCTTCCTCAAGTGTAAAATGAGGGCACTGGACATCATCTTTAGGGCATTCTCTAGTTCTGAAGGTGCTGGTGTTGTTTGCGTCTTGTTTGTGCAGTCCTCCAAGTGGCCAGGAGATGTCCTTGTGTACTTAACTAAATTGCCAAGACAAAGTGAGCCTTCTACAATACATAATGTTGAAGTTCCATGGTATTTAGTAGAGAGCAGAGACCTGGACTTCCACTTTTTAACTCCATTTAGGGTACAGGTTGGTCACTTGCTCTGCTCCAGTATATTGGAGTGTATGGATATGTTTTTATGGTAAGGAATTTATAAATGTTTTTGGACTAAATGGTTCAAAATTAATTATAAAGTTATTGCATATAAATTCTACAGGAAAGTGAGACAGCTCCTTCTTTCTAGAATCTTCTATCCTAATTGTGTGCATGTGGGGATGATTTACCAGCAAAGGGAAATGAAAAAGGGCCGGTGATCCTTCTTACGCAGTGGCAGGGCAGAGAGTGATAGATCTTCATTAGTATCATTTGTAGTGACAAAATTATATCCAGTTCCCATTTTGGAGAGTACCAAGGATTTTGGTCCCAGAACTTTCTTTTCTGGATTGTCAGAAGCTGTGGTTGCTGAGCATTCTGGGATGGCAGGTCCCAGCAGGGGAGTTGGGGGTCCTGGAAGTTGCTGCTCAGGATCTGAGGGGAACTGGAAGTTGGTGTGGACCCTCACCTAGCCCATGATTTGGCTCACTCAACACATCCATCTTAAGCAGTTAGTATAGGCTAGTGTGAGACCACGGTTATAACTCTTGTTATGAAACCATGGACTTTAGCACTCAGTAATGGTGATCATAATGACAAGTAACATTTATGTAGCACATTAAAGTTTGCAACGCGTTTTACATGTATGTACCTCATTTAGTCCTCTCCCTGCAAGGTAGGTGCCGTGTGATCCCTGCTTTACAGGTAAGAAATTGAGGCAGCCTGAGGTTAAGTGACTTGCCCAGGATCACTCAGTTACAAAGGGTCTGAGGCAGATCTGAATGAAGGCCTTTGTCACTCCAGGTCTGTATCACCAGCTACTTGGGATCCTGTAGGCAGTTATACTAATAATAGTGATAGTAGTAACAGTTAGAACAGTTAGAGATACCTGTAGTATTTGCTGTCATATTATTAGAGGTGGGCATTACCCCACATATTATCAAGTCATAATACTTAATGACACCTAAGATCTCTTAGAGTTCTTGGCATTGATGTGTATGGACATTGGCACTGAAATTCAGCATTTACTGAATCCTTTTACTTTCCTGCTCATTGGTTTTCTTATTTTCTATTCTTTCCTCTACTTGCCTCTACCCGTATTCTGATGGTTATGGATAATTCTGGGGGGATAGAACGAATCCTCTTACATCAGGATTATCTTTTGAATTGTGTGAGGAACAGGATTCTGGACAATGAGTGGTGAGAGAACCTTTTCTCCAGTTTAGGAACCCCTTTCCTCAGTCTCTGTTTTCAGATTTCTTGTATCAATTAAAAACTTCTTTTTTTTACCCTGAAAAATTGATTTTATTTTTTGGCATGCCTCCTTCTTTGTATAGTCAATAGTAAATAACACTTAATAGATAACTTTTTCTAGAAATTGTAGAAATATCTTTCATTTTCAAGTGAAAGTTTTTGTTAAAAACTTCTTTTTCTTAAAATGACCACAGCAGGGTTAAGTCAGTTTTGTGTTTGATTTTCTTTTGGTGTTCCAGTTCTGGGTAGCATTTAGGCCAGGGGTAGTTCTTTGATGGATGTGTCCTGGATATTTCAGGTGGCAACCTTGTAAAGCTTATAGTGAAACCCTTCTCAATTATTTTTGTACATGCTTAAAATAAAATACAGAGAATGGCAAAGCCAATTATATTGAAACACAATTATCAAAATATTTTAAGAAGCCAGCTCACAAGTTAAGCCTGGGTTAGGAACCCCTGATTTTATGATGAAATTGTCCTTGAGTGCCTTGTGTTTGTCATAATGCCATGAGCGAGCCTAGAGATCCAAGTAAGTAGACATGGCCCTGTCATGCATTACCTGAGGTTTTTAGTTTTTAAGCTCTTCCTTGAGTAGTTTCAGTAAGCACTTGTTAACCTGGAGGCGTGCTCTGTTAGGCAGTGAAACTCCCCATCGTGACTTACACAAATCCTGGTTTCATAGCCATTTAGGGAGATTGTGTCGATTTCTTAGGATTGTATGGTTTTGCTGCACTGGAGACTTGGGTTTGTTTCCTTGGAAACTTGAGGACTAGAAGTAACTGTCAGGTTTTTCTTGTAAAAGTCAACCCGGGGCTCTTGACATCATTTGAACAAATGAGGCGACACTGTAGCATAGTCTTGCAGGCTTGAAGCCCCTGGGAAGTGTAAATGCATTGACTTCAGCACTTGTTTTTAAGCTGTAACCTAGTTTTTATAATGAGTCATATGTTTTCTGGTATTTGTAAAAGAAATCATATTTTTATGTCTTTGATCAAATGTTTTTCTTGTTAGTACTTGCTAGTACTTTTAGAATATTTTTTAAAACTTAAATTTTTTTCTAAGCTAATCTTTTTTTCAGCCTTGTAATTATTTTTCTTGATCTTTTTGTATTTTTACCTAATTTGAAAAAATGATTTGAAAGGGCATTCAGGAACCGTTCAGCAATCTAAATGTATGACTATTTTGTTCTAAAAGTTTGAATAAAATAACTTAAGGTGTTTTCATTTTTTTGAATAATTACTATAGATAGTAATGAAATATGAAGTTTTGCTCTTATGGAGCTCTTTTTGTGAAAGACATTCATAAAACAAATTTTGCTTCCTAAGATGGAAAAAAATGTCTTCTGGAATGAATGACAACACTTTTTAAACCTTCCAAAACCTTCCAAAACATTAAAACAGTAGAATTTCACCAACTCCACTATAAGTAAATGAAAAGGTAGGCACATGCATAATTGACATCCTTTTTTGAATATTATTACAAAATCTAATGGTAGTTAAGAGCTAACATTTATATATATACTACTTTAAGATTTACAAAGTGCTTTAAGTATTTCATTTGATCCTCATAGCTACAGCCTTGTAAAGTTTATCATCATCATTTTACCGGTAAGGAAAACTGAAGCAGACAGAGGTTAAGTGACTTGCTTAAGGTCACACAGCTAGTGAGTATCTGAGTATTCAAGAGCTAGTGAGTATTCAAGTTTAGATCTTCTTGCCGTTAAGTTGAGCACTTTCTAGTGCTCTGCCTAGGGATACCAGTCTGATTGGAATGGAACTGACCAGTTAGTTTCTTATTCTTCATCATTTACTAGCTTTATATCCTTGAAAAACTTACTTAATCTCTCTGGCTCTCAGTGATCTTTTTAAAAAAAATTAAATTTTATTTTTTCAATTATCAAAAATCTACCTTTGATCTTTCTCTCTCCTCTCACAATTAAAAATGAAAGAAAAAAATCCTGTTACATATATATATAGTCAAGCAAAACAAATTTCCACGTTGTGTGTGTGTGTGCGTGTGTGTGTGTGATTCTCTGTTTTTTACCTTTTTGTCAGGAAATGGTAATGTATATCATGATCAGCTTTTTGGAATCCTGGTTGGTTATCATGCTGAGTAGAAGTCTTAAGTCTTTCAAAGTACAGTTGTCACTGTATAAGTTCTTTTGCTTCCATTCACTTCATTTTGCATCAGTTTATACAAGCGTCAGGTTTTTCTGACATTATTCTTGCTCCTCATTTCTTATAGTATAATAGTTTTCCATCACAATCATACACCACAAGTTGTTCAGTCATTCCTCAGTTTCTGGGCATTCTCTCTCAGATTCCCATGCTTTGCTACTTCAAAAAGAGCTATAAACAGTTTTATATATCTTTAGGTTTTGTTTTGTGGAGGACTAATCCGTTCTTTGATCCTTCTGACCTCCCTCAGCTTCCCTCTTCTCCTTTTTCTTTTCTTTCCCTACTGTTGTTGAGAGACATGTATTTTTATAATTCAATCTGTATGTGTATGAGTGAGTGTGTGTGTGTACCCTCGTTTGACCGGTTCAGGCTCAGTTTCGGCCTCTGCCTGCATCCCCTCCTCTTTGTATAGCTGTCTTTTTGAGCACCTTGATTATGTGGGTTGATTTTTCCCCTAACCTTTTCTCTTCCCCTTCTAGTGTATACCTCTTCTTCTTCCTATCTATTATTCTTTTAAGGTCTTTAAGACATAATAGAACCTCTTTCAGGCTTTCTGTTTAATTAGAATCCCTCTATGACCTCGGATGGTGATAGGATTCAGAAGAATAAATGTATTAACACTCCATATTAGGATGTAAATATCTTTGCTTATTTGTGTTTTATTTTTTATATTTCTCTTAATTCCTGTGTTTGAACTTCAAAGTTCCTATGCAGTTCTGGTCTTTTCATCAGGAATGCTTGGAAATTCTCCATTTCATTAAAGATCAATTCTTTCTCCTGTAGGATTATACACAGTTTTTCAGGTAAGTTATTCTTGGTCATAAGCCTATATATCCTTTGCCTTCTGACATATCCTATTCCCAGGCTCTCTGTTCTTTGATAGCAGTGAGTGCTAAATTATGTGTGATTCTGGTGATTATGACTTCTTGGTGCTTGGTTGCTTATGGAATGTTGTCTTTCCCTGGAAGCTCTGGATTTTAATTATAATGTTCCTGGGAATTTTCATTTTGGGATTTCTTTGTAGGAGTCTTCCTATTTCCATTTTACTCCTGTTTCTAAGAGATTGAGATGGTATTCTTTTAAGAATTCTTGAAATAGGATGCTTAGGCTCTTTTTTGTTCATGTTTTTCTGGTAGTCCAATGATTCTTAATTTTTTTGCTCTTCAATCTCTTCACCATGTCAATTTTTAAATTAGGAGATACATTCCATTTTTTTAGCCCTTTGACTTTATCATAATATTCTTGTTGTCTTATGGAGCCATGGCTTCTGTTTGGCTCCTTTTAGTTTTCAGCTTCATTTCTAATTTTATTTGTTGCTGGGCAAGTTTTCGTGTCATTGGTGCCAACATGTTAATTCCCTTTTCCAGTTATTTTTTCTATAGCTTTCATTTATTTTCCAGTTTTTTTCCTCTTATGCACTCAAACATCTTTTTAACTTTTTATAAACTCTTGTTTCATTTCTTCCAGTAATTGTAGTTGAATTTCTACCAAAACTGTGTTTTCTTTGAGGCCTTGCTTGTAGATGTTTTGGAGTCATTCTTTTCTGGATTTGTGTCTCATGCATGCTTGTCACCAAAGTAATTCTATATGGTGAGGTTCTTTTTTCATTTTTCATTTTTCCAGCCTACTTCTTGATTTTGAACTTTATAACCTCACTTTTGGAGGGAAGGTCTAAGCTTGTTGCTGTTTTCTTGGGGTATTAAGTATTAGGTTATTTCACGATCTCAGGCTCAGCTTTGTCTGGAGAACTGCTAGCTCTCTATGCTCCCAGAGTGCTGTACCGGCCTTGGTCTGAGTGAGTTCTGCAAGTTTCTGACTTGGGTTTGGGTCTGAACAACAGAAGATGCTCCTGGACTCAGCTACTGTCAGTCCCCTGGGAAGTTCTGCACGAATATCACAGCGCATGGAGAAACTGTGCACCAGGCAGTAGGAGGTCCCAGACCTACACTGGGTGAGGCCTCCTGTGTAGTGCAGGAATGGGAGCCAACTGGCACCTTTCTCAGGATGTTAAGAGGAAGAGTATCTGCTACCGGGTATACTCACCAGCTCTATCCAAGCTACTCCTTCTTAGCTTGCTCTTTGACGTAGAAAGGGCATGAAATGTTCCAACTAGTTGTTTCTGCAGTTAGTGTAGAGGGCAATAGAAGTGACTGAGGCAAAAATCTTTCATATGATGTTAGGGATGGGCCTTAGGAAGAATTCTTAGGTATATACAGTTGCATTGGCTAATCCTTTAATTATATGTTTATAGAAACAGCACATAGTATTCTAGTACGATAATCAGAAACCAGTCACCGTGTTGCTTTCAGTGACCACTTAATGTCTTGAAGGAATGAATGTTGAACCAATGCCAACATGCTTTGAAGTAGTCCTCATAACAGTATAGAGTTGGAATTCGTACTAATAACTTCAAATGAAGGGGAGGAAAACTTGTAGGAAGAAGTAATTGTTTTGTCCAGAGTTTCTTAGGGATGGTGTATCTGTGTGGTGTGACGTGTTCACTGTAAGAGTGCCACCGGAGTGAATCTCAGCTCTGGTGCTCACAGCTTCTGTGGCCTGATTTTGAGCCTTATGCTTTTCAGATTAGCCAGTTGACAAATTGAGTAGAGACACACAAAATAGAATTGGATGCATCTGAGCATATAATGCAGGACATACCAGTTTGTGTTTTATCGGGTGGAAAGCCAAGTTAAGTTTCTCACAAATAATGTTTCAATAATTGGTAAATAAACATTTTTTAAGGACCTACTATGTGCCAGGCACTGGGTTAAGTGATAGAATTAAAAAAGAGACAAAAGACAGTCCCTGCCCTCCTGGTGCTCACAATCTGATGGGGGAAACAACAAACAAATATGTACAAACAAGCTATATATAGGAAAAACAGGAGCTAGTTAAGAGAGAAGGCGCTACAATTAAGAAGGATTAGGAAAGGTTTCTTGTAGAAGACAGGGTTTTAGTTGCGACTTCAAGGGAGCCTCATCTCTTAAAGAGATGAGGAAGGAGAGCATTTCAGATATAGCAGACAGCCATTGAAAATGCCAGGAGCCAAGAAATGAAATACTTTGTTCATGGACTGGCAGGGAGGCCAGTATTAATAGTCACTGAAGTACATTTTATTCCTCACTCTTTTCAAGATGGTTCAACATCCTATCAAGGAATGGGTTTTTGGAGGAGAAGGTATGATAGTGTTAAACAGTGGATAGAATGTCAACAGGTAGATTTTGGGGAGGAGGACATAGGGATGTGGGGAATATCATGTGCTAGGATAGAAAGGTGGAAAAATGCAGAGTTCAGAGGATGGTAAATAGTTCAGTTTATTTGGAAAACAGAATAGGTTAGGAAGTAGGGGAGATGAGTCTAGAAGGAAAGGGGATGTTGGAGCAGGACTGGCTCCAATGGAGGACGGCCAAGGATATTGCCCTCCATGTTCTATACAGCTCGATGAGGGCCCATGAGATTTTATTTTATTTTATTAATTAATTGATTTGTTTCCAGTTTTCTACAATTACTTCCATAAATCTTAGATTTTTCTCTCCCTCCTTTCTCCCTTTCTTCCCCTTCCCTCCCTGAGACGGCATGCAAGCTTATATGGATTTTACACATACATTTTTATTAAATATATTTTTCACCTTAGTCATGTTGCATAGAAGAATTAAAGTGAATGGGGGAAATCATGACAACAAAACAAAAAAAACCATAACACAAGAGAAACTGGTCTGCTTCATTCTGCCATCCAATTCCATAGTTCTTTCTCTGGATGTAGAAGGCATTTTGCCTCAAGGGTCCATTGGAAATTTTTTTAGGTCCTTGTGTTGCTGGGAAGGGCTAAGTCTACCAGAAAAATTCCTCGCACACTGTGGTTGTTGCTATGTACAAAATTCTCCTCCTTTTACTCAGCATTAGTTCATATAGGTCCTTCCAGGCCTCTCTGAAGTCTTCCTGTTCATCATTTCTTACAGCACAAGTGTTCCATTACATTCATATACCACAACTTGTTCAGCCATCCCCCAATTGATGGGCATCCCCTTGATTTCCAGTTTTTGGCCACCAGAAAGAGAGCTGCTATAAATATTTTTGTACATGTGGGACCCTTTCCCATTTTTATAATCTCTTTGGGATACAGCCCTAGAAGCAGTATTACTGAGACCCATGAGATTTTAACAGATGTTTTATTAAATACTGGCAATGAATAAAATCATAATAGCTTAGGAACACGACTTTTAGAGCCAATTCAGTGCATAGAATTTCATTTTGGTGCTTTTGTCATGCCTTTGGAAACCCTGTCAGGATTCTCATTTGCTTTTACTTCTCTTTTGCTCTGGCAATGCGTGCTTCAACCTCATTATCAATGTGTACATCCCTAGAAAGTATACTGCCAAGATAAGTGAACTTATCCACAGCATTCACAACTTCTCCATTTACTGTAACTGATGGTTTCGCATATGGATGATGTGGTGCTGGCTAATGGAGCACCTGTGTTTTCTTGGTGTGAATTGTTAGGCCAAAATTAGCACAAATAGCAGGGAATCCGTCCATACTTGGTTGCATTTCACCCTCAGGGGCTACGTTGAGTACATAGTCATTTGCACACAAAAAAACCATGTACTAACACTCATTTCACTTTGGTCTTGGCTTGTAGCCTTTTCAGGTTGAATAATTTACCATCAGTATGGTACCTGACCTTGATGCCATGTTGATCCTCATTGAAGGTGTTGGACAACATGGCTGAAAACAGCCATGAAATAAAGTGTGAGAGACAAGAGGTATTAGACTTACTTTCAAACTGAAGGTCTACAGAGCAATTATGCTGACCTCATTGTTACATGCCTATCAAACCTGGTATATCAACATCATGCCAGGAAATGGAATCACTTCCATTTGAATTGTCTTAGGAAGCCCCTAAAAATCACCTGGCAGAATAAGATACCAGACACTAAGGTCTTTTATTGAACTAAACTGCCAAGCATTCATACTCTGCTTCAGAAAGCACAACTACACGGGCCTGGCCTTGTTCAAATGCAAATCTTAGGCTTACCAAAAAGACTATTTTATGGAGAACTCACACAGGGCAAGTGTTCACTTGGTGGTCAAAAGAAGTGATACAAGGACACGCTCAAGGACTGTCTTAAGAACTTGGAATTGATTGTGTGACATGTGAGACACTGATAAAGGACTGCCCAGCAGGGTGTGCCCCCCTCAAAGAAAATACTGTGCTCTATGAGCAAAGCAGAATTGAAGTAGCTTAAAAGAAATGTGAGATGTGCATATTTAGAGAATCCACCCTAAATGTTCACGTTAACTATTTGTGCCTGACCTGTAGTAGAGCATTCCAAGCTCATACTGGTGTGATCAGCCACCACTGGAGGCAACCGTAACTTGACTCTAATACAGTGATGTCATTGTCGTCCTTTTCAAGAACACAGAACACCAACCAACTTCTTTTTGGATAGAAACTCTTTCCCCAGAGGTTTATCCAACAGTGCTCTCTTGTATGCATTTGGTTATTGGCCTAAGCATCTCCCCCCAAGCCAGGTAGTTTTGATGTGTTTAATAACATGTTCGAGAGTTGAGTAATGCAAGACCACTTCAGCAATTCTTCTCTTCCTCCTTTATAAAGGATTTTGTCTCTTTCTATAAAGAAGCCCCTGGGTATTTTGATAGCTATTCATTGATTATATATAAATTAATTTGGAGTGTATTGTCATTTTTGCTATATTAATCAGATGTATCAATGCACTTGAATGTCCTTGAATATTCTTGCTTATTTTAGTTTTATTGTTACCTTTGTGTAGTTCCTGTATATTCCTAGGTAGGTTTATTGGCATAGTTTGTGATTTTTGTTGTTATTGCAAATGAAACTTAAATGTTTTCTTGATTTTTATTGTTTAATCTTTTTTTGACATTAAAGTTTGGTCTATTTGAAAGTTTGTTTTTCAATTTATTATTTATTTTTAGCATTCTTTTCTTTTTAAATTGAATTCCAGATTGTCTTCCTCCCTCCTACCCCTCTTTCACTCACTGTGACTGTAAGCAAAATGATATTAATTATACATGTGGAGTCATGCAAAACATATTTCCAGATTAGCCATATTGCAAAAAACTCCCCCCAAAGTAAAGTAAGAAAGTTACATTTGAGTTTGCTCTGAGTTGATCAGTTCTCTCCCTCGCGGTGCATAGCACTTTTTCATCATGAGTCTATTGGATCATTATATCAATCATAGTAGCCTAGTCTTTCATAGTTGACCATGATTGTACTGTTACTGTTACTGTACGCAGTGATCTTTCAGTTCTTCTCACTTCACTTTGCATCACTTCATACAACATTGCCTTGTTTTTTTTCAAACCATCAGTCTCACATTTCTTATGGCACAATCATATGTCACAGCTTGTTCAGCCATTCTCCAGTTGATGAACATAACTCTTTGCCACCGCTAAAAGAGGTGCTATAAATATTTTGTACATCTAGGTCCTTTTCCTTTTGACTTCTTTGGGTTCCAGCCCTAGTGATGTTGCTGGGTCAGAGAGTATTCCCAGTTTTATAGCCCTTTGGGTGTAGTTCCAAGATGTTCTTCAGAACACCCTCAGAACACCCTGCACCCTCACTCCCTTCAGCATTTGTCTTTTCTGATTAGTGTGAGATAGTATTTTAGAGTTTAATTTGCCTTTTTTTAATCGTGATTTAGAGAATTTTTTCATATGGAAATGTCTCTTATTTTTATAAATTTGATTGAATTCCCTAAATATTTGAGAAATGAGACCATTAGAGAAATTTGCTATAAAAAGTTTTCCAATTCATTGTCTATGGTGTCATTTAGCAAAATGCTGTTTTCTTGATGATTTCTTTTCATTAAGTGTATTTTTGCTTTTACTTATCATGATTGCTATTCCTACCTTTTTTATTTCCAGTGAAGCGTAATAGATTTTGCTCCACCTCTTTAATTGTGTTTTTCTGTTTCATGTGTATCTCTTGTAAACAACGTATTGTTGGATTCTCATTTTCAATGGATTCTGCTATCTGCTTCTGTTTTGTGGGTGAGTTCATCTCATTCACACCCCAAGTTAGGATTACTGTGTATTTCTTTTCATCCTATTTTCCTCTGTCCTGTCTCTCTTTTTATTCTGTTCCTCCTCAAAAGTCTGTTTTGCTTCAAACTACTATCTCACTTAGCCCACCCTTTTATCATCCCCTCCCACCGCATATCCCATTCCCTTCTGTTTTTCTGTTTTTCTATTAGGTATTATAGATTTCTATACCCAATTGAGGGTATAAATATATGTTCTTCTCTCTTTGAGTCACTTCCGATGGGAGTGAGCTTCAAGTATTGCCTCTCCCCTTTGCTATAAGAGCTCTTCCTTGTGCACCTGTCTTATGTGAGGACATTCTCCCCATTCTGTTTCTCTCTTCCCCCTTTCCGCCTGCCCTCTTGTTTTTTGTTTTGGAGATCATTCCATTACAATAGGCTCATACCCATGTCCTCTATGTTGACTATTTCTAATTACCCTAGTAGTGATTAAGTTTTTAGGAGATGCATGTATCACCTTCCCATATAAGAATGTAAACGGTTCATTGTTGAGTCTCTTATGGTTACTCTTTTGTATTTACTATTTTATCCTTTTCTTGAGTTTTGTGTTTGAATGTCATAGTTTTCATTCACCTAAGGCTTTTTCATCAGCAGTGCCTGGAAGTTCTCTGTTTCATTCAATGTTCATTGTTTCCCCCCTGAAATACTATACTCAGTTTTGCTGGGTAGGTGATTCTTGGTTTTCATCTTAGCTACTTTGCCTTCTGGAATACTATATTCTAAGCTCTTCACTTCTTTAACATGGAAGCTGCTAAATCATGTGTGATTCCGACTACGGTGCCATGATATTTGAATTGTTTCTTTCTAGCTGTTTACAGTATTTTCTCCTTTACTTGGGAGCACAGAAATTTGATGACAGTATTCTTGGGAGTTTTCATTTTGGGATCTCTTTCAGGAGGTGATTAGTGGTTTCTTTCAATTTCTATTTTACTCTCTGAGTCTAAGATACTGGAGGGAGTTTTTAAAATATGATGTCTAGATTCTTTTTATGATCATGACTTTCTAAGGTAGTTCAACAATTATTTTTATTTTTTAAAACATGGTGAATAGTATTTTATTTCCCCCCCCAAATACATATAAAGGTAGTTTTCAACTTTCATTTTTTTTAAGATTTTGAATTTCAAATTTTTTCTTCCTTCGTCCTTCTCAATTCCCCCTTCCTATGATGGTAAGCAATCTGATACAGATTGTACATGTACAGTCATGTAAACATATTCCTACATCAGTGATTTGTGTGAAAGAAACAGAAGGGAAAACCCATAAGAACAGAAAACAAAATAAGTGAAAATAGTATGCTTTGATCTGCATTTGGACTCCATAGTTCTTTCTCTGGATGTGGATAGCATTTTCCATTATGAGTATTTTGGAATTAATTGTCTTGGATCATTGTATTGCTGAGAACAGCCAGGTCTATCATAGTTGATCATTGCACAGTGCTGCTGTTACTTTGTACAGTGTTCTCCTGGTTCTGCCCACTTCACTCAGCATTGGCTCATGTAAGTCCAGGTTTTTCTGAAGTCTGCCTGCTTATTATTTCTTACACCACAATAGTATTCCATTATTAATATTAATATACTACAACTTGTTCAGGCATTCCGCAATGGATGGACATTCCCTCAATTTCCAGTTCTTTGCCACTACAAAAAAGAGTTGCTGTAAATAGTTTTGTTCATATGGGTCCTTTTCCGTTTTTTATGATCTCTTTGGGATATAGAGCTAGTGGTGGTATTGCTGGATCAAAGAGCATGCACAGTTTTATAGCCCTGTGGGCAAAGTCCTGAAATGCTCTCCAGAATGGTTGTAGTCTAACAATTCTTAAATTATCCCTATTCCACCTATTTTTCATGTCACTTGTTTTTCTAATGAGGTATTTCACATTTTCTTCTATTTTTCCATTCATTTGATTTTGTTTTATTGTTTCTTGCTGTCTGATGGATTCATTATCTTCCAGTTACCTAATACTAATTTTTAAGGAATTATTTTCTTCAGTGAGCTTTTTGGACCTCTTTTTTCTATTTGGCCAATTCTGCATTTTACATTATTTTCTTCAGTGCATTTTTTGTACTTTCTTTTCTATTTAGCCTATTATGCTTTAAAAATTTTTGTTATTAATTAATTTGTTTTTAATTTTCAACATTTACTTCCACAAGATTTTGAGTTCCAAATTTTCTCCCCGTCTCTCCCCTGCCCATCCCAAGATAGCCCTTCTCCCAATCTGCCCTCCCTTCTATCACCCTCTCCCCTTCTCTTCTCCCCTTCCCTACTGTTTTTCTGTAGGGCAAGATAGATTTCTATACCCCATTGCCTGTTTATCTTATTTCCCAGCTGCATATAAACATAATTTTTAACAATTCATTTTTAAAACTTTGACTTCCATATTCTTTCCCTTCCCGCCCACCCTCATTGAGAAGGCAAGCAATTCAGTTTGAGTTATACATGTGCAGTAATGCAAAGCACTTCTGTGGTGGAAAGTGAAAGTAAAGACTTAGCTATATTTTCCCTCTATCTTATCTCACCCCCCCATTTATTCCATTCTCTCCTCTTATTCTGCTTTTTAAGGATTTCTTTTCTTCAGTGAATTTTTGTGCCTCTTTTATCTTTAGACCAATTCTGTTTTTCAAGGTGTTATTTTCTCCAGGATTTTTTTATGCCTCTTTTACCAAGTTGTTATTTCATTTTTTATAATTTTCTTGTAACACTTTAATTTCTTTTTCTAACTTTTCCTCTTATCTCTTTCTTTAACTTTTCCAGGAATTCTTATTGGGCTTGAGTCTGTGTGGGGTACAGAGACCTATAGCAATGCATCAGAGACTTAGAATAGTTCATTTATTGACTTTTTCAAGAAAGGGCTCCCTCAGAATACCCAAAAGATGGCACCAACTGAAAAAGAGAGCAGAGCTTTGTTTAGCTCAGTAGATTATATAGGCCCTAACCACAGCCCCCTCTCCCTAGCCCCCCTTCCTCAGGGCTCATTGTAAGGTGTAAGCCCTGAGGATAGAATTTATTTGCAACAATCTACTCCAGCAACTGAGATCCAAAAAACGGTAGTTTCACACATTAGCCCTAAAAAAGAAGACGGGCAGAGGTGTTATTTGTCCCTGCCATGTATCTAAAAACAAAGGCGGGGAAAGGCTAGGAAAATGCAGAGGGCAGTCTGGGAAAGTGAAGAGGGTCATCTTGGGAGGGCATAGGGAGTAGTCTGGGAAAATAAAGGGGGTAGTCTTGGGAGAGTACAGAGTATAGTGAAACATTTCTTCTACAACCTGCTGAAAATCTTTCAGTAAAACAAGAAACAACCCCTTGAAGAGGCTTTACTCCTGAGAGATCCTCAGAGGTCATCTCTCACAGGTCTAGTTAGCGTTTTTTTCTTTAAGGTTTGATTGTAGCTATTTTTATACTGTTATCTTCTTCTGAGTTTATGTCTTGGTCTTTCGTGCTATCATAGCAGATTTTTATGGTCAAGTTCTTTTTTTTGTTTGTTTGTTCATTTTTTCCAGCCTGTTTTTTGACCTTTTCTTTTGTGTTAAGGTTGGGCTCTGGTGAGCAACTTCAGGCTTTTGCGTACTCCTGTTATAGCTAGTTCTGGAGGTCTGCAAGTTTTTGATGCTTCCTAGGTGGTGTGATCCAGAGAGAGGTGTGGTCACTGCTTTCATGGTCGATGCTCTGGACCTTACTTGGGAAGGTTCTTGCTCCCCACAAAGAACTAGTGCTTCTCTTGGCCCTGGAACTGTGATGAGGTCCCTTTTCCCCTATAGATGCAAGGGCTAGTGCCTTTGTCTGCCTTGAAACTGCAACAAGGGGCCCTGTTCCTTTGTGACCAACCACAAGTACTCCTCTCCTCTCTTGGAACTGTGACCCAGAACTGCCAAAGGGCAACAGAGTTACCAATCAGTGCCAGCACAGGGTTCCCTGTAGTCCCTTTTTGACCAGTTGTTTCACCCCTTACCATTGTCTCTGGGATGAGAGCTGCCAAAGCTGCTACTGCTGCTGAAGCCACCTCCAAGACCTGTGGCTGGTACTGGTGCTGCCTGCCACCATGCCTGCTCTTGATTGGTCCCCACCTGGTTGTCACTGACTTAGTCAGCTGACCTCCTGAGTTTTCTTAGGCTGGAAAAATATCTTTTTGTTGACCCTGATCTTGCACAATTTGAGGAATTACTTTAGCGTTTGGAGGACAGTGTTGTAAGACAGGCTGCACAACCTGTGGCCCATGCCATAGAATTTTGAGTAGCCTACGAAAAATGTAGAGGATGTTTTCCTCTACATTTTCCAAAGGCTTCCTGAAATCCTTTGGTAAGCTGCAGCTTGTATAGCCCTGTGGTAAGACATTTGGCTGAGATGCTGCTTCTCCTCCACCAGTCTTTGATCTTCTATAACTTTCAGCTAGAATGGGAAGGCAAAGAATTTCCTCAGGTGTTGGGGGGAATGGAGAAAGGGAAACATTTTCTGCAGGGCAGGGCCTGGGCCAGGCTTGGTATGGTTTTGTGGATCCAAGCCTCATCAGCATTTTCTAAAATACAGAAGACCACAGTGATGGGCTCAGAAGGAATGATACCCCGTGACTTTTTTATGACAGAACTGAGTCACCACAAGTAACTGCTGAAGGTTTGACAGCTTGGATGAATGGCCACCATGGTGCTGTCTTTCATAACTCTGAGCTTCTGGGATTCCAGCTGAGTAGTAGCATAAACCCTTGGAAAGCAGCCTTCTCAGTTAGGGACTGGCCCTCTCTACCCCTGGCAGTGACCTCTTGAGGGCACAGAGGGCTGAGAGCTTTGCTGCCTTTGACTGAGGGAGATGAAAGTAGGGCTGTCATCTCCCAGGCTTTGGTTGGGTGGGGCCTGTGACAGGTGACCTCAGGCCTACATGCTCTGGTGCTCTGGTGGCCTGGTAGAGCTAGGAAATTGCCTCAATGTTTCTTGTGTTGTTTTTTTCTCCCCAGTTCTTTATTAAAAGCATGTTTGTATTGCAATAAAGAATTCTCTAAGATGCAATGCAAGAGACCTCAGATGGAGGAGCTTGTGAAATTGAGGATGGGGGATTCTGTATATGATAGTAGGGGGCTTGGATTATGATCCTTGGGGCTTGGAGCTTACCTTTTATGTCCTCAAAACATTTGTTGCCCTCTTTACCCTGATTTGGACATCAGGAATGTTCTTACTGAAATCACTAAGACTGAATTATAGTCATTTGAAGACAGTGCCACTTAAAATAATGACTTTCTCTCTCTCTTTTTCTTAGAATGTGAAATATTATCAGGGCATCCGGGCTGCGGTGAGGAGGGTGAAAGAAAGAGGACAGCCGGCGATAGTCCTGGACATTGGAACTGGTACCGGACTTCTGTCAATGATGGCAGTTAGTGCTGGGGCTGATTTCTGCTATGCTGTTGAGGTGAGCCTCATTTACCCGTGTGTGTAGGATGTGGTAGTGTTTAGGAAAGACTTAGGTGAGTCATTTGTCCAAGGTCATACAGAGGTGGTAGGAAGGGTATTGGACTCTAGGTCTCTCTCCACGCCACAGCGTGTTTACTGTTCCTCTCATGAGACCCTTTGTCTCCTGCCCTGGGCCTGGAGTGCTCTCCCTCCTCATCTTTGCCTCTTGGCTTCCCTGACTTTCTTTAGCTTTCACATCCCCACTTCTGCAAGAACTTTACAAATCCCCTTTCATGCTGGGGTCTCTAGCTTATTTGGACAGAGTTGTTTCCATGTTGTCACCCTTGAGAGTGAGGTCTACCTTCTGCCTTTCTTTGTATCCCTAGCACTTAGCACAGTGTCTACTACCATAGGTGTTTAATAAATGCTTGTTGACTTGGTAACAACAATTAAAATAATTGAGCAGCACAGATACTTTTAGACTTTGGAAAAAATAAAGTGGCAAAGGCTGGTGCTGTGGTTTAAAATTTAATTTCTCCAAATTTTTTTTAGTGTTTTTCTTTAGTTACTGATTAAACACGTTTGGTTTTGAGGAAAAAAAGCAACCCACCATTCTTTTTTAGCTTTTTGCTTTGCCATATTTGACAATAGCTGTTTTTAGATTTTGTAGCATTTTATTCTTTATAAAATACATTCCCACAGACCATGAGATCCTTCAGAGCTGGATCTGTTGGTTTTTTTCCTTTCTTTGTCTCCTCAGTGCTTAGCATGATGCCTGGAACACAGTAGGTGCTTAATAAATGCTTATTTACTGATTGGTCATAGATTATATCATTTGCTCTTTGTAAGTGTCTTGTGATGTAAAAAGATTTGGGAATTAGCAGAGATCTTGGTTCAAATCCTTCACCCCATACTGGGTGCTCATAGTTAAGTTATTTTAACTGTCTTGAGTTCAGCATCTTCCTCTGTAAAGTGGTGATAATTTACCTGGATGACATCCCACACAGGGCACTACAAAGAGCCATTGAGATACTGTATTAGGCATCCTGTGGACCTTTATCTGTTACAGGCTACTGGCAGACAGACAAGGGCATGCATTAGACATTATATAGATGATAAAACTGGCCACATTGAAAAATTAATTCTAGTTTTCACAATGCATTATAATTTACGAAGTACTTTGTACCAATATTGTGAGGTAGCTTCTATGCATTTCATCCTTATTTTACAGATGAGGAAGCTGAGGTAGGGTACCTGCCCTCTCTTCTCACACAGCAAACACGTTGGAAATGGGACATGAACTCTGGCCTTCCACTGCTCTTGGAGGGCTTGTTACATTGACACTGCTGTGATTTATTTCTTGGTGTTTCATTTTCAGTTTCTCAGACCCCTCTTTATTGTGCTACCATTTTGCTTTTTAGAATTTGGTAATTTCAGGTGCTCTTTTTCCTGTCCCTGAGTAGTACACATGAAATGCCATTGCTTGTTATAGAATATATATGTGTGCATGTGTATGCTTATATACGTATCCATATAAATATGCATCATCCATAGATATAATGATAAATAAGGTCTTTGTTCTTCCATTAGGATCTTTGTGTATCAGAAATTTATTCCCCTTCTCCCATGGAGTCTGAGATAGAATTTCACATATAGAATCCTAAGATGGAAAAGGACAATAAGCCCTTCTTTGAGGTTTTTGATCTCTCACTTGAGAGAATAACCCAAGGCCTTTCTTCTTGGTATTTGCCAGATAGTTGCAAAGACAACTGTGTGAGCAGATTTATGCCCAGAACACTTGGCAGATTACTTGTATCTTGTTTTTTCTTTTAAAATCAGCTGCGAAGGTCTCTCCTTTTCCCCCCAAAATAAGTTTATAGATAAAATGTCCATCTGGGCTCAGATAGAATTATAGAACCTGTAAGCATAGCTAAGACTTTCTGTATCTCTGTGATCCAATCCGATAGGAATTAAAATATTTCACTCTCTTGCTTTGAATCCCCTCAACCAGTAACTGTGCTCAGAGATCCCAAAGCATGGCCCTGAAGGCAGAGGTAGCAGATAAAACACCGTCCTCCACCAGTCACCATCCAGGACACCTTGTAAATGGGGACATATGTCAGAGGGGAGACTTCCTATATGAAAAAAAAGGAGAAAGTCTGAGAAACCATTTTTCTAGTTGCTGCCCCCAGTTTGGACATGAATTTGGAGGACTACAGCATCCTACCTCAGTTTCTGCATTCCCGAGGCCTTGGTTGACTGTGCAGAATATCCTATCATACATTTTGTGCGGCACGTAATTCTTGTGCTTAGGCCTTTTCCCTTTCTCTCCCCTCCCCCTCAACATTTGCTGCCAATACAGGTAGGTACTCACACCAAGGGCCCTCAGCCACAGTCAGGGAGCCCTAACTCCACTGTACCACATGCTTTACCCGGTACCCCATTTCCCTCTGTTGCATTCTTGATAGCTGGTCATAGTGACACAACCCAGCTCCCAGAATTAGACACAGAAGTTTAATGTAATCATTGCCTTTATTCTCAGATAGACTTTGAGTGGTTGGGATATATGCCTCATTTGCAGCATTCAAGTTAGTTTCAAGAAGCATCCTATTGAGATTAACTCACCATTCTCTTTGAAGCTGGAGTTTACTTGGCTTCTTAGTTAAAACGATTTACTATAATTTTTATTACAATTACAAATGATATGATAATGCTGATACAGTAACACCTTTTATTCCATCTTTTTCCCAAAGAGCATTGAGCCTCTCACAATGCATAGTCTCATTTTTCTACAACTCTGAGTATAAATTTCTACAAAAGAAATTATATTTTATATTTTAAATGAGATAGTTGGATTCTTACTTATTTAGTTAAGATAAACCTAAAACAGATTTTGTATTTGTATAATAAAAAAGGGAAACATGGGTATACTATTGAATCGGAGGAATAAATTAATTCTATGACATTCTCATCTTCAGCTCCCCAAATTCAAGTCCAAGGATCATTATCAGGGGGCACTTTCAGTTGTTGCAACAGTGTATTAGTAATCTCTCATGTCAACTTTGATTTTGGCTCCTTATTTCAGGTTTTCAAACCTATGGCTGATGCTGCTGTGAAGATTGTGGAGAAAAATGGCTTCAGTGATAAGATTAAGATCATTAATAAACATTCGACTGAAGTCACTGTGGGGCCAGGTAAGGGTCATGGATCCCTTTCTGAAATTGGCTTATTGGCTTATTTCTTTGTGAGTAAGGCGTAATGTCAAAACTTAGCAATCATGGAATCTTAGAAATAATTTAGACGTTATCTACTAACCTAACCACATCATGAGTCCCTGACAGGTGGTCATTTCAACCTTTGTATGAAGACTTTTCATTTCATTATTAGGCAGTTTTACTTGATAGGAAATTTTGCTGTATATTGATTTAAAATCTTGTCTTTCTGTAACTTCTCCCTTGCTCCTAGTTTTCTCCTTGGGGCAAAAGAAACAGGTGTGATCACTGGTCTCTCCACATGATATCCTTCAGGTACTTGAAGAAGGCTACCATAATCTCCTTATGCCTTCCTTTCTGTAGGAAAACACACATGTGAAAGGAAGGATGGGGGGATGGTAATTATTAAAATAAATATATGGCTAATTCTGATATTTTTTCATTAGCTAGAATTAAATAAAATAATATTAATGGAATTCCAAAGACAAGAGAGAATAGAGATCACTGATGGAAACTGGGAGTCATACCAACAGGTAGAAAGGTTATCCATGAAAAGGAGAAGGCTTACTCCTACATTCGAGGCAGGAAGGACAGTGTAACTTATGATTTAAACTCATATTGCTTCTTCATTTAGATACATCTATTTAAGATAACAGATGAATTGTCTCTGCCTAATAACTCATGATTGGAGAGAGGTTGCAAGATGTGTGCTTGTAATATTAGGTTGCTATTGGTCAGGCCTGAAACACTCTACATCTAATCATTTCCATGTACTTTTTGGCTTTCCAGTTTTAGGCAGATGTATACCCAACCAGTGATCAGAACAGTATATTTACATAGTCTTGGTAACCTTTCCAAACACAAGTAATAGCAGATGTCTCATGCAAAGTATGACATCATGAGCTCTCCAGAATGGTTTCCAAATCTAGGTCTAGATGTTTAACATCAGCTTTTTAAAATACTACCCTGAACTTGTGATTCTTTTAGAGTAATCACCTTAGAGCCTCTGTCCTCTGGAGGGTACAGTAGGAAGAAATGTTTATGTTAAGAAGACAGTACTGTGAATTCTGTTAAGATCATTCAGGAAAGTACAAAGTATAGTCTATTAGGAAGTAAAATCAAATAGATTTAGCAGCTGATAAAATGTGGAAGATAGGGGAAAGGAAGGAATAAAAGATGACTCTGAGATTATAAAGCTGGGAACCTGGGAGAATCATGGCATTCTCAACAAAGAGGGAATTTTGGAGATGAGGGATGGGTTTGCTGGGTGGGGGAAAGATAAATAAGTTCCATTTTTCACATGTTGAGTTTGAGATGCCTTAGAGCAGTGGAATCAAATTCGGATAGAAATGGGGGCCATTAAACTATCCATAAGTATCCCTGTTGCCTTACAAAACCATATATGAATGTTATCAATGTTCTATCATATTTTATTTGTTTTGCAAAATATTCCCCAATTATATTTTAATGTAGTTTGGGCTGCATTTGGTGAGAGAATGGCACTGTGTGTGTGTTTTATTTACGTGTATCTATCTATATATTGAAACGAGCCACATAAAATAATGAGCCCACAGGAGTTGATGAGATGACCAAGAAAGAGATGTAACAAGAGAAAAAAGGAAGGTGTAAGTCAGAGTTTTGGGGTACTCCAGAGGAGAAGGAGGTGGTGAGACAGTTGGAAGGAAAGCCTGGCAAGAGCAGGGTCACAGTAGCCCAGAGAGGGGCAAGAGTAGTGGTCGGTCCTATGAAAGGCTACAGAGAGGGGAAAAGGGCAGGAACCAAGCATGGGCCATTCATTAGATTAGGCAACTAATGGACTGTGGGGAAGCTCGGAGAGAGCAATTGAAGTCATTCAAGTTCAGGATCCAGACTGCAAGAAACTGAGAGAAAGTGGAGGTGGTGAGTTGAGGCTTTCCCTAGGAGTTTGGCAGTGAAAGGGTGGGGTGTGTGAAATTTGAGCGGGTCACAGTAAGGTTTTTTTAAATGGGTGAGGGAATCCTGGGAAGGCTTGAGGGCAGTAAGAAGGAGCCAGTAGACAGGAAGAGGCTGGAGAAGTGAGAAGCAGTATGAGAGAAAGGGCTGAGTAGTAGCTGCTGCTCAGTAGCTTCCTGGGAAATTGAAAAGGTTTGTCTCACATTATTTTTAGGGTGGTATCTTAGCTACAGTGCTGAAGGTAATAAGGCTGGTTAGCAAATACTCATCTTTTAAAAAAAATTATTAATAGTAGGGAATGGGAAAATGGAGATTTGTTTCACTTTATAGGGTTTTCGTTTTTTGGTTACAGAAATTGTTGGTCCTTAGGCAGTTATTTAAATCCATCATGTTGGTCAGCAGTTGAATTTATCATTGGAGTTTTACACTAAAACTCCCACCTTCAGGAGCGTTCATAGCCTGAGATACCTTCTACCTAAATATACAATTGCCATACTCATGGCACAAATGGTAGATGCTGCGCTGATCCAGGAAATATTTATTAAGCACCTACTGTGTTCTGGGCACTACGGTAAGTGCTGGGAATACAGTTAATGAAAAGAAAGCGTCCTTGCCCTCAGGAGCTCACACTTTAATGGAAGACAGCACAAAAAAGGAGGCAGGAAGATGTGTGAGGGGGATGGGCACAAAGGAGTCCATGGCCTGGAATCTTGTTGTGTGGAGTGAAGACCAAACAGGGAGACAGTGCAGAGTGAACTGAGAGTTCAGTTCTGCCTTCTGTAGAGGAAGCCGCGGGGAGGCGTTTGGTACTGTCTCTCTGCAGACCTTCAGTTCAGTGAGAGAGGAGAGGAGGCTGAGGAAGAGTGGTGAATCAGCAGCAGGGTGATGAACTTGAACCAGGCAAGGCAGCAGGTGCCGAGTGGTAATTCTGATAGAAGAACGCAACTGGAGATGAGGCTTCCCTAGTCATTTCTCAGGCTTGGGGGCCATTATTTCAAGCCTGGGCTCTGTTGCTTAGCTGAGTAGGGTATTTTTGATGCAGAGTGGCTTGGTGGAGGGACCATTGGACCTGGCCACTTTCAGCCATGCTATGCTCTTCCCCATCTCATCTGGTCTGTATCACTTCCCCTCTGGTGCTCTGGTTCCTCAGGAGGGGAGGGACCTGATGCTCTCTAGCTCCCCTTCCATTTATAAACTTATCTGGTCTTCCTTCTCTGCTTCCTCAAGGCTTCCCCTTTTGATCCATGCCCATTCATTCTTCCTTTAGGATGTGTCTTGCATTGTTTCCTTCCTTTCCAGTCTCACTACCATTAACCTGGTTTGAACTCTTATTATCTTGGGCATGAATTGTTGCAAGAGCTTGACTAGTTTTTCTGCTTTTCGTTTTCATGTGCCTTGGGCCATTCTGAGTGTTATATTTATTAAACTCCTTTTATGCAAGCATTAGTGCCAAACATCAGGGTAATCTTCCTCAAACACTGTTCTTGTCACCTCTGCTCCAGAGTAGTAAGTAATGCCTCATTGCCATAGGTAAGATAAAGTCCAGACTCTCCCCTTTCTTCCCTTCTTCAGTCCCTGTGAGGTAGGCCCTTCAACCTGTGAGATAGGCACTCTTATCTCCATTTCACAGATAGTAAACTGAAGCCAAGAGGTTAAATCCTCTTGTCCAGAGTTTATGTTGTTTCTTATTCTCATACGTCCTCCTGACACATTGCTCTTGTTACTGCCATTTTAAAATCCTATCCCAAAGTCTTGGCTCTCTTCCTGCTTCCTCCATGAAGCTTCCCTACCTGTGCCTTAGCCCAGAATGATCTCTCCCTCTTCCGAATGCTTATTGTCTCTACTACTAACTTCTCAGTGTAATATATTGCTTTACACGCTTATTTAAATAAGCAGTCAGATTGTCCATGTCTTATCTTTCCATGTAGAACAGAAGCTCCTTGTGGTCAAGGATGGTGTCCTATGGGTGACCTGTTTTCTTCATGATTAGGCTGAGTGAAAATGAATGAGCACAGCCAGGTTTTCATGCTTGTTTTGTCCCTAGAATGCACAAAAGTCATGGAAGGAATAAGCTATTGATAGAAAAGATTCTAAAAATACTGGCCTCCATGCAGTTCAAGTTTCTCAGTCACTTTTCCTTGCATTTCATCCTTTCTTTGTTGCATCAAGACGGGAAACAGTGGCTTGGTCTGTAAGACTTGTGGGAATTTTCTTGGGCTATAAGCTGACTGCATTCTCTAACATGGCAGCCAGGAAGGTTAGTAGGCCCTTTGGAGAGGGTCGTCCTGGGGCTTTTTGCCCTGGTCAGACTCTTCCCACAACGTTGTGTTCACTTGTGGGGGCTTCATTTTAGAAAGGACATAGATAAGCTATCTTTAGCCCCCAGACCAGGTTATCCAAGATGGCAAAAAGCCCCAAGTTCATTCAATAGGAAGACCCATTGAAAGAACTGGCATATTTAGCTTGGAGAGGGGTCCTCAAGTATTTGAAAGGCTAAGAAGGCATGAGAAGACTTTAAGAGAGGCATTAGACAGGTTGCAGGATTAGGAGCACAGGAACAAACTGGGCCTTGGTCTAGCAACTGTCACCAAATGGAAGTAGTGAATTTCCCCTTTATTGGACGTCACGCAAAAGCTCGATGACCAGTTTTCAGATACTATTAATGATAGTAACAGTGATAATGGTAGCTCAGATTTTTGTTACACCTGAAGATTTGCAACATGCTTTATGTGTATTAATTCATTTGATCCTTTCATCAGCCCTCAGGGGTTGAAGCTCTTGGAAACCCCTTGTACAGTGGTTTGTCCGTTTGAATTCTTGTCTTCCTGACTCTCGCTCCTCTCCTCTGCTTGAGCCATCTCCCTTTGTAAGTTTTTGGGGGAATTCCTGTTCAGACATGCATTGTACAGAGCAGCTACTGGAACTGAAGTACTGTGATCCTAATCTTTGTACCAGAAATCTGGAAGACCCGGGTTCGAATGTGGCCTTATATACTTCCTTGCTTTGTGACTGTGCACAAGTAACTTAACCTCTCTGAGACTCGGTTTCCTCCCTTGTAAATGAGCATAATAATGCCTGCAGTATATAGGGAATGAGATAACACATGGAAAGTACTCTGCAGTCCTTAAAGTCTTACATAAATGTCAGTGTCCATGCTTCCCTGGTGCAGCTTGAAGCTACTTTGTATCCTTTGATTTTTGTCCTTAGGGTATTCATTCTGCATGCAGCCTCAGTTCTTTTAATGTCTGTAGGCTACCATTGGAGCAGTTGCGGCGTTCATGTGCTGTCTTTCATTGTCCCAATGTGATTGGCTCCCTTCCTTTTTGGGGGCATATATGTCCTATAATACTTGGTAACGTGCTGTACTTTTCACCCACCATGCACTTTCCCAGTGCCCTTTAGGTCGCCTCCAATTTTAATTCTTTTGCCATGGTTTTTCATGGTTCATGGCCATGCAGCATCACCAGAAGATTCTTGGTGCTGACGTGATGGCCTTTGTTAGAAGTTGGCTGTGCAGCATCCCCGACAACCCTGTAGAGCTTCATCCATGCACATGCCCTTGTCATCATCTCTGTGCCTGCTCATTGTCTGTCTGTAGCACTGGCTGAGACAGATAAACTTGGTTAGTGAGTCAGCCATTCAGTTGCACGTCATCTGGGCAATGTGCGTTTTTCATCATTTCTTTTTCCATGTGAATGCTTGAAGTAATGTCCTTTGACTAGTTGTAGATTTCCCTAAGGAGGCTAAAGAAATTTGTATTAAAACAGAAGCTTTCCAAACAACTAAATTTTAATGTGTTTATCTATGTCTTGTCTTTGAAAATGTTTATCTATGTCTTGTCTTTGAAAACTGCCTGATAGGGAAAGGGATTTTTATTCCTTTACATTCCTTGCATTTATAGCATTACTGTATGTAAGACTGATATTAGGACAAAAACTTTAATAAATGGAAAGTTTAGCCTCTATAGGAATCCAAGGAGAAGCATTATCCTTTTCTGCAGTACTTGTGTTTTATAGTTTGATGGGCATTAGGAATATCTTAGAACCATATGAATAACCTTTCTTTAGCTTTGACTTTCTTTTAGCTCAGTGACTTCAGAAACAGCAGGGTGGGATCTAATGAGCCCTTGGGAAGAGGAGCTTACAGTCCTGTGATTGATAAATAACCTGTGTCTTACGTCTTTCCTTGTGATCCTAGGTGGTGACATGCAGTGCTATGCAAACATCCTGGTCACTGAACTGTTCGATACGGAGCTGATAGGGGAAGGTGCCTTGCCCTCCTATGAGCATGCTCATAAGAATCTTGTAGAGGTAAGAAGAAGTTTTCATTTAAAATAGTGTTTTTCAGCCGGTCTCATTGATTGCTACCTACTGTATTGGTTACATTGAGGAATTCTAACTCCTCTCTGCCTTGCTATCATGGAAATTGTAATAGGGCTTAGCCAAACGGTGGAGTCTGGAGAATTACATCTCTTTTCATGGGAATCAAGAAAGACTTGGTGCAGAAGACAGTACTTGAGCTACATTGTGAAAAGGTGATAGATTCTTTGAAGTGGAGCTGAGGAGGGAATTCATTCCAGGCATGACCACGATGTCTGTAAGGTCATGGAACAGATATAGACTTGTCCAGTTTGATTAGACTGTGGAGGACGTGAAAGAGAAGAGTCATACAGAGTGAGACTCAAACTTAGGTTAGCCAAGTGGTAAAGGGCTTTCACAACCTGATACAGAAGTTTACATTTAATCCTAGGTTGATGGGGCAGCAGTGAAGGTTATTAAATTAGCAAAATAACATGTTCAGACCTGTTTTTTATAAAAGCACTTCGGCTATGTGAAGGATGAATTGGAGAGGGATCTTGCTGTAGGAAGACCAGTTAGGGGTCATTGCAACAGCCCAGGAAGGTTGATAAAGATCGGGACTAATGTTGTGACTATATGAGTAAAGAGAGCAGGTGGATACAGGAGATGTTATGGAGATGAGAAATGGAGACATCTAGCAACTGATTAGAAGTGTGAGCTGAGGAAAGGTGAGTTTAGAATAATGCTAGTTTACAGACCTGGTGGTATTGAAGACATTAGGTTCAGCTGTTAGACATGTTGAATTTGAGATTCCTGTAGGACATCCAGTTCAACACATCCATAAATCATTTAGTGATACGGGACTAGAACTTGGGGTGGAGCCATAGATCTTGGAGTTGTCTAAGATGATGATCGTCTAGAGATGATAAAAATTGAGATCTGATGAGATCAGAGAGAGAGAGAGAGAGAGAGAGAGAGAGAGATATAGAGAGAGTAGAGAGGAGACAAGAAGCCTTGGGACAGGGCATGGGGGATCAGACAGTACAGGAGATTGAGAAGGATTCATTAGGTAGTGGGCAGGAGAATCAGGGGAGAATAATCCCATGAAAACCAGGGAGCGGAGTTTCCAGAAGGACAAGTGTGCTCAGCCATATCACACAGTAGAGGCCAAGAGTGAGAAGAGATCACCAGATTTGGCCATTAAGGGATCATTTGTAACTTGGGAGAGAGCAGTTTCAGAGAAGTGATGAGGTCAGAAGCCGGGCTGCATGGGACTGATGAATAAGGGAGAGGAAATGGAGCAGACGTGGGGAAGATGACTTTTGTAAGATGATGACTTGAGTGGGGATAGTGGGTCTGGTGAAAGGTTTTTCCTAATGAATTAGACTTGGATGTAGTTGAAGGCATTTGGAAAGGAAAATGGCGATAAGGAGAGACTGAAGGTCACAGAAAGAGGGAATGATTGCGCTTCCATTTGCTGGGGAAGATGAAAAGGATCTGAGAAGGGAGGTTGAGAAGTGGGGGATGATGTTAATGTATTTTGAAATGTAGAGAAGAGGTAGCTTAGTGGCTTCAGTTTTCTCAGTGAAGTAGTAGTAAGATCCTCAGTGGAGAGGAAAATTAATGTATAAGGGATGAAGATTGTAAAAACTTTTTTTAAAAATTAATTTGTTTTCAGTTTCCTACAATCACTTCCACAACTCTTAGATATTCTCCCCCTCCTTTCCTCCTCCCTCCCTGAGACAGCATGCAGTCTTATATGAGTTCTACATATACATTCTTATTAACCACATTTTCACATTAGTCATGTTGCATAGAAGAATTAAAATGAATGAGAGAAACCATGAGAAAAACCAAACCAAACCAAAACACAAGAGAAAATATTCTGCTTCATTCTGTGTTTTGATTCCATAATTCTTTCTTTGTATGTGGATGGTGTTTTTCCTCATTTGGGAATTTTTTAGGTCCTTGCCTTGCTGTGAAGGGCTAGTTCTACCAGAACAGTCCTCACACACTGTGGCTGTTACTATGTCCAGTGTTCTCCTGGTTCTGCTCATTTTGCTCAGCGTCAGCTCATTTAAGTCCTTCTGCTCACAGCTCCACCAGCAATGAATTAGTGTTCCAGCTCTCCCACATCTTCTCTAGCATTTATCATCTTCCTGTATTATCATATTAACTAGTCTGATAGGTGTGATGTGGTACTTCAGAGTTGTTTTGATTTACGTTTCTAATTTTGATTACATTAAATTGAAAAGTTTATGCACAAACAAACTCAAGGCAAGCAAGGTTAGGAAGGAAGCAGAAAACTGGGAAAGAATTTTTGCAGCTATGGAGAACTGAGTCAAATTTACAAGAATACAAGTCATTCCCCAATTGACAAATGGTCAAAGGATATGAACAGGGAGTTTTAGAAGAAGAATTAAAGCTATCTAAAGTCATGTGAAAAAATGCTGTAAATCACTGTTGATTAGAGGATTGTAAAAACTTGAAAAGCACTGCTTTAAATATTTTCCTCTCAAAATACCAAGTCATCTTTGCTGCACGCTCTGTTTTGCCGAGATAGAGCTTAGTGTAGCTATAGCTTAGGAGTATGTCTTCAGTATTCAGGGTAGGCCTGGGACAGAGTGGATGTGGGAATTAATCTGCAGGACCACAGTTAACAGCCTTTTAAAAAAAAGTATTTAAGAAGGGAACATAACTTTGAAGTGAGGAGCTTTGAAGTCTGTACCTCTTCTTGTAATGTAGGGCAGGTCATATAAACCCTTTTTTAAAATTCAGGTTATTTAGATCAGATTCCAAGGTTACCACAAATGTTTAATATTGAAAAATAATTGACTTTTCCTTGCTTGGAAACAATAAGCATAAAAGTAATTAACTTCTCGGCTTTTCTCTTTTTTTTATGAACCTTTAGGAAAACTGTGAGGCAGTACCTCACAGGGCAACTGTATATGCCCAGCTGGTGGAATCCAGAAGAATGTGGTCCTGGAATAAGTTGTTTCCTATTCATATCCAGACAGACAATGCTGAGAAAATTATTGTGGCTCCCTCAGAAATGGAGAATTGCCCTGGGGCTCCATCGGTCTATGATATTCAGCTGAACCAGATGCCATGGGGTGACTTCACTGTCCTCAGTAATGTACTGACAATGTTTAGGTAAGAAAGGAAAAAGAAACCAACCCCATCCTCTTGTTACAATGTGCTGTCCAAAAAGCAGAAGGCAGGAAAGTAGACACCAGCAAAGATACATGATAGAATTGAGAGCATGAAAGTGAAAATAGCCTTTGGGGAGAAGGGGTGCTTGTTGATTGATTATCAAGTCCAATTTAATTCTTGGTAGACAGGTCATATCTTCTTAAACACGTTTTATTGACATTTTTTTTTTTGAACATCACTATCTCTTTCCCATGGCCAATGGAACCTTCTCTTGTAATGAATAGATGTGGTCAACAAAACATTTGAACCTTTTGGCCACGTCTAAAGATGTCTGTCTCATTCTCTACCTTTTGTCTGCCCCTCTTTACTGAGAGGTGAGGTGAGCTTCACTCTCAAGTTCTTCGAAATTACTTTTGATTATTTTGTTGATCTGAGTTCTGACGTCTTCAGAGTTGTCCTTTATTCTGTCATGGTCATTGCGTACATTGTTCTCCTAGTCCCCTTCCTTCCCTCTGTATTAGTTTCTCTGAATTCTTCATATTTATCATTTATTATGGTGAAATAATACTCCTTTGCATTTATATACCACAGTTTATTTAACTCTTCTCCAACTAATGGCCACCCACTTTACCTCCTGTTATTTGTTATTAAAAAAGTGGGGTCCTTTTTTTTTTTTAACACTGTATTATGTAGACTTTTCCTCATATCTTTGACCTCCATGTGGTATATCCTATAACGGATCTGTGATCTCACTGGTTTGGTACTTTCCTTCAGTGATGTAAATGACTGCCCAGCCATGTCCACTCCTCCTTTGTGTCTCTTGTCTGCATCCGCTTTGTGGTGAGCAGGAGGGAAAGGTCCATTCACCATGCTGGATTCTTCCATGCTTCTTCCTACCAGGAGGCCAGTGGAGCACTTTGGCTGTTCACCTGCTGTCCTTTGTAGATGTTAAAGCTTGGGATGTAGGCTCAAATGGACAGCGGTCATATATACCTTTATAAGTAACAATGATTACAAGTATTAGGTGGTTTTTTAATAACTATTGAATTACTTGTTTTTGAACTATTATTATAGTTTTAATGACTTTGAAAAATATAATTGCAAATTCCTTCCCAGAATGGTTAGATCACTTCACAGTTCCATCAGTAGTGTATTTATTTTCCTGTAGCCCCTCAAACATTTATCATTTTCTTTCTCATCCTCTTTGTCACTTTGTTGGGAAAGGCAAAACCTCAGTTTTAATTTGCATCTCTTGTAATTAGTAAGTCTTTCATATAGATGCGGATAGCTTGCATTTCCTTTTTCAGATACTTCTTGTTTTCTATCATTTGACTATTTATCTCTGGGGGCAAGATTCTTGTTTTTTTATGGGAAGTATATGTGTATGTATGTGTGTGTGAGATGTAATACATACACATAAATGTAGTTTTTACATTGTCTAGATTTCCCCCTATATCATGTCATATATTCATAAAATGTAAAGACCAATGACATAAAAACTTTTTAAGTTTCTTGAACATTTTCTTTCAGTGTGGACTTCAGCAGGCAAGTGAATAGCTCACCCACCTATCACACGGTGCAGTTTGAGCCTCTAGTGTCTGGCAGAGCACAGGTGGTCCTGTCATGGTGGGATATTGATATGGATCCTGATGGGAAAATAAAGTGCAGTATGGCACCTTACTGGGTACATTCAGATCCTAAAAATATGCAGGTGAGAGACATATTTGAAATATTTTTCACTGTAAAACAAGAAACAAATATAGTAATGTTTTGAAACTTGGAATCAAAGAAACTGCAGCAATTATTGCAGCCAATACTCTTACGTTAGTGATGTGGGGAAATAGAAAGGGACTTGTCCATGGTCAAACTTCATGTAAGTGACAGAGCACGAAAAGGAAAACATCCATGTAGCTTCTGCTATGTTCCAGTACTGTGCTAAATGCCCTGCCAGTCATGTTTGTGACATTTGTGTAGCACAGTTTGTTCAGCCATTCCCCAATCAGTGGGTATCCGTCCATTTGGTTCTAGTTCTTTGCTACCACAAAAATGCCATAATAAATATTTTGGTGTGTGTGTCAAGCCTTTCTTCTCAGTGACCCCGTTAGACTGTGAGCTTTCTCGGAACAAGGACTGTTAGAGTTTTCTGGTCTTTCTTTCTGTCCTTAGTGTTTGGTAGAATGCCTGGCACTTTGTAGATGCTTAATAAATGCTTGATGAGGCTTTGTGCCTAGGACCTTTGGGTCAAGAGGTATGGACAATTTCAAATTGTTTCCCAGAGTGGTTGTACTAATTTACAGCTGCACTCATAATACGTTAGGATGCCTGTGTTTCCATGACTCCTCAACATTGACTATTACTATCTTTTGTCAACTTTGCCAATTTGCTGGTAGTGAGGTGAAACCTCAGATCTCTGTTTCCTTTTGTGCAAAATGAGGAGGTTGGAATAGATGATTCCAAAGTCTTGCCAGCTGTAACATTGCTGAGCTTTTGTTGAATAGCTGCATGAACTTCAGCACTGAGTTTGTAGGTGCACTGGTATCATTGCTTCTATATTGTCTGTTCCCAGGTGAGGGGATCTATTGAACAAATACTTGTTTTCAGTGTCTAATATCAGCCAAAATTTCAGACCAAATTGATGTGTTACATTCAGTATATATTGAATAAACTTAGAGTGTGCTTTACAAATTAGCACACACACACACACACACACACACACGCGCGCGCGCGCACGCATGCACGCACACAAATACGCATGCGCGCATACACACATGCACACACACATCATACCCTTTTCGGTGAAAGTAAGGATGCTAAACAGAACTTGTCCTAGGACGAAGTTTTCTTCCTTTCAATTTTTCAGATAGGTCAGAGTGAAGATACCCCAGTAATCAATTCTGTATCCTAGTTTTATTGAAAACCTAGGAGCTAATCTGCGTTCTTTTTAATGGGTAGATTTCTTCCACTGATAATGCCACAAGCCCCAGTAAGACCAGTGAACTTTGAACTTTTGAATTCATCTTATGTAATGGGATGTTTAGTCTATCCTATTCTCATTGGCCCTCAGGATTTGTACATTTATGAATGTTTCTTAGCTCATGAAATAAAATCTGAAAAGAGGAAAATTGGAATTTTCTTGATGATTTGGACTGTAAGATATGCAGTAGTGTTATGTTGAAGTAGAACAGTGTTGAGCTGTCTCAGGCATCTTCACATGCTTGAGAGGCAGCATTCTGTTGCCCCAAAGAACTGTCCTTATCTTTAAGACATTGTGGCTTAGATTATCAGCAATAAAAGAAAGTGTACTGATAAGCCTATAGTCACAGGAATCAGATGAGGAAAACTTCATCTCAGCCCCTTGAACATAATTGTAGCATTTCCATCATTGAACTCTCTAGAGATGGTTAGGGGGCCCACTGCAGCATTCTGGGCTTGGAGTCTAGAAGATCTGAGTTCAAATAAAGCCTCAGACACTTCCTGTGTGACCTTGGGCAAGTCATTTAACCTCTGTTTGCTCAGTTTTGTCAGTTGTACAGTGGGGCTATCAAATAGCACCTACCTTCCAGTGTAGTTTTGAAGATCAAATGAGAATTTATAAAGTCCTTAGTACGATGCCTAGGCACATAGTAGGTGCTAAATAAGTGCTTGTTTCTTTCCTTCTCCTGTCTGAAAGTTCACCATCAGACAAGTCCTCTGGGTTATTTCTTATTGGTTCTAAAATCTGCTCAAGAGACTGTCTTGGACATTTTATCAGTGAGGAAGGGTATAAATAAAACTATATTTTTATAGCAATCAAAATACAAATTCTGCAAATCTGAAAAATCAGGAAAAAATTTAAAAATTAGCAGATTAGTAGGAACTACATGCAAACTTTTATTCTATAAATACATTATTCACAAAATTTATAAATGTTTGATGCATTCTCTTGACACTCCAAAGGAAAAAGATTAATATGAGCAAAGAAATGACCCAATAGAAATAAATATAGGAACATTTCTTCTTATTTATTTCTAAGTATAGTTTTTAAACATATGCATCGTTTGAGACATCTGGGCCTTATAGGTAGAACACATGCTTAATTTCTTTTCTTATTTGAAAAGTCTTTAGAATCCTAAGGAATGTCTATAACAATGACAAAGGAAAGTCATGAATTAGGTAATACCTAAGCCTTTTTGAATTTCAAGTGACTAAAATTTTGCATCACTTGGCATGCCTGGTCCTTTTTGTGTAAAACAGTTGGAGATCTCCTAGGGTTTGGAGGACCAGTGTTGCAGTTAATGGTATAAACCCAGAACCTCATGGGTAGAAGAAATCTCAAGAACTTCTAATCCATCTGACACATAAATAAGAATCCACTCTGTAACATTCTGGTCAAGTGAAAAGAATGAACGAACGAATGAATGAATGAATGAACGAATGACATTCTGACCTTTGAAGATCTTCAGGGACGCAGATGGAGTCCACCATCTTCTGGGGGCAACCCTCTGCACTGTTGAATAGAATGATAATTGGGAAGTTTTTCCTTAGGTTAAGCTGAATGTTTCCTGTTTGCAACTTCTGCCCTCTGTGGTCCAGCAAAGCAAATCTCATCCATCTTGTGCATGGTGGCCCTTCAGATCCTCAAAGGGAGTCCCTTTTAAGTGTGTTCCAAGTTAAGCATTCCTATTCCTTTAACAGATCCCCTCAAATCTCCTTCTGATTGCCCTTCTCTGGATACCCTGGCTTAGCAGGGTCCTTCCCAAATGTTCTTACAGCTGAACCCTGTATGTCTGGTCAGGATGGATGCAGGCAGACCATGCTCACACTGGTGCTGTGTGTGGTGCCTCTCTTAATGTAGCCTAAGGTCAATGTAGCCTTTTGAATGCTGCAGCCTAAGGTTACTGCTGACCCTTTTGGAGTTTGTAGTCCATTAAAACATCTCAGTTGACTTCAGAAAAACTGCTGTTGACACTTAGCCTTTGTCTGATGCCAAGAAAGCTGAACACTTCACGTTTATCATTGTTCAATTTCTTCTCATTAGATCTTGTCTGTTGTGACATTTTTAGATGCTTGACTCTCTTCCTCTTTTTTAAAAATTACTTTGTTTTTTAAAATTTTATTTTTTATAAATAGTATTTTTTCCAATTGTATATAAAGATATATTTCATCATTCATTTTTTATAAGATTTTGAGTTCAAAATTTTTCTCCTTCCCTCTTCCGCCTGCTCCCAAAGATAGCAAACAGTCTGATATAGATTAGACTATGTGCAGCTATGGTAAATGTGCTTTCTATTTTTCTTAGCAGCTTTTATTGAACAGGGAGTTTTTACTACAGTAGCTCAGGGCATTGAGGTAGTGCAGTGGTTAGAGTTCTGGGCCTGTAGTCCAGAAGATTCATTTTCCTGAGTTCAGATCTAGCCTCAGATGCTTACTCGTTGTGTGAGCCCCTGGGCAAGTTATTTCACCCTCAAATGAACTGGAGAAGGAAATGGCAAACCACTCCAGTATCTTTGCTAAGAGAACCTCCAAAGGGTTCATGAAGAGTTGGACATGACCGAAAAATGACTAAGCAGCAGCAGCTGAACTGAGCCCCAATAGCTGCTTTCTTTGGATTTATCAAACATGAGATCATGGTGCATGTTATCATACTGATTGATCTCTTTATTTCTCAGTCTGAAATGGTTTTAGGGTTGGGATCTAATTTACCAAGGTCAAACATATGGGAAGTAGCAGAGCCAGGATTTTAGTATAAGTCATTTAACTGCAGACCCAGAGCATTTCCTACAGTACTGCTGCCTCTGGTTTTATTTATGAGGAAACTGAGGTCCAGAAAGGGGAGGTGACCCAAGGTATGAAGAATTAATGGCAGAACCAAGTTTAGAGTCTAGGTTTTCTAACTCCTTGTCCAATTCTCTTTTCAGTCTTTTTTTTTTTGAAGGCTAAATCTTGATCTCTATAAACAAAATATAATATAATAGTAGTTGAAAAATAGCATTTAAAAGGAAAAAACCCTGCTTTGTCTTTATAAAATTACTAATGGACTGACAAATATAATTTGAATATATGAAAATGGTATAAAATTGTTGTAGAGATCCGTGCTATGAATTTCTTGTAGTGAGGTCCTTCATATTGATTCTTTCTTATAGTGAATTGTGTTATATCAGAGGTTCAGGGTTTGTATCTTTTTAAGTTAGCAAACCAAGTTTTAGAATTTTTTTCTTATTCTTTAGCTCGACCAGAAATAACAATATTTCAGGCTGTTGTAATATTTGGGAGGGAAGAGGGCTAAGCTGACCTTTATAGTACAGTTATTGTCAAAGAAACGCTCTGCACTTCTCCAAGAGAATCTGAATTGATTCACAACCTCCATTTTGAAAATTTCATTGTGATCTTAAAATAGAATATTGCTATTGTGGCTCATTGTGGGGAAGTGTTGGGAATCAGGTAGTTTACAAATATGGGCAATTTCTGGTCATTTTGAATAATTTCTATTCATTACTGACCACTTTCATTATTTCTTCTCATTTTGATTTTCTCTTCATAAAATATTTTTTCCCTTTTTATTCTATTTTTATGTAAAATTCATTTAGTGGCGAGATCATTGGATGCAGTGTGTCTATTTTCTGCCAAATGAGGAGCCAGTGGTCCAGGGTGAATCCCTCTATCTGACTGCTCACCGTGATGATTACTGCGTGTGGTACAACCTTCATAAAACCAGGTAATAAGCCCCAAAAGATAGAAGAGCTAAATGTATAATCGTTGAAAATGTGGGAGACGTCCCCATTGTTTAGATTTAGTCTTTATGAGGTCATCCAAATTCCTATTTGATGCCTTGTCGTGTTGTGGTAGTGAGCCTGGAATTCTCTGAGATGGTGTGCACGTAGAGGAGATAGAAGTGGTTCCAAAAAGACCAAAGACAGGAAAAACAACTGACCAGTGTATATGACTGTTTGTTTGAGTGTATATGGAAGAGATCTGATGCAAATATGATCTGAAAGAGGGGAAGATACCAAAGGTGTTGAAAAAACATGGGCTTTATAAATACCAAGAAAAGGTGAAAAGAACACCAGGAGCTCTTGACCTCCGTACCTATTTTCCCATTTATATAAATTTCTTTGTGAGAAGCATCTACAGATACATTGAAGGTATTCTTGACAAGGGTCAGTAGGAAACTGACTGGCCTTTGTAAAAGATATTCCACAGTGTATTTATTTGGCATCACACAACTGATTGGAAGATGTAGAAAATACACAAGATATTACTGTGTTTATTATTGTTGACTACAAAAAACACTTGATTTAGTAGAGCAGAACATCTCCTTTAAGTTTGTCTTCCAATAAAATATCTCCTGTGCAAGCCTCAAAATTATTCAAATTTTAGACAAAGGTAATAGCAGAGATAACCTTCCTCAAAGATCTTCTCTGATCAAATGAGATTAACCCAAAAGTTTTCACCATTGTCACGGAGAAGACCCAGTTAGAGTTCTAGTTGAACCGGGCTTTTATGGAAGGGAAATTTTTGATGGCTACCTAGTTAGTTTGGGGTTTACTGGCTAGATTTCTTTCATAAAGATCAAAATTTAAACTCAGTTCACTCTAGATCTCATGGATCCCTGCTCAAACACTACTTAATGGTTATTTTTGGGGCTCTACTGGCTCAGAGTGAATATAAATAGTAACTGTTTCTCTCTTGGCCAGCCACTCCTAAGGATCTTCCCCTTCCAGTTTGATTGATTGATTTTTTTGATTAAAGGGGCCATCCTTTGACTCACTTTTAAAAGAGGCCTATTTACTGAATGGGTATTACCCCACTCAAAGTGAGAACCTGAAAAGACATTAGCCTCAAAGGCCAGGGTCTCCCACTGCATCCTGGGCCATCTCCATTGGTCCTGATGAATAACTGGTCACTGAATCCAGATGGCTCTGGAGGAGAAAGTGAGGCTGGCGACCTTACACAGCCCTCTCTTACTCAAATCCAAGTCAACCGCAGGTCATGTCATCATCTCCCTGATGTCATGGTCCTCTTTGAGAACAAAGGACAAATACAAACGAGGCTCCTGTTTGTGGATGACATTGTGCTTGTTGCATTAAGGTCTGGAGCATTGCAGAGCTTCCTAGAGGGGTTCCATAGTCAAAAGGGCTTAGCCTAATTATCTACCCAGAAAAAACCCAGGACATGTTTAATAAATGGTTGTTGAATTGAAAGTAGGTAGAAAGAAAGAATAATGTCATTTGTTTTATAAAATCAGAGAATTTTACAGAAGGGGGCTTGGTAGTCAGCAACTCTCAATGATCTTGAAAAAAACCCAGTCATTTCAATAAGATATGAGGTAGCTATAAGACAAATGACCTTTGCTTGAGCATCTCCAATGAGTGGGAACCTCCTGTCTCCTGAAGCAGCTCATTTCACTTTGGAGACTTTGGGTTCTTAGGAATCCTCTTATTAAGGCAAACTTGAATTTGTCTTGTAGTAGGTTTCAGTCATTGCTCATTTTGCTTTTGAGAACAAACAAAATAAGGCTACTCCCTCTTTCGTGTTATTGACCTCCAAATCCTTGAAGATAACTACTATCATTTCCCACTTAATTCTTCTTTTTTCTAGAATAAACACCCCCATCTCCTTAATCTGACCCTCATGTAGCATGAACTGGAGGCAAACCATTTCCTCTTTTGGACTCTTTTTCAGTCTTACCTAGAATGTACTACCAGGGTTCTGTATAGTATTTAGGATGTGACTTGATGAAGACAGAGCTCAAGGGTCTTCTCCTTGGGATGTTTTGTTTCTCATAATGAAGAGAAAATGATTGGTGTGTTTTCTCTGTGTCTACTTTGGACTCTAAAGGAAACTTCCCCTTTTTCTCACTGAAATTGCTTCTTTTGATGTCTTTATGTTTGAATCTTAAGAACTTTCTGACTTGCCCCATTAGGAGAGAGAGAAGAAAGAATATAACCCTAATTAAAATAATTTCATATAGAAGTCTAACCAGTGTAAACCGATTGCTGTTCTTCCTATGAAGATTTTGAAATCAGCCTCTTCTGAATATGACTTGCATTTCAGTTTGCTTCCTCTTTCTTCTGCTTTTCTGTTACAAATTTTAAGGTAGAATAGTCACTTTGTCCCAAGGTACTCACCATAGGATCATTGGTTTCGATCTGCAATAGACCTTTGAGGCCATTGAGTTCATCTCCTTCATTTTACAGATGAAGAAACTGAGGCCCTTGGAAGGTAAATGAGCTGCCAAGAGTTACAGAGGTAGCAAATATCTGAGGCAGAATTTGAACCCAGGTTTTCCTGGCCCCAAGTCCAGCATACTCTCCACTACATCATATTTCCTCTCCCCAACAGCTAGTTAGTTCTTTCATATTGGTGAGAATTGGATCCAAAATAGATTTTTTCCTTTTGATGAATATAGTTATTAAGGGAAGTTAAGAAGCTGTTGGCTGGGTTATTGTTGTTAGACATTACCAGGAGATGTTCAATTACTTTCCTTTCACTAGTACATCATGACTTTGTTCTAGACTTGTGAACTCTCCCAGCTCTTTTCTCTTTTTGACCTGGTGGTTTATGACAGTGACCATATTGTTTGTGTCTTTGTTTTAATTAATCTTTGCACAAATGCTCTCTATGATTTCATATTCTTCTACTTGAATTTCCTCACAAGTATATTTTGTTAATATGCAATGCTTATCTTTTCCCTCTTATCTAACATCTTCCATTTGAACAAAGTATTTTTTTCCAGAGACATATATTCTAGTGATAGATCTTATCTCACCAAGACCAACCATCTTGTTTCCTGTTATGAGAATCTCTATCCCATTTTCCTTGTTAGTCCTACATTTGTCTGTAGAGAATTTGAGGCCACAGCTTTTATTTCTGGCTTCTTTCTTATTTCTTATTTCTGGGTAGCTTTCTTGCCCTTTTTTTTCTCCACCTGGTTCTCTGGCAGCCTTTCTCAGAGTGTGATCTGGGGACCTCTAAAAGACCCTGAGACTCCTTCAAAGTCCTCAAGGTGAAAATTATTTTCATAATAATATTAATATTTTCATTCCTAACATAGTGCATATTGATAGATATAACCCACATAAAACAGAAGTTCTTCAGGGTCCTCAATAATTTTAAAAGTATAAAAGGGATTTGAGACAAAAAAAAGTTTGTGAACCAGTGCTCTATGGTTTCTGCTTGTTGTATATAGAAAGTTTTCTCTCTTCCTCTTCCTTAGGTCTTGTTAGGTGCCCAGAAGCCTGTCATTCCTGTATTTTAAGCTATGACTTACAATCTAAATGCCATACTGAGACACCATCTTCTTTTTTTTTTTTCTGTGGCTCTTTGGTCATTTATTTTCTTTTTTTGTACATATATATATATTCATTTTATTTATTGTTAATGTTCTACAATCACCACCATAAAACTTAGATTTTTTTCCCCTCTACCTACCCCCTACCACTCCCCTCCCTCCCCAAGACTGCATGCAATTCTATATAGAATCTACACATACATTCCTATTGAATACATTTTCACTATAGCCATGCTGTGTAGAAGAACTAAAATAAATGGGAGAAATCATATAACAAACCAAAACATCACACACACACACACACACACACACACACACACACACACAAATAAATGATCTGCTCCATTCTGCAATTGAATTCCATAGCGCTTTCTCTGTATGTGGAAGGCATTTTGCCTTAGAAGACCATTGGGAATTTTTTTTTTTTATGTCCTTGCATTGCTATGAAGTTCCAAGTCTACTAGAAGAAACCAGTTGTTCTAGTCCTACTTCTGATTTTCTTTTTGAATCCCATCTTCAATGAACTCCATTGAGCCCCCAAAGTCTTTATGCAGTGTTGCGCAGGACTCCATGATCTAGAGTGAGGATTTCTAGTCTCCCTCAGAAATATCGTCTGTGTCATGTGAGTCAGCAGAATTCCACGGTAGTCACTTTGACAAGGCTTGGGACACTCTCTGTCGTGTCTTAGGCACACACTCTGGGAAGACACCAGCTGAGAGACAACAGCGTCTCTTGTTGTCGTTACTAGGTTGACAAGTAGGTGCTATTAGTTCTTCTCAACTGGACATTCCAGCCCCATCTCCTCTTGTGTTTGCTGGGGATAATCTTCTACCCGACAGCACATGGGCCTCCTTGACAAGCCTTGAGGGAAAAGTGGTGACTTTCCAAGTAGCAATCAGCGTCAGGTTTGTTCTTGAGTTTCCTCTCTATAGAAATCTGTCTACCTTCCAACCTGTATCTTTTCCCATCCAACTCTTGTCCAGGATTCCTTTTTCACTCCTTCAGATCCTTTTTCCTTTTAATTTTTTCACAGTGAAGCTCTCCTGGCTTTTTAAAAAAAATACTGCGTTGTTGTTGATAATCTGGAAATTGAAGTGTTGTTCTTCAGGCTTTCTTTACTTTTTCTTATGGGGCAGCTAGGTGGTGCAGTAGATACAGCACAGTGCAGGAGTCAGGAGGATCTGAGTTCAAATCTCACCTCAGATACTTGACACTCACGAGCTGTGTGACCTTGGAGAAGTCACTTAACCCCAATTGCCTCATCCTGGGTCATCTCCAATCATCCTGATGAATATCTGGTCATTGGATTCAGATGACTCTGGAGGAGAAGGGAGGCTGGTGACCTGCACAGCCCTCCCTCACTCAAAACAAAGTCAAGTGCAAGTCATGTCATTATTTCTCTGATGGCATGGTCTTCTTTGGCAATGATGGACGAACACAATTATCTTTTCTTATAGGAAGGAGAACAGCCTGTACTTAGGGCACAGAGAGACATAGGATGGTGGCAGAAATCCAGAGCTGGGCATGCAGTGCAGAAAATGGCAAAGTTTCCCACACTCTTCATACTTATATGGAGTGAGATTCTCAGGCCTTACCCTTTTCTCCACCAGGCTGCATTTTGTGAATGATTTCACTCCCACAAACATGACTTTTTTACTCTTTATTACCCCAGCAGCACCTTGACACCTTCATTAGAATCTCTTGATAGCTTGTCAGTCACCTTACCTTTTAGTGCATGGTATACCCTAGGATTGCAAGAAGCAAGAGAAGTTTCCACGAAGAGCGTCCAGTCTGTGAATGTCAGGCCCATTTGCTCTGGAACCGACCACGATTTGGAGAACTCAATGACCCAGACAGAAGAGAACACTACACCCAAGCACTGAAGAAGGTAGGTTGCTGGGCTGTCTGAACTGTTATGACAAGAGTTCTTTTCTTCTCCCTCACTGACTTCTGTCCAGTCTTCACTGACCTGCTTTTCCTTGCTCAATCTGCCTTAGGCTTGGATGTTGAACTAGATTGCCTTGTGGGCCCCTCCAGCTCTAAGCTGGAACCTGTGAACTTAGAACTGCCTCCCCTAAGGCAGACTTCATAGGCAGAGAATCAGTAGATCTTGGCTCTCTGAGGGGCTTTTTCTTTCAAGGAAATGTGATGATAAAGTGCACATTCACCTGAATTATTGCCCTCACTAGGCAACTCTAATTATTTGGTTATATGTTTCTAATGCATTTTTGCTTGGTATTATTAAAGAAGACTCTATCTTAAGAGTAAAGTTGCTGTGCTGGATTCCTACAGCTAAGGGCCGTCTGCAACGATGCAGTAGATCAGGCTCACAAAGAAACCTACTTAGTAGGCTTTTTTAATAGTTTGTGTTTGGAGATGATGCTCCTCCATGATGTTAGTCAACTTCAGAAGCTTAGGGATGTCCCCAGAACATCCTGTGCTTCTCTTAATTTCATTTATGAATCTGCCTAATTCCTTCTAGAACTTGATTATGATATTAGCTTGTGCCATTTTCATTCTGATTGGCTGAAGTTTATATTAACTAACAATAGAATTAAAGCTAATTTCCCTTTGAAAAATCTCTTTGCAGTCTAGAACTTTTCTGTACACACATGTTCTATGTCAAGGAATCATTTTTAAGTGTAGCATGAATGATTTAGGGCTAGATGTTATGATGATAAGATTTGAGACATTAGATAATGAGATCTTAAAAGATTCGAATTCATTCCTTCCTGGGATACTTCAAGAGAAGGCTTGCAATGTATTTCATATAAAAGTGTGACAGGTTTTTTCCCCCACTCAGAAGTTAACAAGTATTTTTTACATGTTTTCTATGTACCCAGTGTGCTTGGTATTGTGAGGATAGGAGAGGCAGGTAAGAAGGAAGCGAAGATTTCATTCTTGTGGTCAGGGAGCTCAGAGTTTAGCTGGGGAAATAAGATATAACCATATGAAAACAATTAGAGAAAAGCATAAGGTAGAGTATAGTTAACCAAGATTGTCTGGTAATCTGTGCTACAAGAATTCATAGAAGGGAAAGGGCATTTGCTCACCAGTAAATCCAGGCATGCTTCATGGAGAAGGCAGACGTGCAGATACATAAAGGTCACCCAACCTGTGGGTACAATGAGTGTGTATATGGGGGACAGTTTGTATTGGGGAGTCATGAGACATAGTAAGGGAAATTGAGAGGCAAACTGTGCAGTTCCTCAGGGATGGCTTTGCAGGTGAAATTAGTTGTAATTAGTAGGAGCAGTGGTCTGCCTTTTGTAAAGAGCTAATTTCCTTAGAAACCCCTCTCCTGAACAGATTAAACCCCCTCTTCAATCCTGTTTATAGACTTGGTTTGCTCTGTTTTTATCCTATTTCCATAGATGGTAAGGTTAGTTCAGACCACATTTAATTACTGTTGATTCTGAAATAATAAAGGCAGATTACTGAGTTTCTTCTGTAAAGGATTTCTTGACAAATGATTTCTGAAAACCTTTTAATGTGTAACAAAAGCAGATGCTGACAGCAGTTTTCTTGTCTTAGGTACTAAAGGCAGATAGTGTTTGTCTCTGCATCAGTGATGGCAGCCTGCTTCCAATACTGGCTCACTGTGTGGGGGCAGAGCAGGTAACAGTACATTTCTACTTTCTCATTAGATCAGTTTTGGAAGTTAACTACTTCTAACACTTTTACCTCATTTTGGTTTATAGTTTATGGCATTTCTTTCACCCACATACTGAACAATTTGAGTGTGTTGTTCATGTGGTGGCTCTTGATGCCTTCACGAATGGTTGGACTTTCCCTCCCTGCATGGCATGTGATGTGAGGGGAGTGCTTTGTGAAGGTGAGCAGATGCTCTGTGAGGCAGTGCTGATGGAGTGCAGTCTTCCCTGGAGGGAGGACATAGACGGTAGCCTGGAGTGCAGAGAAGCCTGGCACCAGGGGCTTTGGCCACCAGGTGACGACTGGGTTTGGGCCACAGCAACCCAAGGAAATGTCTGGTAAGGTGTGTGGCACAGGAAGTGCTCACACCAATTGAAGGATCTTTTAAAAGATCTTTTAAGGTATTATTATTTGTCTGCCCAATACTCTATTTATGCCTTGTAGATACACGTAGTAGGCACTAAGGGACTCTGGATAGCTCATGGATATAGCCCAGCAGGGTGGGTCATCGTTAGAATTCACAGCTTGAGACTTTGAGACTTGGAAGGCATGTTGTCTAGAACACATCATGGTTTGTGTTCCTGGAAAACATGGGCAGTTATTGGAACAATATATGTCATAGAGATGGTATTTCCTAATCCATCATTTTATTAGGCTCTTATGAAGTGTTAGTATTTGTAACTTTCTAATGGTATTAAGAATTTACACCAGTTATGACTAATGGTGCATGATTCCCTTTAGGTATTCACAGTAGAGAACTCAGCAGTGTCACATCGACTCATGAGAAAAGTGAGTGGATCAATATTCTGGGGACATACTGGATCTGGCTAGAATGGTGATGTGGACATTAAGCTTCTAGAATTGAGCTGTTGTTTTTGATTTTATCCATTTGAAATGTAGAACAAAGCGGAGAAACAGGTGACCTGGAGATTATCTAACATGGTGCTATATTTTAATTTGTTTTTGGTGTAAAACCTGAGGTCACCGGTTCTTCCTAAGACTTTTTCCCTCATTTCATAAAGTAGTAAAAAGACCACAAGAAGTATCTAGAACCTTTCCTGTAATAATTCTTCATAGTTTGTCTGAGGAACAATCCAATTTGGGAGTCAAGTTTATCCCGTCCATATCCTAATGAGTCTGTGTCCTTGTCCTTATCCTCTGCGTGTTGTGTGTGTGTGTGTGTGTGTGTGTGTATGTGGGGGGAGTGGGTGTGGTTAAATGTATCAGGAGATGAAATGAACAAATTTGAAATTCTTCCCAGAAAGTTGTATTGTCAGAAAGAAACTGGATTTGCCTACAAGTACCTACAAGAACCATTTGTTTTTGAATTGTGCTGGTTCTTTTTCAGTCATACCCTTGACATATCATGATGCTTTTATGCTGAATATACATAAAAGAGAAATTAGTGTTTGGGAAGCAAAGACTGTATTGGGCAGACCTATTGATTGAAGTTGTTTAAAAAATAACCCAATCAGTTTTTTCTCTTAAAGATTTTTAAGGCTAATCACCTAGAAGATAAAATTAACATAATAGAGAAGCGACCTGAACTCCTCACCTCTGCAGATTTGGGTGGTAGAAAGGTGAGTAAGAGGTGCTATATGGGTTTGTATTAGGAACACATACCTGCTGAGGGCAGTATTCCAAGCCACACCTCTTTTTTTTCTTTTTTGATATTTCACTTAAGTAAGGTTTATTTAAGTTACCTAATTCAATTTATTATATTTCTTTAGAAGAGAATAAAGACTGAAATGTGGATGGTATGCTTATGCAAGACTGTTTTAATGAAAAAGTTCCAGTATTGACCAATCTCATTGCAAACTTCCAAGTGCAATTTTTGTTTACTCACTTCTGGTAATAGACCTTGCTGTATTACTTATCCCACTAATAGTCTAAAGATTTTTAGATTAATGTTATTAACATTTGTAAAGATACCAAATTAATAAATAATAGAAACCATTACAACCTCAGTTTTTTGCCTTCAGATTGCAGAAATGATTTAGAATTTATCATATCAGTCATGTTTATTTCCTTAAAATTGGAAAGTCCTCTTTTCCTGCATGCATAGAATTTGTGATTTACTCTTGATTCTGAGTCAAGATCAGGCTGATGGTTTCATCTTCTTTTTCTGATTTTCCAGATCTCTGTTCTTCTTGGGGAACCTTTCTTCACAACAAGTCTGTTGCCGTGGCACAACCTGTACTTCTGGTATGCAAGGACAGCTGTGACTGAACACCTTGATAACAACATCACAGTATTGCCACAAGCTGCCTCCTTGCACATGGTGGTGGTGGAGTTCAAGGTAAGCTGTCTGTGACAGTTTTATTCAAATAATTTGGGTTAAGATGGAGCATTTGAAATTATGTGTATTGCAGGGTTCAGTATAATAGAATCTTGTTTTTTAAGAGCCATTTTCCCTTTTTGTCAGTTTTGTCAATATGATGTGTATGGGGAAGAACCTGTGTATGAGACAATACTTTTCATTTCTCTTAATTATTGTGATTTAGAGCTTTTTTAAAAAAAAATGTAACTATTGATAGCTTTGATTTCTTCTTTGGAAAACTGCCTTTTCATATCCTTTGACCATTTATCAATTGGGAAATGACACTTATTTTCTGAAGTTTGGCACAGTTTATTATATATTTAAGAAATGTGACCTTTATCAGAGACACTTGCTGTAACATTTTTTCCTCAGTTTCCTGTTTTCCTTCTAATTTTGGCTATATTTATTTTGTTTGTCCAATCTCTTTTAAATTTAATATAATAAACATCCATTTTGCATCTTGTGATCCTCTGTATCTCTTGTCTGGTTATGAACTCTTCCCTTATCCAGATGTAACATGGAATTTTTTCCATGTTCCCCTAATTTACTTATGTTGTCACCCTTTATATGGAGTGAGAAGTTGGTCAGTACCTGGTTTCTGCTAAACTGCTCTCCAGTTTCCTAGCAGTTTTGGTGAACTAGTGAATTCTTATCCCAGGAGCTTGAATATTTGAGTTTGTCAGTCCTTAGATGGCTGTGCTCATTTACTTCTGTATGCTGTGTGCCTACACTGTTCCACTGATCCACCGCTCTGTTTCTTGTCTAGTACAAGAGTGTTTGAGTGATTACACTTTGTGGCATCATTGAAGGTGATTCCCTTGATATTCTTGATGTTTTCTTCCTCAGATGATTTTTTTTTAAGTTCTATAAAATAATTTTTTGGTACTTTGATTGTGTGGCACTAAACAAGTAACTTAATGTATCATATTGACTGGATCTACTCATGAGTAATTAATACCTCTTCAGTTGCTTGGGCTTGTCTTACCTGCTGTTTTACATGAACTTTTTAGGAACTGTACACTTTGGGAGATCCAGTTGTGGGTCTGCTTGTGGATATCTGGTTTTCCCCTTTGCATTTCTCTTTTGATTTCCTGGTGAAATTTACAGATATGTTTCTCATCAGCTGGTATAAGATACGAATGCTTGTTTTGTTGTTCCAGGACCTGTGGCGGATCCGAAGCCCATGTGGCAGCTGTGAAGGCTTTGATGTTCACATTATGGATGATATGATTAAGGTGGGCACAGAGATGGCCCTCTAAGTGGGACTGGCGTAGTCCCATGCTGATAGTGTCAGTGGTGGTATCCTGCACAGGCAGGTGTTGAGATGACATCTTGGCCCTGTGGACAGATACTTCTCCTTAGCTCTCCAGCACTGAAGGCTGGGTTGGGGTGTGGGCATAGAGGCCATTTCCCTCTGTCCTCCTTGGTTGGGGCAGCCTTGGCTCAACCAGACCTCTCTCATCTCCCAGTCCATATTTTATGGCTGGAGGAAGGGGATATGGGAGGGGCAGTCTCTGCTGTGACAGGTGGCAGGAAACAACTTCTTAGCCAAAAAGAAATGACTCTTTTTTAGGTATTTTGAGACAGTACCCCTCCCCAGGGCACTGTGGGACAACGCTGTGATGGTGGGTCAGAATTTTCACTGAATTGAAATTAAATCACTCACAGAAGGACAAGAGATGAGGGTTTCAGGCCTTCCCCACACTCCTTTCCCTTGGCTCCTCCCCAGGTGAGAAGCAGAGCCTTATGGCGACTGGAATGCAGCTAAGTTACTGATAGAGTGATAAAGAGTTTTGAACTGAAAGCGCAGAGTTATGTGTGCACAGAGTTAATTCTCAAAGGAAATCCAGGTAATCTGTTTACTCTAAAGCATTATATACATGTGAGCTGCAGTCATCTCAGAGTCTGTATACTGTTGTCCATATTGTCTGCCAGGGCCAAGTCTTCTTTTGTGTCTCTGCTGGGATCTGTCCTGCCTCATTCCTTTCCTGTAGAGTCGTGGTCATGCAAAGAACATTCAATTTGGAGTGAGGAGGATCAGGATTCGAGTCTGAGCTCTGACCCTTATGGGTCAAGGAAGGCCTGTACCTGAGAGAGAAGGAGGCCAGCTCTGCCTTACCTCATACTAGTGTTTATGCTGAGGTTTGCAAACTTGAAGATACTGTTGTTAATGTTACTGCTCTTTTCTCCTCAGCACTCATTGGACTTTAGGGAAGCCCGGGAAGCGGAGCCTCACCCTCTCTGGGAATACTCAAGCAGATGCTTGTCGGAGCCCCAGCGGGCCCTGACCTTTGACTTCTGCAAGCCTGTTCCCCAGCAGCCCCTCAGTGCCAAAGGCTCCATCACCCTGCAAAGGTGAGCAGGTCCTTAGATGGACAGTTACTCAGGTCCCCAGAGGAAGCTGAGGAAGACTATTCCACAGGGCATCCCAAGAGACAGAGAAGATTCCTAATGATTCCACACCTGCTCCATCTCTTTCTAAAGGGCTTATCTTCAGCATTTCCTCCCTCAAGTGATCATTGAGGATGTGGCTTTCAGTGCAGTAAACTTTCATAAAGAAGGACAGTCCCTATCTTGGGCACAGAGCCCGACAGTGTAGAGCAAGCCAGATTCAGACACTGATCTTTCTCAGTGCCTCTCTTGCATGAGTTTTATTATAGACTGCAGTTCCTCAGTCATAGAAGAATCACATTCTGGAAGGGTTTTTCTTTTCACTTTCTCCACTTACATCTGCACTGTCCCTGATAGGAGGCCTCTAGTTTGTGTGAATTTAGTGCAGGAAGAGCCCATTTTGTGTTTGACCCATAATTTCTGTTAGAGATTCAGGAACTCTCCTCTCTGATAATAACCCATTTTCTTACAGCTGCAGAGACATTTTGGTTTTGTTTATGTGGTTATGCTTTTCAATTTAACCATTTCCTCCATTCTCTAGAGATACAGCAAAGCGTTGCTGTTTTGGTTAGCAAGTCATCATTGTGAGATAGTGCTGAATGTGTTCAATCCTATCAAAAAGAATTAGAAGTCTGACTTTTCCTTGACAAGACATCACCATCCTAGGGATCTGTTGGCAGAAGGCTCCAATGGCCAGGTTCTAAGGGGTTATTAGGCAAGGCCTATGGTGCTCCTTGTAGTGAACCCCACAGATAAGAGTCCTTGGTGGAACAAAATGGTGGTCAATGAAGCAGCTGGTCATCTTACTACTGTAAGTGCTGCTATAAATATTTTATTCTATTTGGGGACTTTCTTCTTGGTTAATCAGTGGCCTCCTTGGAATATAAGCCAAGTAGTGGAGTCTCTGTTTCAAAGGATATGGATGTTTTAGCAACTTCATTTGCATAATTACTTTATTTGCATAATTGTTAGTATAAAAACACCTCTTAAAGCTGTGAAAATGACCCTGAAGAACAGAGAACTTGTATAATTGAAAACATTGAGTATTTGAGGAAATAGCCTTCATCTTCCTAGGCAGCTCACCCCTGGGTGCTTTACTCATGGGTGTTGAACCAAAGGTGAAACCTAAGAAAAGGGAAGCTATTGAAAGAAGAGGCTGAGGTGGGGTGGAGGATGAGGATGCGGTCATGGCAGAGGAGGATGGGGGGCTTGTGGATGACTTCCTCCACAGGTGCCACCAAAGTCAGAATGTTTTTTGGTACAGGTTTTGTGTACTGTCACTTTTTTAGGGAACATGAATATTGGAGGGAAACTGCCTTCTCAAGTCATACCGTTTTGTAGCTCCCCATTTGAATGGCTTTCTTTTATTGAACATCCGAGTCTCTTCATTTATGATTAGGCTCTGACTTGCGGGGCAGGTTACCTTGGTTTGACCTTGAACTAGCTCTGTTGCTCCTTAGATGATCCTGTATTAGTCACATTTTCTGTACCTTGTATTTGAATATCCTTCTCCTGGTTGCTTGCTGAATTTGTTGTTTCCCAGTGGAATTGTTAAATTTAACCACTATTTGGCTCGGAGTTTGCAGCCTTGTTTTTTTTTTTTCTGGAGGTGATCTGGATACTTTGTACTTTGTTTTCTGTGTTTAGAAATTTTGGACAGTTTCTTGTATTACTTCTTGCATCATGGGTTCAAGTTTTTTATTTGTTGTGTTCTCCTGGGAGATCTATAGTATAAGTTGTCTTTACTCATTCTCTGTCTTTAAGATCAATATGTTTTGCCTGTATGGAAAGCCTGTTTTTAAAAAGGAGACCAATAGAAGGTTATTACAGTAGTCTAATTGAGAAATGATGAACAGTGATGTTAGCAACATGGTAGGGGAAGAGGATGGCTGATGAGGCAGAACTGTGGGGGAGGTAGAGTTGGCCAGACTTGGTCACCAACTGGCCATGGGTGGATGGACCCAGCAAAGTCAAGGGTGATCCCTAGAGCATGACTTTGGCAACTATAGTGATGGTGATGCCGTCAGCAGAAATAAGGAAGTTTGGAGGAGGGACAGGTTTAGGAGAAAGATAATTAGTTTGTTTTTTTACTCATTGAGTTTGAAATGATAATGAAATGCCTAGGAGGTATCCATAAAGCATCCGTTGATGTGGGACCAGGTAAAAAGTTCATAGTATTTTTTAAAGAAATGCAGTTATATTGCAGAATCCCACTGTCTCAGAGTTAGAAGGGACTTTGGAGGTCATCTGGTACAACCTTGTACCCAAACAGGAATCTTCTTCAATAGCAGTAATAACTAAAATTTGTACACTTTTAAAAATTTGCAAAGCACAAGACCCCTGGGCCCTTCCAATTGTGGTATCCAAACACCTCTGCATTTTCCCTGGAAAGGTCCTTGAGTATTTAGAAAAGCAGGTATTTCCTGAAGATAGTGAAATTCACTCTGCCTGTTTTTCTGTTGTGAAGGATGTCCTTTTGTGGGAATGGTTACTAACTACCCCCTGCCCACCATCACCCCCCAAACAGTCCTACTCACACAAGCAAACACACATGTATTAAGCTTCTGCCACGTGTTAGGCACTCATGGGGAGACAGAGAAAGGCCAGAGACAGAAGTTTCTTTCAAAAGATTCATAATCTGGGGGCAGGGGGAGGGGAACACGGACAGATGGACAGGGTTTCTTTTCAGAGCAAGGTCAAACAGAGTAAGAAAAATGACTTCTGGAAAGACCAGAGTTGAAAACATTAAGAACTGTCAGTGTTGAGTTGGATGAAGTGATTTTTCTCTACATTTATCTCTGTAGTAGTTTCGGTGTCAGGATATCCCAAGTACTCAGCAGAACTGGAAATAGCAAGTGGAAAAAGGAAAGGGCCTGTAAGGCCTGTTGACACTTTACGTTCTTTTTTTGGGAAATTATTTTACCAGGAGAATATACCCATCTCCTGGCCTTTCAGGTCTTGGGATTTTTGACCACTGAGTGGTCATGTAGGGCTCACTGTGGCTGGCCCTTGCCCCTTCCTTCCTGTCATGACATTGGAGACAGAGCTCTCTGAAGAAGACTTTTCTTCCCAGGCAGGTCCAGAAGTGACAGCATAAACTAATGTTTTGGGAAATAGGTGGGGGAGCTGCCATTTTGCAGCAACTCATGCCACACTTCACGGTCTTTCCTTCCAGGCCTGGAAGGAGCCACGGGGTGGTCCTTTGGATGGAGTACCAACTGACTGCCGAGAGCTCGATCAGCACAGGACTCATCCAGGTGCCAGAGGCCCAGGTATCTGGGGGGCTGTGGAGCATGGCTGGGACAATGCATGCCTACCTTCATTTCTCTAAAACCATCTCATCCAAAGCAAGGGACTCGAGTGCTTCTGAGTCCTGCTCCTAGGGTAGATTTGCTGCATTTATCTCATCAGGAACTGGCCTTGCCACTTGCTACATGGAATCTTTCCTGATCTAATCATCCTGATTCTCCCTCCAAGTTTACTTTGTCTGTATTTTGTAAATGTTAAGAATATACTTATTTGGTACTTAGTGTTTCCTCTGAGAGGGCCCCTGTTCTCCTTCTTTGTGTCTCCAGTGCCTGGTTTTGAATAGGTACTTAATTAATTGCTGTTGATTTATTGATTGAATTACATTCCAGAATGAACCTGTCAAAAGGAGGTTAGGTTTTTTTTTTTTTAACGTAGTGGCTATGCCTGTAACTTCATCAGTCACTTTGGCTGTTTCTGTGTCTCCCATCAGCCCTGAGCCTGTGACACACCTGGAGTAAGGGAACAAATTACCTTCTTGAGAGTTAGTGCTGTGGATCCTGGAAAGCTGGCCCGTAGAGGTGGTACAGGACGTGTCTAAAAGGGCTAATTAGTGTCGTATTCCAGATCAATGTAATTTTGGACTTTGATGAGCCTTTGAGTTTAATAACAATGATGTAACAGAATTTATGTGACACCTTAAGTTTTTCAAAAAGCTTTACAAATATTACCTCATCTGATCCTCACAAAGAACTCTGGAGAGATGTGCGGTTACTGTCCCTATTTTACTGATGAGGAAACTGAAGCAGACATGGGACACAACTCGTGAGCATCTGAGGATCTGCACTCAGGTCTTCCTGCCTCCCAAGCCCAGTGCTTTACCAGTGCTCCCATCTCTTTGATGGGGGCATCGCCTTTATTTGTGCCGATCCCAGCCCATGCCTGGGCTTTTGTGGTTTCATCTTGGGTAGCTCCTTTGTGCACCTAAGGCTTCCTTTGGCCCTTCTAATCCCTTTTTCTGGTGCCTTGTGGGTACCTCTTGCCCTGTACATTGCCTGTCCTAGGCACGTGTGCCTGTATCTTTGCCCGAGTCGTCAGTGACCCATCGTGCACCCAGCGAGGCCTTTGGCCCATTTGAAGCTCGATTACCGCTATTAGCGATAATGATTATAGCTAGTAATTAAATAGCACTTTGAAGTTTGAAAAGCCTTTTACAAATATTATCTCATTTGACTGTTAAAACAACCCTGGAGGAGTACATGCTGTTATCTCCTTTGTACAGTCAAGGAAACTGAGGTAGACAGAGTTTCAGTGACTTGTGGGCAGATTTGAACTCAGGTCTTCCCAATTCTGAGTCCCGGTGCCCTGTGCTCCCATTCTTCTCAAATTCATGATTGCAGACATTCAGCATTGGCAGGGGAATACTCTGACTTCCATCCGTAAGGGGACCTTAACTTTGTTGGCGTGCCCCCCTGACGTGGCTGGTAGAACTTCTGTGACTTAGCAGATGGTGTTCAGGAGAGGTGGCCTTTGGTCCTTGGACAGCTCAGAAGGACCTGGGCAGAGTTGGTGGCTTTGTTAACCTGCGTTCACTTGCACCTCCCTGCTATGGGGAATCTGAGGAAAACACATCAGTTAAAAAGAATATGGGCTTGTGGATCAGGTAGCAACCCGAGTTCACCAAAGAGCTGTGTCTCTGGGACAGTCCAACCAGTGCTCTCTAGCATTCGATTCAGTTCTCAGATCATTGTTTTATGTGCAGTGACTGAGAAAGCCCACTGGAAAATCAGTGAGAAATCTTACTCCTTTCTCATGCTGACTGAGTTCTTGGGCCTAGATGAGGGGCTGGGGCCATCAGATACTACAAGGAAGTAACGCTGCTCTCATAGCACTTAGACTTTGCTAACCCTAAATGTGTGCACTAAGGAGACACACACCAGTACCAGTACGCTTTAAGTAATGCAGACTAAAGAGAGAGAAGTGCTAGTGACCAGGCCGGAGAGACCACCTTCCAGACATCCTGGGGGACATAGGCCCAGCCCCTGAGGGAGGAGAGAGAGGGTTTCCTGTCCCAGAAACAGCCTGCAGCAGGCCCCTGGGGAATGGAGCAAATGGGATTGTGGGATAGTGGGAGTGATGAGAAATGAGATTGCAGGGGAGGGGCAGCCAATTGGGAGAGCTTTCAGTACTGGGCCATGCAATTTGTATTTAACCCACAAAGTCTTCCAGAGCCCTTAAAGAATCTGGAGTCTGGGAGAATCCCCTTGACTGGGGTGTGGCATCGGTGGGCAGGAGTGAGGGCAGGCAAGGGGAGAGCAGATGATGGAATCAGGATCCATGGAGTGATGGCTTAAAGAGGAGTTGCCATCAGCTAAATCTAATGATGGGATTTACTAGGGGTTAGTCAGGAGGGATAATCATTAATTTCTATTAAACATCATAGGGATTAATGTAAAGTCTTCATCTTAAATTGAAAAAAAAAATTAACTTCTCAGGGTAGACTACCTCCCTGCCTTGCTTATTGGGTTTGGGGAAAGGGCCTAGGTCATTGAAAAACTCCAGAACTCATGAAGTCTTTTTTTCTCTCACAGGATCAGTGCTCCTGGAATCCCCACTATAAACAGGCCGTTTATTTCCTTAATTCTACTTTGGAAGCAAAAACTCAAGACAGTCCCCAGACTGTCACCTATGCCCTTGAGTTTAACCCAAAGGTGGGTGATATTTCCATGGAATTCAGGCTTGTCATCTAAAGTTAATTTGCTGTCCTGGACTTTTCCACTTATAAAGAAATAAAGTACCACAAGAGTTGTTATGATGTGATCAGTGGGCTTTCTTGGGAAGGGGTGGGTTAAAAACCACCCCTGTCTTTTTTTGGGGTGCACTGATTAATGAGAAGAAGCTGCCACTGGCTGGAGTGGAAAAAGGCAAGTAAGGAAGTGGCATCCTCACGGCAAGACCAGAGTCTAAATGAGGGCTGGGGGCTAAATCTCAAAAGCGTGGTGATTCTGGAACAGCTTCTTGTGAAGCCCAGCCTCCCTTCCTTGTGAAAGGAATTAAGTTCATTATGAATGTGAGGAAGAAAATTGAAGAATTGCTCTTTAAGATAGAGGGAAGCACAACATAGGATGGTCACTTTCAAGTAGGAGCTGGGCAAGTTAGACTTAGATGATATTTCTCTGATGTTCTGTGTTGTCTGTTGAAACATTTTTGGTTTCTAGCTGTGGTGTTCTAGATCAGGCATTCAAGAAACACTTCGAAATATCTTCTAGGGGCCAAGACTGGGGCTACAAAGAAGGAGAGGGAGGCAGCATGTAAACAGCTATGGACAAACAGGAATTAAGGGGAGTTGGGAAAGGTTTCCTGTAGAAGGTGAGATTTTAATTCGGCCTTAAAGGAAGCCAGGAAGTAGATTTGAGGAGGGTCTGAGGGACAGCCAGAGAAAGTGCCCAAAGCCAAAAGATGGGGTGTCCCATGTGCAGCCAGGAGGCCCGTGTCCCTGGATCCCAGAGTCTGTGTGCAGGAAGTGGGGTTCAAGTGTGAGAAGACTGTGGAAGGGGTGGAGGACAGATGGGCACTGGGCCAAGGGTTCTTCCCCTGCTTGTGTCATGGACTCTGTGGATGCACTCATTCTCAGAATAATGTCTTTAAATTCATAAAATAAGATATAAAAGATTACAAAGAAAATCAGTTATACTAAAATACAGTTCTAAAAGAAGTATTTAAAAACAAGATCATGGACCTCAGCTTAAGAATCCCTGTTCTAGAAGTTTACAGTTCGTAGCAAAGTCAGTGTAATCCTTAACGGTATCACTAGAACATTTCTTAATGGGCTATCTCAAGCAGGTCCATGAACATTTTTAATGCTGTGGGTATTAACTTGGGTGGGAAAAAAATATCATCTTTATTTTTATCAGTTTATGACTGGAATTTAGCATTTCCTTTCATTTAAAACATTATTTTGTAAAGGGGTCCACAGTCTTCACCAGACTCTGAAAGTGTTCTATGACCCACAAAGGTTTTAGAATCCTTGCTTTTGAGCGTTTCTTGAGTTGTTAGTATTTAAACCAACAGGTAGGGAGGAAACCATGCTGGCTTGTGTCAGGAGAATGAGCTTAATCTCCTCTGGGGCTGAAGGAGGGAGAAACCCCCTCTCACGGGTGAAGTTTTAAAAGGAATATGAAAAATGCTTCCAGGATTTTCTTGTGGGAAGAGAACATAAGCAGAGCCTCCCTTGTTCTTTTGAAATCTTACAAAATTCAACCAGTTTGGATCTGATTTGAGAGGGTTGAATTTCAGTTTGAGATGAAATGTGATTAGCGACTTCACCTGCAGCGAAGGGCTGCGGATGACAGCTGCCTTCCATCTGACAGGCTCTGGGGGCCTCATTCCAGTGTCCAGGCTGAGCTTTGCCATCTTTCCTGGTTCTGTTAGCACAACTCCTCTACCAAAGAAGCATAGACTCTACTGCTGGGAGGGACTTCAAGAGTTCCACCCCACTCTTACGCATCTCCTTTTTTAGGTGAGAAAACAGGGTCCCATTGAATGGCTTGCTCCAGACCATCCAACTGTGTTGGCAAATTCCTGCTTCCTGAGCCAGTGTTCTTCCCAGCCCCCTTCAGCTGTTCATCAATGGCCTTCTTGGGGAGTTCACTTGTCCCTAGCGCTGGGGATGTGCTTTTTCCTTGTCCTGTGGCCACGATCAATGGTTGTAAAAGGATATTGCAATGCTGTGATTTCATAGGGACATAGATTAGAGGTGGAAGGGACCATGGAGGTCATGAGGTCCAGCCTCATTTTCTAGATGAGGAAACTGAGGCCCAGGAAAGGTAGATGATATGGTTTATATGTGTCTGAGGTCAAACTTGAATCCATGTCATTTGAGCCCACATCCAGCTCTCTATCCATTATCCCACACAGCCTCTCTTTGCAGAGGCCTTGTACCTATTTCACAATAGCCAAACCAGGAGGCTTCCATCAAATTACTGTGTGGCTTGAGATTGTCATGATTGACTCAGGAAAGAGCTTTGGAAGGAAGTCCTAATAAGAAGGCACTTTACTCAGCTGTGGCAATTAGCATGGGTTTCCTTCAGCTGTGCCTCACCAGTAAGGCCTTCCTGGTACTGCTTCATTTATAGTGGTTAACATAGTGTAAGGTTGCCTGAAACTCTTAGCTCATTTTGGTGATCCCATGCGGGTCTACTCAGAGGCTTCATAGAACGGGACCATTTTTGGCAAAGGGAGAGAAATAGCAACCACATTTGTACTGATTTCTTCTTGCCTGAGATGGATTAATCTTACCATTTTCCAGATGGTGGGGCTATTGCTGCCTGTTGTCCATAGCCAGTTTGGGGAGGGGGAGGTATTGGTTATAGATGGGGCTGACCTGAGAACTTCTTGTTTCAGATGGTGAAGGAAATCTCTTTGGCAGATAACATGACAAGGGGCAGGTTTCCAGGAACACTGAAAACAATGCATCATTCAGTCATGTGGTTTATACCACTGGTGTTAAACTCAAGTAGAAATGGCAGGGAGGGAGAGGGGCACCACACTATACATAAGGGTACCTATGGGCCTCCTGTTGACTTAGAAAATCACATCAGTACTATCTCCATTTTGTTGTATTTTTATTTATTTTGTTAAATATTTCTTAATTACATTTTAATCTGGTTCAGGCTATATTTGGGCGGAATGTGTGTGTGACATCTTTGGTTTACACCATTATCATGTTACCTGAGAGGACCTACCAGCTTTGCATTCAGGGAAGTTGTATCACAAAGGAGGAGAGATGTATCCACATCTAGGGGCAAACAGGGCCCAGACGGCACTTGCAGGTGGGGGCCAGACTCAGTACAAGGGATTGGGATGAGGTCCTACAGAGTGGATGTGTGAGGTGGTCATCATATCCTTTTTGAATTGGACATTACTCACTTTTCTCTGGAAGATTGGGATGGCCCAGCGTCTCAGAGGCTTAGATTTGCAATAGAGAGAGATAGTGGTAAAAGCTGGTCTCTTCCTCACTGGAAAGGAGAGTTGCATTGGGCAGATAATGACTTGCTCCCATGGAACCATGGCAAAGTTATTTGTGGTTGGAGGTGAGGAGATGAGGTCACTGAAGTCAAGAGTCAATGCCCTGCTACAGATTACAATTTTGAAAGAGGGTTCCTCACTATGTCAGTATCTTTTACCTTTTAATTTCTCACTGTTACTCATCTAAGCCAAAAATCAAAGCCATCTGAGCTCCAAAGACTGATTGATGCCCAGGACACGTGAGGAACCCATAATGTAGTCAGTGCAGATGGCCCTGGAGCTCCCAGCCTTCAGGCCACCTGTCGCATCTGCAATGGCAGAAAAGAAGGATGGATACAGTGTTAGGGGCTAGCTGGGCAACGTCCTGTCTTTTCCTGGATTAGCTGCCTTTGAAGTGGAACTAAGGCTCACCTGATTTTGTTTGGGCGAGCTCCATTTAAGCCCTCCTCTGGTAACTCATCAGAGTGGAGTCGTCCTTGGGGGATTGGCTGTGTCAGTCAACCAGCAATGGCAGATCCTAACCAAACCAGAAAGGCCTCGAGTCTGAACCTACACTGGACTCTGTATCTGCTGCTTGAAGTTGTTTGGTCTGGCTACCTACTGAGAGGCTTATTACTGTAGGAGTTGGCCACCAGCTTAGGGATTTTTTTTTCAACCACAGCTAACTTTGAAACAGTTACTAAGGCATCTAGAGGAAGGGCTTTTGGGCTACACTGTTGGACAAAGTGCATATAAAGAGAGAATGACATATGTTTTGAAAAAGTGAAAGTGCTTTGCTAACAACAGCTCCATGAAGTAGGTGGAGCAAGCAGCCTATGTTCTTGTTGGAGGAAAGGCAAGATTATTTACTTGCTTAGGACACTTGATCATGGCTATGTATAATGGCAGAGCTGGGCCTGGATCTGCGGTCTTGCAGTGGGTCTTCTTTCCATAATAATAAATTGCATCTTTGGGAGGTACTTGAGGAATATAATAGAAATTCGCTAGTTACCACAGTGAGTTCTCTCAGAGATCAGGAATGGGTGGATCTTCTTTGGTTTTTAAAGCCCTGAAAAATGGCTTGTACTCTGGGGTCAGAGCAAGATTAATTCCCCCAATAAATCACTCAAATAAAATGGAAAACAATTTTGTGTTTTAATGTTTTATTTTCTCCTTCACATCAACTGTTCATTCCTTTCAGCACCAATAAATGAAAAAAACCCCTTCAAAATATTTTATTAGGTGTAAGACTTGTTTTCTTACAGGGAAGAAACAGATAGATATATATCAGATACAGTTTTACCAAAACGTTAGGTGTGCTTACCGTATAAAACCCCTTCAGGTCCCAGAAGGATACAATACAGAAAAATTATTGAAATTAAAAAAGTTTTTTTAAAACAGTATTTTCTAAACCTTAGCAGTAATACAATATTTAAAAAGCATCAAGATTAATATTCATACTTAAAACTCAAGATGGTTTTGGACACATGAAAATGCTTCCTTCATAAGCCGTCTGACTGAACTGGGTCCCAATGCATGGCTTATCTTGGAGCTGGTCAGAGGCATCTTCCCCTTCCCCAGCCCTGGAGTAGGAGCAGAAGCAGAAGTAGATTATTGTTTCTGAGCTGGCAGCGAGACCATGAGCTACTCCCAGCTTGGACATTACTCAATTTGACTGAATCTGAGTCACAGGGAAATTTTAAAAAAATCAAAATTGTAAAAATTTACTTTATGGACAAGCCCCCTTAGGATAATCTACGGGCTTCATAAAACCAGTATGGCAAGCAGATACTCTGGGCTGGTTGCCAAGGATTTAGGGATGGGAAGTTGTGATCTCTGAGCACTACTTTACATCTCTATCAAAAAGGATAAAAGCAGGGCTAGGTTCTCAGGGGGAACATGCTGCTCCACCTAGCCAAAGGTTGCCAAAGGTTTGCTGGACTTTGTCCCCGTTTCACAGAGGACAGAATGGAGGCATGGGGAGGTTGAAAGACTTGCCTAAGGCCGTGTAGTTAGCAAAGAGGGGAGTATGTGACCCAGCCATCCTGTTGCTCCAGATGGAACAGTTGCTTCTAGGTGAGTGGATACAGTTCCCAGCAGACAGCCCTGCTTGGCAGAACATTGCTAACCCTCGAATGTTCTATCTGCAGCCTTTGAGAGAGGCACCAGTTCTTTCCTGACTTACAAAGACTGGCTCTCAATATTCCTTGGCTCCCCTGCTGGATCCAGCCAAGAGTGACATTCTGTATCACTGGTCCTGGACTCAGGGCGATCTGCAAGTCTCTGTATCTGTGGGGTTACGGCTGTGGATGTTGGTTGTGTTTGTTGGTTGGGGTGTGTTGCTTCACAGCTGGAACAATCATAACCTGATGAGGCCTGTTGCATGTGTTCAAACATACAATCACATGTTTCATGCGCACTGACAAACCAGAATAAGTGAGTATTAAAAAATCCCAGAATCTAAATGCTTCTCTCTTGTAAAAGATTGGGATTCTCCAGCTCTGTGAAAACCCTTTCTAAAGTGAGGATGATTCCAAAAAAATAGTCGGGAGTCTTGTTTGGAAAAATCAGGGAAGGGACAGGTGGGGTGGTCAGGAGCAGAACATTCCTCAAAGCACTATAGCCTGGGGAATGCAGAGATGCTACAACCGCAGTTTCTGGATGAAACTCCCTGGCAAAGATGACAAGGTGCTGGCGGTGCTCCCTTGGCATAGCTTGGAGCCCCTCGCCTTCTGTGGTTGGGATCACTCCATGGTGACCGTTGGAGGTGAGATCGGGAGTAGGGAGGATTGATTGGCTAAGCAAGAGGAATGGTTTGATCAGACACTGTCAGCTCGAGTCTGCACCCTCTCATCTTTAGTTTTGCAGGGCTTTAAAACTTGCTCCCTTCAGAAAAATAGCACTTCTTGATGGAGTGGCCTCAGACAGCTCTGCTTCCCCTCAGACTTAGGGTGGCTGGCCGCCTTGGGTCTTCTCTCCCTCACGCCTGCCGTTGAACTGCCTGGGGACAATGAGCCGTCAGGCTTGGTTTCCATGAATTGGAGCCTAACTTTGGGTCTAATCCTATAGCAGAATCATAGAGAGAGCTGCCCTGGGCTTCCCTGACTTAGGAGGGGTATTGGTTCCCCCAAACAGTAGCAGTGTCTCATGGCTGTGAAGGGCTAAGGCCTTTGGATGGGTCACCTGTCCATAGCCAGTCTTGCCTCCTGACTGCATTATTTGGCTGAGGACTGATGATTGGTGGGATTGGGATGAGGGAGAGTCACTTCTCCCCATCCTCGCTCCTGCCCATTAGCTTCACTCAGCCTCTCATGCAGATGAAGAAGGCGTCAGAAGGCACAGGGTCAATGCACTAAGACAAGGAGAATTTGTACCATGGGGTTCTGGTGCTGTTGTCACCCTGTTCTTACTGTGGGCTATGCTGGGATGTAAGACTGGTGTGAGTAAGAGCTCAAGGTGTATGGTTGTGTGAACAATCAATAACATTCTGTTTAAAACCAGAGATCACCAAAAAACCAAGGTCAAAATCTAAGTAGTAGTTTAGCGTAAAGTTAAAAAAATTCCACGGGCTAGAGAGAGGAAAATGCCTGATTGCTTCTATTTAAAGAGGCTACGAAGAGAAAGCTGAAGGTGCTTAAGACAGGATGTTCCTACAGGGAATCAGCAGAGCGTGTTGGAGGAGGTCTGGCTGCTCATCAGGCTCCCGGACAAGTGAATTTCAGATCCAGGATCAAACTGGTTCCCAGGTGGTGAGAGTAGAGTGATACCTGGGACCAGCGCTGCCCAGGGCCAGCCAAGCGGGGACCCAAAGAAAACACACTTGAGGAAAAGCAAGTGGTACAGGAGGGTGCCCTGGGGCTGTTTGAGAACACAAGATGCCATTTCTCTCCATTTGTGTGGACTGTGAAAGAGTAGTTAATGACCAATCTCACCAAATGGAGGAGGTTGATTTGGTCATTTTCTTTCTTGACATCATCCCCTCCTCAGTTTTCATGTTTGGTTGACTATGAATCCTTCTTTGGGAGAGCCCAATGGGAATGTGAAGGCCCAGCCCTCAAAAGGATCCTTAGCTGTACCCCCCTCCCCTCCCCTCCCCCCCTGCTATGGCTTGGTGTCCAGGGGCCCTCAACCATGGGCCAAAAAGAAAAGGTAGATGTGCTGAGCAACTGGGAATGAGATCCCAGGAGATCTAGGGTGGCTATTGGATGAAGAGATAGAAACAGATAGGCCAAGGCAGACTTCATCCTGGAGACACCCATCACTCAGAAGCTGACCACGGACAACCAGTCTTCTGTCAGCAACACTGCAGCCAACTCCCTTGGGGCTCAGCTGGGCCAGAGAGGTAGGGACCAGTAGTCCACTGAGCCAGTGGGTAAACTGAGGCACAAAGGGATTTTTTTTTTTCCTTCCCCAAATCACAAAATGATGCCACATGATGGAGAAGAACCCTGAAGTCCTAACTTTGTCATCTGGTCAAAGTCACTCAGGTTTGAAGCTAAGAAAGGTCATGCAATACAAACAGAACTGTGGGTGTAGAGAGCGGAAAAGAACAATGCTACAAACCATTTTTTAAAAAATTCAGATGGCTCCTTCCCACTCATGTTAAGATTTCCTCTCCCATAAAACCACAGGTTCTATTGAGTTTTCCCTTTTCATCATGTCCCTTTCCCAGAAACATCCCTTGGCTTGTTTTCCGTCCTGACAAGCCTCTGTTTGGAGCTTTGGGAGTCTTTACAGTCAGGTGTAGACTGACTCTAACCTGCTCCCTTTGGGCCTTCCCTCCCTGGGAACCTCAAAGTTGATTTTTTTTCTTCCTAGAGCATAATTCCCCTCAAATGTAGGCCTTTGGAAAGGAACACAGCATTTTCCCTGTCACTGGAGACAGAGCATAATTGTTGGTTTGGAAAAGCCCTGTTGTGCTGGTAAAAAGCAAAAAATGGCTGTCCAGCACTCGTAGTGGGCTTCCTGGACTATTTCCTGATTGCGTTTCGAATTCCATTTTTTCCCCCTGTTTTTACCCTATGGCTCTCGTAATGGCTGTTTCATCTCGAGTGTGTAGCATGCAGTTAGAGCGCATGCTAGGGCACAGGCATGCTATGACGACATTGGCAGGCTAAATAAAAAAAAGAAAATCCAAAACCAAGCCTTCAGCTTTATAAGAGCTATACAAAGAAATGATGCAAAACCCATTAATAGCACTACCCCACAGATTACAAACTAAGTTGTGCTGTATAATTCATATAAAACCATGTTTTGTAAGAATGGCACTGATTAAAAGGAATGAGGGCTCGGCTCTCCCCTCCCCTCCCCACCCGCCTGGCCACTGGCATTCCTTGGTCCACAGTGAACATGTAGAAATTCAGGCTGACCCTGCTGCCTTGACTACCTCCAGACAGAGGTCTCAGCCCTCGTGGATCCTTTTGGTCCCTCACCTCCTACCACCCTTGTCCCCTTTCCCCAGCTCCAAGGAGCAACAGGGAAGGGACCTAGTCCACCTTTGGAGGTGTTGGGAGAGGCGAATGGAGGCCAGGTGTTTTCATCTGGCTCACGTGGCACTGGAAAAAAGTCCTTTGTATCCCAAGAACATAGACCAGGTCTTCTTAGGCTGGCCTGGGTCCTGACTGACCGTGGGGCTGGCGTGTCTACACCTCTTCCTCACCAGTGTTGACCATCAGGCGCATGGCCACAGGTAGGTGGTCAGTCAGACCTGCTAACTGGGTAATAAAACTGAATTCCTCCACCTCCTACAGAAAAGTAATGGTGTAAAGAACAAGAGGGAGTGAGGATAAAATTCAACAGGGGAAATTGCAGTTAAGTACAAAAAAGAACATTTTCACAATAAGGTGAATGGAGAGAAAGAGCTGGTCAAACAAGGATTTTGGCACAACAGTGGAGGAGAGGCCAGGTGGCCACTGCCATATTCCTTTTAAAAGTTGCTGAGCTTATCCTTCCCCCTCCCTCCACTGACCCCCCAATTCTTGCCTTAGGTTGGGCCCTGTCAGTTATAGGATGATTGTCACCATCCTAGCTGACACTGATGTAGCAATTATTAGGTTTGTAAAGTGCTTTACATAGATCAGTTCATTTGATCCTCACCACCCTGTGAGGCAGGTGCTCCCATTGCACCCACTACAAAAGAGGCCTCAGACATCATTTAAAAAGCCCTTAACCTGGGCTCTGGGAACTGGTCATCCCAACTCAAAACTTTCTGCCTCTCTCCAGCCTAGCGAGTTGGTGCTGTTTGTGCTCAGTTCCATAGATGTCACATCTGATCCTGGGGAGTGGGCTGCAGGGCTGCCTGCCACAGTAGCTTGGACTAGCCTATATTGCCCAAGGGAATCCCCACCTGCCACCCTGCACACATTTTTTCCTGAAATACTCACCACTTTCCACTCCAGGTAGAGCCCCTCCTCAGAATAGAGCATGTAGTCAATCCTCCTGCCATTGCCCTTCACCAAGACCTTCTGGCTGGAAGGATGGCTCTTGCTGGTGGGATAGTCAATATACTCCTTTCTGCCTTCTTCACTTTCCAAGGCCCTAGTCCATACAGACAAATAAATTGTGAGTAGACAGACTCAAGGTTCACCATTTCAGATGTGGGGGGTTTTTGAAAGATGACTCTGACCACCCCTCCTCAACTCCCTCCCCAAACCACGACACAAGACTCAGGTCTGTCCATCTATGGTTGTTGCTAGTGGCTCTGCCGTTAGGTTGTAAAAGGGGAAATAATCTTGATTATGCTAAGTTGATTAAACATTCAAAAACTCAAATCTCTCTTGTTGTGACTCAAGTAAACTTGACTCTTTGGAAACAGGATTTGTGGGAGAGGAAACCAGTGTCTCTAAATTGAAAAGCCTAGGTGCTTAGATAAGTGCTGCTGTGTAATGTGTCTCCAGGGCCTGTAAGCCCAGCTTCATTTAGGGAAGGTGGAAGTGTCACCTTAAGCCAAGAATAGTAAGTCTTGGCCCCTTGTTAGTTGATCTCCTGAGGGCCAATCTGGCCCTCCCAGTACTGTTGTGATGAAACTACTTTAAAAATATGGCCTTTTAATCTTAATTTTTTTAATGGCTCAAAAATTGTCTTTGCAGAGTATGTTTGAGTGCAGTATGAAAGCTGGAAGTAAGAGTCTATTTCTTTTTGTTTTTCTTATTGCTGAAGAAGAATGAGTGCTTGAAACACATAGCCTGTGGCACCATGATGAATGTGGGACCATCCAGGCTTCCTTTTCTAGGAGTTGGATTCTTGCTCCGTAACAGAGGGATGTTACTATTGCATCCTAATCTCCATGGAATAGAGCACAAAGAGTACAGAGGTTTATTTTCACATGTATTATCTCACTGAATCTCCTAGTAGAGGGGCAGTGGGGTTCAGGAAAGATCACTTGGCTTTGGAGACAGAGGACTTGAATTCCAATCTCATTGGTGTCACTACTTGTGTGACCTTGGACAGGTCACCTTTCTGGACTTCAATTTCCTCAACTGTAACATGAGGGAATTGGGTTAGAGTGTATAATCCTATGACTAGGTAATTTATTCATTCCATCTAAATAGGTGGGCAAATTGAGATACAAAGTAGTTAGGTGATCTTTCAAAGTCCTGTAGTGAATTATGGTTGAACAGGGACTGAGTTAACTATGGAGCCCCAGTTCTTGTGACTCCATGCCTAGAACTATTTCCATGAAGCTAGTTCTCAACCTGACTCTATGGGTTTTGCTGTTACTCTCAAATAAGAGTATTGGGAGCAGCCTGATGTACTGGATAGACCAGAGGTCAGGGGAATCTGGATTCTGGTCCCAGCTCTGCTAGTCGGCAATGTGACTTTGGACAATCACTTTTTAGGGCAGTTAGTTTTCCTGTATGTAACATAAGTGGGAGTGGGTTGTAGATTTAGAGTTGGAAGGACCTTAGGGGTCATTTAATCCAAACTCTTCATCTTATAGATGAGAAACTGAAGCCCAAACTTAGGTCATGTAGGTGGAAAGAGACAGAGTTGGTATTTGACCCCAAGACCAAGGCTCCCAACCCTGTTCTGTCTCTATAGTTCTATGTTTAAGTTCCTTTTCAGCATTGTTCAATGAAGAGGCTTGAATATGAATAGGCTTGCTGGTTGGACAGTGGGATGGATGTATAGACTTTAAATCCATTTTGGGTTGAGAAGCAGACCATCTAATTCCCCTGCTACCCCCAAGTCACCTGCTACTTCTTAGGAAAAACTATGAACTTGAAGAAAGAGATTGGTTCAAGAGGATTAATGAGCTAGAAAGTGTCTTTCCTGCAATCTTAACCTCTCAGAAGCATCCAGGATCAAGTAAAAGGTGACACACTGCATAGGTTTAAAATGATGTTCTGGATAGGGTCAGTTAAATTGTAGACAAATTGGAAAGAAGAGCATGAAAATGGTTCAACGAGTGAACATGGGTTTCTACAAGAAGTCATTTATCAGCATTAAAGATCAATACTCTAATAACATTCAGAACATCATTAAATCTCAGAAATGGAAGCCATTATCATCCATTTGCCTTCCCTAATTAATTCCAGCATCAGTGATCTGAGAGTTACTGATAAGCAAAGGATAGGAGTCATTTTTTAATCATCACCTCCTAAAAGATAATTTCTTGGTATAGGATGGTGCTTTGGATTTAGACTATAATCTAATTAATTGCCTCAAATTAGCTGTAGGAAGAGACAGCCCTGAGTTCATGTAATTTTAGACTTTGAATTAGAAATTGCTTCAGCTGTTGGTGTTGTAAATGTAGATCCTCTGTAAAATCTCATTTAGATTTTAGAATGCGATCTGCCGGTGATGGAATTTTCTTTGCTTTGAAGGTTATCAGCTTGTATTAGATTTGCTTGGCCCTGTTATCTAATTGGCGGCTACTAGCCATTAAATTGTAAGTTAGTTTTATGCAAAGTCACTGCATCATGGGGGAGAGGGACGTTTCACGCTTAGTCTCATGGAGCTTCTGTATCCAGGTAGGCAAATTACTACCTCTCTAAGTTCAGTTTCCTCTGTAAAAGGGGAATGATAACTCTGGCACTATCTAACTCAGTGTTGCAGTGAGGAAAACTTTGCAAATTTTAAAGTAGTATGTATAAACTTGACTTTTCGTTATTCCACTTCCAAATAGGGACCAAGGAGTTAGGCATCCCAAACAGGCATGTCCAGAGCACTGGTAGCCCTAAGCTCAGTGGAACTCTTAAGAAGGTAACTAAGTATTACTAATTTTTTTTTGAATGAGAAACGAAACTCTGTGGCCAGCCCCATTGACCTATCTGAATCATGTAACCCAGTGGTTCAATTTTATTAATAGGCCAAAGAAAATTGATGCCTGGGCTATATCTAGCACAATGCTTGCCAATACAAATGCTGTCTTGGCTTCTCTGCCAAGTCTTATGATCAAAGATTTTCCTTCCATTTGGAGGGGTTTGAGCTCTAGGTTTGTTTTCTTCAGGGGAAATATCTGTAGGTAGCAATGTTCTCTTTCAGTTGATGGGTTTTTTCGTTTGTTCCATGTATAGCCCACAGCTGGACAGGGAACGAAGCACTTCGATCACTCAGTTTCCCCGATGGCCCTGCATTTGCTCACATTGTGAACTCCAGCCTTCCACGAAACTGGGAACTCCACCTCTCTGTGGGTCTTATACTTCTGTTAGATTGTAAACTCCATAACAGTTGAAACTATGTTTTCTCTCTGCTTTGTACGTCTCCTAGCATGGAACCCAGAGCTATAGAAACAGCAGGTATTTCATAAATGTTTGTTGAATGCATTTGGCACTGTTGGCCCCATTTCTTCCAGAATCCTCTTTTCTGAATTTTTGTGGCTTTCCTGGTTCTCCTTCCTGTCCAACTGTTCTTTTCCAGTCTCTTTTGCTGAATGTTTATCCACTAACTCCAAGTGTTCCCCAAGGCTGTCTTTGGCCCTCTCCTTTCCTCTTCTCTTCCTCTTTCTCTCTCTGTCTCTTTTTGTCTTTCTGTCTGTCTCTGTCTCCTCTCTCTCTCTCTGTCTTTCTGTCTCTTTCTGTCTCTGTCTGTCTTTCTCCTCTCTCTGTCTCTCTTCTCTCTGTCTCTGTCTCTCTCTGTCCCTCTCTCTTTGTCTTTCTGTCTGTCTTTCTCCTCTCTCTGTCTCTCTTCTCTCTGTCTCTGTCACTCTCTCTGTCCCTCTCTCTCTGTCTTTCTCATTCTCTCTCTGTCTCTGTCTCTCTCCTCTCTCTGTCTCTCCTCTCTTTGTATCTCTCTCTCTGTCTCCTGTCCCTCTCTCTTTGTCTCTATCTTTTTGTCTCATTCCCTCTCTGTATCTCTTTGTCTTTCTTTCTGTCTCTTCTCTTTCTCTATCTCTTTCTGTGTCTCTGTCTCTGTCTCTCTCTCATCATGGACTCTCATCATGGTCATCTCTATGCAGGTGATCACCAGACCTGCATAACCAGTCCTAATCTCCTTCTCGGTCTTCAGTTCTACATCACCAACTCTATTGGATATTCTGAGACTTCTCGAATTCAATACGTCCAAATCAGAACTTGTTCTCTCTCTTCCCAACCCCAAGCCTTTTTTCTTCTGAACTTCCTTATTACAGTACAGTGCACCACAATCCTTCCCAGCTTCCCAAGGGAGAATTGACTCCTTTCTTGCTCACTCCACATCCCCAATCAGTTGCCAAATCTTGGAATTTCTTTCTCTGAAACCTCTCTTGGATACATCCTCTTTCCTATACTCACCTTAGCCACCAGCCTTACCACCACACAGCTGGATTACTGGAACGGTTTTCTATTTGGGCTCCCTACCTTTAGTCTCATACAACTCTAATTCATCTTCCCTTTACTTGTTAAGGAGGTTTTCCTAAAGCATAATAGGTCTGACCATATAATCCCCTTACTCAGTAAACTCCAGTAAATCCCTATTACTTTGAGGAGCCAATAAAAAATCCTTTGTAGCTCTCAGTCATCTGGCCCCTTCCCCCTTTGCTAGACTTTTTGTATTTTGTTCCCTTCCGTGCACTCTCCTGTCCAGTCATACTGACAGGCTAGCTCTCCTGTTCCTGGAGGGCCCTTCTTCCCAGCTTCCCATTTTCAGGATCTTGGTTAGTACAGAGCCTGTCATGAAGTAAGCACTTAAAAATGGTTGTTGATTAATGATTGAATGAATGGTTCCTAACACAGTTCAGCTCCCTTTGTGAGGAAACCAAGTGCAACTGGAGTATGTTGAGTGAAAAGGTGAACTTCTAGCCAAGAAATCCATTTGTATGTTCTTTGTAATGAGGGAAACTCTTTGTGGAAAAAGGTTTGCTTAGCCTAGGACTAGGAAAGGATCATGAAGATCGTAATGATATAATATATTATTATATAAAATAAGAGTATAGTAATCATGGATCATGAAGGTGAAGAACCAGAGCCTGCTCCTGAGCCAAGTAGTAGCTCATCTTCTCACCTGGGGTCCTCCCCTGGCTGTGCCAGGGCACTGTTAACTAACATCTTAAACAGGTATGTGCTTTCTGGGACTGTGTATGTGTGTGTATATGTGTATGTGTATGTGTGAGCTCCTTGACCTCCAGTCCAACTGTTAAATATAATGGACTGCTGTCTCCTGAAGGTTTGTTCTGGTGTAAAGGATGATTCTGGGTTGTCCTTGGCCCATGTTGCTGTCCAGCAAATAGGAACATTATTCATTTCATCCCTGTGACTTTAGTGTAGCCTTAGAAAAGCTCACATGTTGCTTGTGTCTCTGTCTGAGCCTAGGGTCACAGAACTGCAAGGGGCCACAGAGATGGTCTCTTCCAGTCCCCATCCTTACCCCTCCTATTGACAAATGAAGATGTGATTTGCCCAGGGCCCCGAGAAGGTAAGTAGCCTAAGCCAGGATTTGGTTCTTGACTCCAAATCCCCTTTCTTTTCACTATACAAGTCTGTTTTGGGTTCTTTCTTTCCTCCCCCCACCTCCAGCCCTGAAATAAGATCATGGATGTGGAGTTATAAAGGATTTCAGAGGCTGCCTTATCTAACCCTCATTTTACAGATGAGGAAACTGAGACCCAAAACTGGGAAATAACTTTCCCAAGGTCATATAGGTAGTAAATGATAGACAGGACTGGACTCCAAAGCCAGTTCTACTTCCCTTCTGCCTTGATGCCTCTCTGATGGATATTTCTTTGGGGTCATGACCCAGACCAGGTTTTCTATCTGCAAAGGGGAAAATGCCAGGGTGAAGCAGCTTACTTTTGCAGATTGTCTGGGGTGCACACCTCCTCGTCATGGAGGCGATCTTGTTTTAAAAAAGTACCTGAGAACCGAAAGGACACAAGAATGAGAATTAAAGAGAATCCTATGTTGTGGCTGAACATGACATTCCATGGGCTGAGCTGCCATATGTGTACCCCTGCTTTCCCTGGTGTCCACACCCTTCCTAGCATTGCAGTATGGTCAATGCGATCCAGGAGGGTGGCTCTTGCTGCAGCCCTTCCCTATTTCTGAGGGGAGGGGAAGGAAGGATCATCGGGGAGGGGGATGCTGTGGCCAGCTTCTTTTCTCAGGCATGAAAGAGACCCTCCCCCTTCTCCCCAACATGTTTGCTCTCCCCTCTGCTATTGTCAGGAAATGACTGGCACATTTGCTTCTTTCCTAAAGGAAGTGGGAGGTAGGGGTGACCAGGAGGCCCTTTGGCTATAATCCATGTCTCATTGTTCTATGAGTCTGTGGTCTGTCCTGGAAAGTTCATGGCTGCTTGTATGTGCACTGGCTTCTGAGTCCTTGTAAGAACCCACACCCACAGATACCTGACTGGTCCTACTTCACCTGGCCATACCCCATGGCCCTGCAGGGGCCACCTTGATCATGCAGCAGAGACAACGTGATCCGCTGTGAAGCAGGAGGGGATGCCTTACCGATTGCCCACGGCTTATCCTCCCCTGGACCAAGGCGGCAGGGGTCCTTGTAGTGTGTAAACAGGGAGTGCTGTTGTACCAGCTTGTCATCTGAACAGAGAAGAAGAAATTAACCAGGCCTGTTCCCAAGCAAAGTGGAAGTCCAGGAATGCCAAGGGTCTTCACCTCCCCCTGCTTTGGCCTTGCCTGACAGTGACCCTGGGAGACTCTCAAGAGGAGTTCCTCAAAGCAGAGACTGGAATGCAGGGATGAGAGTCTTGCCCAGGGAGGGAAGGAGAAACTGTCTAGGCTTCCAGAGGCTGCTCACAGAGGCCTCAGTATCATCCTTGGAGGATGCCTGTTAGTCTTAGATGAACTAGATTTAAGCATTGTAGCTCTGTAATGGTACCTGGTACAAGATGCTTCTGGATTCTCCGAATCTACACATGGGAGTTATCTCACAAAATTATTAAGTTATTAATTATTAAGTACCTAATCAGCATGAGGCAGCATTTGACACTGAGGGAGGGACTAAGGGCACAAGGTGGGACCCCTCCCCTGAAAGAGTGAAAGGGATGAGAATGCCTTGATAAAGGTTCCTTTTACAATGTTCATAAAGGGCAGATGCCTTCCCCCCTGGTCTCTAATTCTCCCCTGCCCAAGGACAGTGGGTTCCATTTGCCCCCTCTGGCCTTGGGTCACCTCCTGAGTTCATGAAGGGACTGATCTTTAGAACCATCATTTAGATTTTCTTAGGAGCAAGTGGTCCAAGATTTCATGTGAAGATCCAGGAATGCTTGCAGTTATGGTTTCTCCTTCCTCTCTGCCCCTCCCCTCTCCTTGGTGTCCAGTGCTCTGGGATTTCAGCCTTAGGCTTGGTGTGTTTGTCTAGAGAAGAGAAGGATCTATTTGTCCACTAGAAGGTGTATTGTCCACCCATCACATCTGGGTAGAGGCAGCCACCCGGCACAGTGCATAGTCCTGAGTAAGGAAATTCGAGTTCAAATCCTAACTGTTGGTCATGTGACCTTGGGCAAGTCCCCTAAGCTCTTTTAACCTCAGTTTCCTCATCTGTAAAATGGTTGTTGTAATAGTAGCTGCCTCACAGGATTATTGTGAGGATCTAGGAAGAGGACCTGGACAAGATGCTTTGCAAACCATAAAGCTAGCTATGTAGATGCCAGCTTTTATTTATTATTATTAATCTAAATTACATCTAAAACACAAGTGAAAAACCTGCTTGTTTTTCATAACCTTTGTGAAAACAGTGCCTCTTGTCCACCCTGGAGGAATTAACCTTATTATTTCTGTGATGGAAGAAGAACCACCTCTCTAGAAACCTAGTTTTAAAAAAGAAAATTAGGTTTCTTGCTTATTTCTTAAGGGCTGGGGTCCTAATATCTAGTCTGGGATCTTACAGAGCCTGGTGCTGGTTAGTTCCCTGACTACTAGAAGCTAGCTTGGCCCCATTTCTCCTCTCTGGGCTGAAAACTGGTACCTCAGAGCAGTATGGCAGCAGTGACCACCCAATGAGCAGAGGCTCCAGATCTGGGTGGTTTCTAGAGCAAGTGATGTTGGTTGAAAATGGTAGTGGATGAAACATCAGAGCATCTGCTCTTTCTAGTCTTACTAACAAAGTGCTTCCCAGCCCTGAACATTTTCCCCTAAGACTAGAGGGAGGCACCACTCAGGGTGAGGGTGATTGATGATGTGTCACCAGGGGCTAGGGTAAGAGGGGTAGTCACGGCATCACAGCTGGGACTTCAGAGAACATATCATCTAACCTCTTCATTTTATGGATGAAGAAGCAGAGGCGCAGGGTGATAATATGAGATTCCCCAAATCCCGTAAGAAGTAAGGGCAGAGGCAGAACGAGGCTTCCAGGACCCATGTTCAGTTTTGTAAGATGAAAGGAGGAAGAGAGGGAAAAAGCTTTCTCACCAGAAGAGCAGTTGTCAAAGTTGAAGTCTCCACAAAGCACGTCAAATGCCACTAGCTCCTCGGGATTGGCTGTACTGGAGGAGGAGGTAGATTTTCGGAAATCAGCCAGCCAATCCTGAAGCTGATTCAGTTGTTCACATCGAATGGTGCTGTCTTCTAGATGGGAAAAAGCCATAGGAAAATCATGGCCCACTTGTCTCATAGTCAGGAGGCTGGTACCTGCCCACAGAGTGCACAGAGCCCAGCCCCAGCTCCCTAAGAACCACCTTGTGGTTTCCATCTCTGGTGCAGCTCAGAGCTGCCATCCACTTACAGATGCCCCCCATTACAGTTCAAGGATCTTTCCTTCAGAGATACTACTTCAGGAAAGAATTAGTGGTTTGTTTGTTTTTAGGACAATAGTCTCCTAAAAGAAGTTCCATAAGAACTGCCCTTTTGCTCCAGAGAAGAAACAGAGAATCCAGCTTGCCTTCAAGGGCAAGTCCACTCAGTTTCCCAAAAGGAAAAGAGAGCTGCAGATGCCAGCAAAGTGGTCTGCTCAGGGCTCATCACTATCCCGAGGACAAGAAGATATTTTAGCAAAATAGGAGGAGTTCTCAGTCAATCAGCTGCGAGCTAGAGATTATCTTTAAGTTCTAGATCATATGACAACAAACTGGTCCTGGTTCTGCTGCCAGGATTCCCACCCCTAACTTCCCAGGATTGAGTAGGAAGCTAGAGCTAACCAACTTTCTGCAAAGGTAGGGATGAATATTAGGTCTCTTCCTCCCTACAGCAGTCCTCCTTACCTCCCTTACCTCAGTGGGCTGCTTGGTAAATTTTGAATGCCTTCTAGCCATTCTCCTCATCTTCAGTGGTCATAAGGATTTAGAAAATCCAGAAGAATTGACTCCCTAGGTAGAGGTTGGGGATTCCTAAGTCCCAACCACTAAATCTGGTTTTCTCCCATTAAACATCTTAGAATCACACTCATAGGATGTGGCCTTGAGGTCCTTCATTAACCTATCTCTCCTCCTCTGGATATTCCATTTTATCAAAGTCCTTCTTAAAATGTGACACTTGAATGTGGTCAGTCTAAGCAGGGTGGTGTTCAGGAGGATGGCTCCTCATTACCATGCCTCTCAGTACAGACTAAGGTCCTGTTAACTTTCTTGACTTTCATATCATACTGTTGACATATTGAGAATGTAGTTCACTAAGACCCGCTCTGCCCCCATTTAAAAAAATTTCTGATAAAGAACTTTCTAAGTATGGCTCCTACATGCTCTACTTATGAAATAGCTTTCTTAAGACCCAAATGTAAGACTTTATATTTATCAGAATTAAATTTCATCTTATTTGATCTGGCATGATGTTCTGACCTATTGAAATAGTTTTGGATCCTGAAATCATCACCCAGTGTGTTAACTTTCCCTCCTAGATTTGTGTCTGCTGTATATTTGATAAGCTTGTGATCTCTGCCTTTATTCAAGTTATTGGTAAACATGTTAAACAGGATAGATCCCTGCGGCATTTCATTAGAGACCTCCTTACAAGTAGACATTGACTGATTAATGACCATCTCAGTTTCAAGTCTACCTAACTGTACTAATGTCTGGTTCATATCCTTTGGACTTTTCCACAAGAATAATGAGAGGTTTGTCAAATGCTCTGATAAAATCTAGGTAAACTATCTGCAGGATTCCTCAGGTCTAATAACTATCAAAATATAGGTTATCCTGGCACAATCTATTCTTGATGAAATCATGTCAGGTTTTTGTGATTACTGCTTCCTTTTCTAGATGTTCACTAACCATCCCTTTAGTAACATGATCCAGAATTTTGTCAGGAATTGAAATTCTGCTCACTGGCTTATAGTTTGCAAACTCCATTCACTTCCTTTTCTTGAAAATTAGGATAACATGAAGATATTTCACATGACCAAGTAGGTTATATTGCTCACAATATTTGAGGCTGGAAGGGACCTTAGAGATCATTTACTCTATTTTATATAGAGAAAAAATAGACCTCAGAAGGGGAAATGATTTGCCTAAGGTCATATATATAGTCTGGAGTTGAATGCTACTGTTTTAGACTGATGTACAACCTATTCTTATAGATGTACTGTTGAAATATACACAATATTTTTTAGGTATGTACCATTAATTCCTATAGAAAAGAAATTTAGGAAAAGGTTATGGTTAAGTTCTAGTTAGTGCAAATGAGTAATCTGATGAAGTGGTCCTATATATTCAAATTCATACTATTTAAAATTATAATTATATAAAACAATATATATAAATTATATAATTATATAAACCATATATAAATATTATATAATTATATAAAGCATATATATATATAATTATATAAATAATTTATGTATATATACATATAATTGGTTATAGCCCAATGGAAATACGCAGTATGAATACAAATAATTTGATCACTCAATGGGATCTGAGGTTTATTATTCACTCTAATCTGGACCTAGCTAATCCCCAACATCCAGGTGATGTTGCATCCCTTGAAGCACCAAGTCTCTGGTTAATTTTGAGAGGGACTTCTAGGCATCCTAAAGTAGAGCCCTTATTACCCTCTTAAAGGCTGGAGTTGACAAGGGCTACTGGCTGTGAAGAGAGGAACCTAAGAAAAGTATTTTTATATATATATATATATATTCTATCTCTATAGCATCATCATAAAGCCAGTGAGGCGAGGGACTCAGAGCCAGAACCCATGATTGTCAAGCAAGCTCTGAAATTGAAATGCCGGCAGCTTAGAGCCCAGGTTGGAAGTGATGAACCTGTGTACATAGCTCCTGAAGAGGCACGTGAAGCATTACCATCAGAAAAACTCTGCAGGCATTGAAAGAAGCAGAGATGTAGGCATTTTGTAACAGCTGGAGTGAAAACCAGATGCTTTCTAAAAAATGAGTAGCTGGGGAATCAGTGCTGCTCTCTCCAGAGAGAGAATGAAAGAAATACAAAGGTATTTAAGTGATCGAAGGTACAGCTCTGTTTTCCCACCTTACATTCTCAGGTCCCTCTGGTTTGCCATACCACGAACAGGAGACCCAGAGGTGATTTCAGATATTGGACCATTAAATCTGTATACAAGGAATAAAAGGCTAGAGGTGGGTTATGAAGAAGGGGTTCAGAAAGGAAGACAAGGTATTGGGCTAGTAGTTGACAGCAGACTCCCCCTTGCCTTCACTCCATATACTCCATTTTCCAGTCAAGGTAGCCTTCAGTTATATGTAGAAGGTGTCCCAAGGGGAACTTGGTCAACAGCTACAAGGTTAAAGGGTGAGACCTTTGTTCTGGCATTGATGATGTCTCCCTATACAAGGACAAATATCCATCCTGCCACATTTTAAAATTTGGTCTGGCATTGATGATGTCTTCTTGGTGGGCTGTGAATTCTCCTTACCCTGGATACCAGGGTACTCATATTGACTGATACATGACTAGTTTCAGAGCACCTGAGATATATCTATGAGGCTTTTATAAGGGGAAACTAGGGAAACAGAAATATAGACCTAAGAGATGTACATAAAACTTCAAAAAAAGCAAATGATAAAAATTGTTTTAATGTGTAATTGGGGAAAAATTAAGTAAATCAGGAAAAAAGAAAATAAAGTATAACTCAAATAAAATGAATAAAAGAGAGAGAGTGAGAGAGAGAGAGAGAGAGAGTGAGAGAGAGAGAGAGAGAGAGAGTGAGAGAGTGAGAGGGAGAGGGAGAGAGGGAGAGAGAGAGAGAGTGAGAGAGTGAGAGGGAGAGGGAGAGAGAGGGAGAGAGAGTGAGAGAGTGAGAGAGAGAGTGGGAGAGAGAGAGAGAGAGGGAGGGAGGGAGAGAGGGAGAGACGGGGAGAGAGAGAGAGAGAGAGAGAGAGAGAGAGAGAGAGAGAGAGAGAGAGAGAGAGAGAGAGAGAGATGTAGATAAAAGGGGATCTACAGGGACTCAAATTTTGTTCCCTGGAAGGGACCCCTGCATATCTGCAAGGTGTCTCCAGGGAGTCATGGCCCTGTGAGAGGAAAAGCCACATTATTCAAGGAGAGGAGAAAAGGACACAGAGGAGAAGTTTCTGGACTAAATATTTTGGAGAGAGAGGAGTTCTTGGAGAAACTGAGTTCCAAGGTGAAGTAAGGTTAGGAGCTGAGAAGTAACAAGAGTCAGAACCACAATATGGTTTCTTTTAGTTCTAGGGATTGTGAAGGTCCAGTGGAAAGGGGTTGGTTTTCTAGCAGTTGCCTGGGTATTTCCCCTCGTGGTGAGGTTCTCAGGCTCCAGGTAGTACTCTAAGTCTGGAGGGTTGTCTGAGTCCTCTGGGGGAGATAAGGCTCATCAAAGAACAGATAGAGATTCCTAGTACATCTCCTCTTTTTGGAGGTTATTCAAAGTACTATGAATATAAAGGACCTAGATATGAGTTATATTCTGATGTTTCTAGGAATCTCTGGGTTTGAGTCTGAACTAGAAAGAATAAATCATGAGATGCTGCCAAGATTGAACCCAGTCTGCATAAACTGATGGTTTTGGTTCTGGCTCCTAGAAAAACTTCCTAGCTTATAAAATGAAATCAAAATGTGATATTTCTGTAAGTATCGACAATTTCATTTCTCCTTTAAAGCCATAGCAGCAGGTTGAGGAGGAGGAGGATCGCTATGGTTGTAGGGCTGAATATAATATAGAATGGAAGGGCAATGATACCATCGAAATACTGTGAGCAATTTCTGATTTTGTCCTGTATGGCTCTTTTTTGTTACTGGACCTCATACATCAACAGCAACACTTGAGGTTATCTAAGTGTTAAAAACATGTCTGAAAATAGACCTTCACTGCCTTTGACAAGATGGATCTAAGTATGCTCTGTGAATGGCTCATGGCTTTGTAAGATGATAATAAACCTGCCTCGAGGAGGCAGCTCTGATGCCAAGACCAATGATAGCAGTGCTGGGCAGTCTCCTTATGCCTCCTGGGAAGGGTAGGTGCTGCCATCTCTCCCACCAGATCCTAGGATGGCTCCAGATGACTTTTGAAAGTGAGTCTGTATCTTGCCCAGAAGGGGCGAGGTCCGTATTTGCAAAATTACCAATGGTTTAGAAAGCTACTCAAAACCTTGATATTGACAGTAAATTAATGACTTCACTGCTCAAGTCCCCAAGTAGTTGTGAGTACTTCAGAGTGACTAATGATTTGGAGAGCTAACTCCACTGGACAAAAATGACAACCCGGCATCTTTCCAAGTAGCCCAAGCCTGTAACCTCATGTCGACCCTTGTCCCCATGCTTTACTGTAGAGACTTGACCACTGTTTATTTAACTCACCTACATAATAAACTGAAAGTTGTCTCTGAGAGCGTATGATTTTCCCAAACAAAGCCCAGCGCATATCTGGCTTTGGATAGAGTAGTAGATGAAGTAGTGGAAATATTTTTAAACAGAGCAAACAATATTTTTAAACAGAGCATAAGCTTGCTAACAATTTATGCTACAATTGGCAGCCAGAAACCAGGCCAAGAATTTGGACCAGTTCCAGCTGCTGGTTCTTGTAGCAGGCTCACTCTGAGCAAGGACTTTTTCACCAAGCTCCAGAGAGCAAGGTCATTCCAGCCCATTACTCATCATGGTGGCCTTTGTTAAAGGTCCCTGATCCTCATTAGGGTCAAAAGACTTATAATGGAAGGGCCTATGGAGCTCATACAGTCCAACACTCTTCATTTTAGAGGGGAGGAAACAGGTTGTAAGTAGGAAAGGATATTTCCATCTTAGGTCCTCTACAGTTTTCCTGTATAATGGGGATTTTTCTTTTTAGGGTAGAGTTCTGTGAAATTTATAACTGTTTATATAGTTGTTACATAGGCATAACTGATCTTTTGGATTTTTTGACTATCTTCTGGGCACATCTAAACTGTCCTAAGGATTTAAATTTTGAATGGAGAAATTTAAGGGAAGAATGCAGGTAATTTAAAGGAAGAATGCAGTTTTATGAGAGAGGCAGCGTGGTACAATGGACTGAATGCGAGATCTGGAATCTTTTGTTTCTTTTGGGATGCTGAGTCTGTCTTCCAATATGTTCAACATTCTCCCTAGTTTCCTGCACAAATATACCATTAGCTAGCTTTGTGATCTTGGACAAGTGATTTAACTTCTCTGGAATCAGTTTCCTCATCTTTGTCAAGTGGGGACAATAATTCTTGCACCACTTAGCAGGGTTGTTGCAAGAAAAGTGCTTTGTGAATTGCAAAGCACCACAGATATTGGACTTTTTAACTCTGAGCCCAGGTTTCCTGATCTGTAAAATGAAGGTGTTGGATTACACCAAGTATCCTTAACCGAGGGTCTGAAGACTCATAAAGAGCCCATAGAGAGATTTCAGGGGCTCTGTCAACATGGATGGGAAAGTTACATCTTTATTATCGATAATATATAACTGAATTTTATCATTTCTTTCAATTATGAATATAGAGAATGAAGCAGTATTCTGAGAAGGGGTCCATAGGATTCACCAGACTGTCAAAGGAGCCTGTGACAAATCATTAAGAATTCCTGAATTACATGATCTTTAAGATTTCTTCCAGCTGTAACAATATGAAATGAGGGAGGAAAGGAAATACATATGGGCCTTACTGAGATCTGGGGTAATTGAAATACAAACATATATAAATTCTGTTACATTCTTTGAGATAGATTTAGACACTCTCAATCTTGTCTGTCATTAGGGACTTTTCTCCATGCTCTAGAAAATTCTTTCATTTCTCTGTTTTTTATCTTGTCTCCAGAAGCAGGAGCTGTTGAATTGCCCAGGTGGCACTAAGGATTTCCTCACCCCTAGCAGCCATCTTCATTCAGAGAGCTCACCTGCGGCTGCAGGACTCATCCTCAGGAAGGGAGCTGTGGGAATGAGATGTGCATATTTGGGGCCTTATTCTGCACACCATCTTAGTCAATGACAGATAAAGATATGTTATGGTTATCAAATTTGTGGATGACATGAAACCAGAGACACCATAGACACCAGAGACGACCAGAGGGTCGCCATGAAGTCAGGAAGACCTGAGTTCAAATACTGGGCCTGACAATTTGTAGCTGTGTGATTCTGGGCAAATCCCTTAACCTCTCTGATTTTCAGGCAACTCCCTAGGATTTAACTATTAAGTCACAGATGGTTTGTTATCTGTGTTGGTGGAAGGAATTACCATACTAGGAATTTACCAATCTGATGAAATCATAGCTTCTTTGTGTATGCTAGGAAGGATTTTGAAAATGTTGGAAGACAGAATCTGTATTCCAGAAGATCTTTACAGACTAGAATGTTGAGCTAAAATAAATAGAATGAAATTTAATGTTTATAAACATGGAGTCTTTTACTTCAGTCAAAGAATCAACCAAAAGAATGAGGGAGAGATCAGAAAACAGTTCATATGAGGAAGACCTGGGGGATTTATTAATAGACAATAAGAGGGCAGCCAGAAAAGCTATATGATCTTAGGTTACTTAGAAATAGGGTGTCTGGAATGAAGGTGCCTATAGCATTCTTGTCCTCAGCCTAGGTCAGATCACGTCTGGAGCAAGGCTAGATTAGGTGATTCCTGAGATCCCTTCCCACTTAGGGAGTCTATGACTTTATGAAGGGATTGATTAGTGGGAAGGGCAAGATCTTGGAAAAAGTGAGAACTCCTTCTGTTCTGTCTTGGGCTGGGGAAGAAAGAGATAAATCCTATGCGGTAGGAATCAGAGAGCCTGGGTTCAGATCTTGGCTCTGCCTTTGCTACATGTGTGACCTTAAGTGAATTACCAAATTCTTCTTGGACTTTATCTGCAAAATGAAGGCTTTATACTGGATGACCTCTAACCTCCCTTCTATTTCTGATCTGTGAATCAAGAAGTTTATTAGGTGTCATCTGCCATCTCTGTAAATTCTAGGGTGAAGTGAGACACACATCACTTTTTGCCATCCAATCAAAGTCACTCCTCCTCAGTTACTGTTGTGTTTGGTGCCACTTAAGAAAATTCTTGAGACAAGAACCAATTCTTGGCTTCTTGTAGGGGGAGTAAAAGCCAAGGAGAAAGTGAAGCTATCTTTACTGAGAATGGTGACAAAGCTTTGTGGGGAAGATGGGTTTCATGGTTCCTGCCCTAGTACTGGAAACATGAATCCTCTGGTAGACCCTTTAAGCTCTATCCCTCTGCCCATAGACTTTGGACTGGAGAATCATATATCGTATACCAAGTGTCACCGTGATTGTATGCCGCATGCCACCATGCCTATGTCATATAATCTCAGCAAATTCTACTTTCTCCAAGGATGAGCAGCATTTGCCAGGTAACTTCTGAATCGTGACAGCTGTCTCTCTTGGAACAATGGGCAGACGGGCGTGGGAAGTGAAAGCTTCCGTGTCTGCCTTGTTCTTTGGGGTAGAGAGCTTTTAGGGAGTTACTTTGATAAGGCACTGCCATGTTCTTTGCAGTTTGAGACACTATGCAGCCTTTTGCTTTGCCCATGTTCTGATTAGCTGGGTACTGGAGGAACAAGGGTGATGTATGTACATGCTTGATTACATGACAAGGTACAATGAATTGTCTTGCTTCCAACAAGGTGGGAGGGTAGTTTTCAATGCTATTTTTGTGTGTGTGAGTGCATGAATGATTTTGCTCCTGTTCCCTGTGCCCGCCCTGATGCAAGTAGGTGGGGATAGTCTTCTCTCTCTCCTTCTCTCTCTCTCCTTCTCTCTCTCTCTTTCTCTCTTTCTCTCTCTCTCTGTCTCTCTCAGTCTGTCTGTCTGTCTGTCTATCTCTCTCAAGCAGAGTGTTGCCTGAATTATAAACCTAAGAATTAATTCTTAATAACAAGTATTTCCATACCTCCTTCAGCTTGCAAGTGGGTGCAGGAAATATATCCTACGATTCTTTGGTCCTGAGGTGTACTTCCCACTTGTACCTGAGAAGAAAGGAAAGGAAAGTGGACATCATTGATTATATGGTAGGAAGAGTGAGTTGCCGGATATTTCTTGGATCATAGATATTCAGCATAGAATTATTGAAATGACACATCAGCAGAAATCATGAGACATTCCTCTAACTTAGATTTGCTTGTGTATTGGGGGAGAAATAAAAAATCAATAGTAACAATTATTTCCCTCTAACCCCCAATATCCACTGCACAAAATGGAAAATATCTCATTAACAGGTCCCAAAGGCCAGGGTAGGCTAAAAATATACATTGTATAGAGGAAAATGGTCTTGGAGGCCCACTAATACAATGCCTGTGTGATACATGAATTGACTCTGTATTTCTGACAAGTAGACATCTAACTTATAATCGAAAACCTCAAGTGATGAGCAACTCACCACTTCCTAAGATTGGTGGTTCTACTTTTGAACTACTTTATTAATTAGAAAGTTTTCCCTTAAATCTGAATCTCAGTCTGCCTTCTTTTATTTTCTATCCATTAATCCCAATTCTTTCTTTTGGGGCCAAACAAAATAAGCCTTTTCCCACATTACAAGCCTTCAAATCTGTGAAGGCAACTCTGATGGTCCCTAATAAGTTTTCTCTCAGACTAGATTTCCTCCTACCTCACCAGTTTCTTCAGTGAACATGGAATAACTTCTACGCTTTTCACTGCCATGGTTTCTTTGTATGCTCTCCATTTATTGATTTCCTTCCTAAAATACAGTACCAGGAACTGAACATGATACTCCAGATAGGGTCTGACCAAAGGAGAGAATGGGCCTTTGTTTTTTTGTTCCCATGTTACACCCACTGACTCATGTTGATCTGGTAGCATGCTAAAACTCCCGGTCCTTTCCACCCAAACTGTTGTCTTTACCCCATCTTCTCACAAATAGTGTTCAAAAGTATAGCCCAACACTCACAGCTCTGATGCCTGACAAGGATACAACCTGTCATGAGTTTTCCAGTTACAGTGTGAATGAACCAGACATCCTTATGTAGAAGGTGAAGTACGATATCACCTGAAATATGAGACTGTACAGCAGTGAGGTGCTTTTTAATGGAATTTTATAGTAATAAGCAACCAACATTATATACTTTATTGTATTGTTGTTAGAAGTCTTGAGAAATTATGACATCAAGAAATGGGGCCATGCATTGACAATATAAATGGTCATGTAGTTGTTGTGGTTTCCCAGGAAAAACTCTGTATCTTTTTGGAGGCAATTCAGAACCATGGAACCTCAGAGTTGGAATTAGTCAGTCAACAAGCATTTAGTAAGTGCCTACAGTGTGCCAGGCGCTGTGCTAGCACCAAATAGAGATATGATAACTAGTTTTAAGTCCTTAAAAATCTGTTGTGTGGCAGGAGGGACAGCACTTGTTCTGCTTGGCTGCTGAGGGTAAAACTGAGAAATAGAGGTGGAGGTTACAGGCCAGAATAAACTTCCTAACAACTAGTGCTGTGAACAAAATGGAAGGAGCAGCCTTTGGAGAGAGCCATCATGTGCTTCCTAAGTCCACTTTTCTCTAGGCTACGTCTCCCCTTTCTTTAATTGATCCTTATTTGGCATGATCTTGAGGTCCTCACCAATGGATGGCCTTTGTAAAATGTGAAACCCAGAATCAAGGGCAGGGCTCCAGGTATGGTCTGGAGGTAGGAGATAGTGGAACAAACCTGAGTCCCGGATGCTCTGCCTCTCCTAATGCAACTCAGGGTCACTTTAGTGGCAAGTATTGTCATCTCCAGGCCCTACTTCCTGCCCTCTCTCCTCCTAATTCTTGGCACATTCTCGCTGATTTCTCCTTGGTGGAATCTTCCTCTCAAAGAAATTCTCCTTGATGAAGAGGTCTAAGGGGTTTTGAGTGAAGGAGAAAATGATGCCCACTCATGCATAAGGAATGATCCAGGCAGAGAAATGACAGTAGTATAAGTCACTTTGAATGAGCCTGGTCTTTCGAGCCCTTCATAATCCCTCACCTTTCTACCCTTCTGGTGTTCTTATACCCCTCTATAGACTCTGCAATCAGCCATGTTGGCCTCCTAAATGCTGCTTGCACAAAACAATCCATTTTCTGACTCAAGGCATTTTGACTGCTGATTTCTCATACCTGGAATGCTCTCCTTCCCCCTCTTACCTCCTGAATTGCCTGGTTACCTTCACATCTCAGATAAAATCCCACCTTCTACAAGAAGCCTTTCCTGGTCCCACTGAATGCTAGTGCCTTCCCTCTGAATTTACCTCCCCTCCCCACGTAACATGATTCTATCTTGTTTGTTTGTTTGCAGGTTATCTCCTCCATATATGATGAGCCACTTTAGCGACAGGGACTGTTTTTTGCCCCTTCGTGTCCCCTGTGATTAGCATAATGTTCGGCATGCAGTAGGCACTTCATAAATGCTTGTTGTCTTGATGGCCAGATGTCATCATGGTTAGAGAGTTTTAGTTAATTTTAGTTAAGACAGAATTTGGATCAGTGTATTTGGAGATTCAGTTTGCAAATATTCCAAGAAATTTTCCATCCACAGTATGGCTGATAATTGGCCATCCTGCACAGTAGCCAAATTGTAAGTGATTTGCTTAAGACTGTTTAGCTAATCTTTCTAATTTCCTTCCAGCTGCAAAAGAATGCTGCTAAAATTATGTTGAAGGCTGCCTCTTTTTTCTCCAATATGATTTTGCTTTCATTTACACCCATCCTTTGTGGGTTCTTGCTCCTCATCTTTTTTTACACACGAGGGGCAGACATTAGGAATTGGCAAGGGGAACATACATGAACTAGCATGAACAGTTTACCCTCCATATCAGGAGTCCAGAAAATCTGGTTTGAAGGCCAGAGCTGACCTCCAACTCAATTGCATGAGTCGTGGGAATATCATATACTTTTGTCTATAGTTGTGAGAACAACACAGTTTTTAAAAACTACTTTGTGGTAGGATCTGAAAAGCCACAAGATGGAGACATTGCTTCACCAAAATTTCTTTACTATTTAGTTCTTGGTACTGTGCTCCCTCTCTGGGTTCTTTGCCTTCCTTCTGCCTTTTTCTACCTCCTACCCCCCCTCTCCATTAATTGGCTATCGTTATATTATATGTTATGTTAATTCTGTTAATCGAAAAGCTTATGTTCATTGTTTTGCGTTTAAAAATTAAATGAGCCAAATGTTTTTATATTTCTATCTCTCTCAAACTCCACTCTCAAAAAAACATCAAAATATGAAATGGAATGACTTTTTAAAAAACTTAATGTGGTTATTTATGGATTTTTTCCCATGACTCAAGGACCCTCCTTCAGTAGAAAAATAGTCTCTGCCCTTGCATCAAGGGTAATGGAAAAAGTGCTGGGTTATGAAAATGAATGTCAATATCTTCATATTACAAAGGAGACCATATTTTCCTTCATGGATCTAAAACATAATTAAATAAAAACTAATGATCATAATTATGAGTTCCATTAGAAATTATCAGATTGAGTCAGCTTAAAGCAAACTTTTAACCAAAATACAGCTACAAAAGCTATTTTTTTTTTCATTTAACACATATTTGTTAACCCACAATATGTGGAGAACTGTGCTAGATATGAGGGGAGATCAAAAACTTAAATGAAACTTAATTTTCTCTCTTGAATCTTACAGACTGATGGGGATAGATGCAGATTAATATAACATTCAACATCACAGGATAAGCTTAGAATGTTATAAACCAGTGTTATTGTTCCCTCTTCTGCCCAGTTCAAAATTTCCATCACCTTCTTTTGACTCATTTTGGGAGTGTCCTGCCAGAAACAACGCTATGTATTCCTTATTGTCTGCTCTAGGAGCTTGGGTCTTTAGTCATCCCTTTCTCCCACTAATTTCTAAATGCTCTTTCCATTGATGCCTTCCCTACTGCCTCCAAAGGTTCTCCGATCTTTTCCTTCCTAACCCTTCAGCAGACCCTACCATTCCTCCTAAAGCTGTTACCTTGTCTCTTTCCTCTTCTTCACAGCCCAACTCTTAGAAGAAACTTCTTTTCCTACCTCCCATTTACTTTTCTTTCTTTTAGTAATCTAACAGAAATACTTTAACTTAAAATGCTCTGATTCCAAGAGTTCTTGTGGAAATCATTTGTTCTTCTTGTCCTTTCGGTCATGAAACTGCAGGATTTTAGTGGATTTAGGGATGGACCTTGAGTTACTTAGTGGCCCGTGTTCTTCGCCTGCCCTCTTATCTCAGTGCATTTGCTCAGGTGGTTGTGCAAGCCTGGCATGGATATTTTCTTGGTATTTCTCACATCATACTACTCATCAAATTTCCTGTTAGATTGTAAGGTCCTTTAAGGCAGATCCCACCTTAGATCTCCTTTGTTTCTGTAGCTTCCAGCACAGTGCCTTGCATATAATTGGTGCCAGCCAATGTTTGTTACATCAAATTGAAGTCCTAAATTACTGCTTTTAAGCTGGTGACACTGACAGAGTATCTGGTCTGTTCCATGTTTGTTATGAATTGGACTTTTGGTGGCAGATTAGTTTGAACTAAACCACAATTTCAGGTGCCCTTCATGTACCATATGTATGGCACACCTTCTCACTGACAGTTCAACAAGTACTTTGCCTCCAAATGATAGAGCTTCACGGTCCCAAAATGACCCTAATTCCAGAATGTTCTATTCCTGGGAGGGTGAGCTGATCCCAAGCAGCCAACAGTGGAGCATCTCTTAAAACACATCTGGGCTCCACAGCCCAGTCTTTTACAGTGACTGAACCTCCAATAGTTAATTAGATAGAGCTGCAAATTTCAATGGAAATCCAGTATCAAAGACAGGGCAGTAAATGGGATTGCCATTGGACAGCCTCATATTCTGAATGTTATCACTGAAGTAGATTTTTTTTTTAATTGGAGGAGAAAGCCTTTAGCATGCTGGGTAGATCTTCTGTGGATGATTTGTGAAAGACCATGGACAAGACTCACATAGGAGGGAATGGGTAGGGAGTGATATACCCCAGCTGGGAGGAGTGCCCACATTGATGAGATCACAGATCCACTGAGGTGTACAAGTATGTGTTCCTATGGGTAAATTAGCCCATGAAAAGTGACTGATGTTTCCTGTCAAGAGGAATCCCTGGAAGAGGACAATGTTTCAGAGGTGCTCTGAGATAGCAGTGATGAGGGGTGGGGAGAGGCTGATAATGACACAGCATAGTTTTTCCTACTAGGGGTTCATAGTGTTATCAGAGGGTCAGCCCTTTAACTTACAAACTCCAGCATCTGTCCTACCAGACCATTCCACACACATATGGTACCTACAAATGACTCTATGTCTCCCACTTGGGTTGAAAAAGATTCATCAAACACCGGCCCTCTTTCCCTACAGGATTACTTTTCTACTAGATTTTCCACAGAAAGACCAATTCTAGTGAAAACTCAAGTAGAGCAGTACCTCATTTATGTGGCATCAATGGTAAACCATCCCTTGGCAGAGCAGATCACAGTTGTAAGGACCGAAGTGAGATGGATCTAAGGACCATAGAGGGCACTAATGAGGCCAGGATGACTCTTCATGTACATTTAGTTCTGAATGTGTGGTAAGTTCAATTTCACAGCAAGTGTGAGAACATTCTGAATGGAATTTAAGGCTAGAGTGGTTTGATAAAATTCCTTTTTGGGAACTGTCTCATTCCTACTATTTAGAGCATATTTGATACTTTGAACTTTAATTGGATTTAAGTTAACAGACATTTATTAAGCACCTATTGTGTGTAGAATATTCTACTAGGAGCTAGAAGAGAGGCTAAGTTTATAGAAGCCATCATCTCTGCCTCTGCCATTCTTTTCAGGTGGTGGATAGAATGGGAGATCTGCAGTCATAAAGACCTGAGTTCAAATCAGGTCTGAGACACTTGCTAGCTGTGTGATCTTAGGCAAGTCACGTAACCTCTGTCTGCCTCACTTTCTCACCTGTAAAATGGGGATCATAGTAACACCTCTCTCACAGGGTTAGGAGGATCAAATGAGATACTACTCATAAAGCACGTGGCTTAGAACATAGTAGGTGCTTAATAAATACTTATTCCCTTCCCCTTCCCTTTCCTTGGAAAGGTCAGGATTATGGAAGAGGAAGACCACCTTTTGGGGGTATTCAGATGATGACTGAATCATCAGAAAGGACCCCAGGAACTAGTAGTGTAAGCTGGGAAGGACTTGGCCATTTATTGGGCTCAGAGTATGTATGCATGCAAATGAGCTGAGAGCTGGGAGTTCCAAAGGGGAGCTTGGGCTTTGAAACAGGACGAGAGGGGGACAAGTTCCAGCGAAAGACTGCAGTGACCCATGACTGAGGCCACATGGTCCAGGAAGATTCCAAACTGAGAACAGTAGGTGAAGAATCCTTGCTTGGAGATAGGATAGAACCGATCAGTCTTAACAATGAATCAATACTTCAAACAATCTGAATAGGACAGAGGGGACAGGATAGGACTTACAAAGTTTCAAAGCCATAGAGACTTCCAGTAAAGGAAAGGCCAATATCTGTAAGGTCAAAGTAGAACAGGCCAATGTCCATGGCTAGATCCTGTGGGCTGAATTGGAAAGAGCCTTATTCTTCTTCCAGGGGACCAGTGACCATGGTGGGACCTAGAGTGACAAGAGTAGCTGTGGAAGACCCTAACAAAAAAGGCAGTAGAGAAAGTAGAAGATGTATGAAGCCTGCTCAGCAGAAAAAGATGAGAAAGGAAGAGGAGAGAAAGAAACACTAGATTTTACAACCAAGGGAAACTTCTATTTGCATCTTTCCCCTACCCTGCCCCCCAGGAACTTCCCTGGCTCCTTTTTACATCCAGGATCAGAAGAAAACTTTAATGTTTGACATTTAAAGTTCTTTACAACTCAGCCCCTTCCTGTCTTTTCAGTCCTCTTACCACACACTGTGGTCCAGCCACATGGGTCTAACATGGTGGTCCTCACCCATGATGTTCCATCTCCCATCTCTGTGCCCTTATATTGCCATGTCTTCTCATATTCATCTCTTAGGATAGCTATATTTCTTCAAGACTTGACTCAAATGCCACTTTCTGCAGGAGCCCTTTTCCATCCCCCAGATGCTAGTTCTTTCCCCTCTGACATTATCTTCCATCTACCCTGCATATGTCTCATATGTACCTATTTATGTCCATGTTGACTTTTCCATCAGGATATATGCTTCATGAAGGTAGGGGGAATCCCGAGGCTTAGCATAGTGCTGAGCATGTCATAAGCACTTAATACTTGCTTGTTGATTGATGGAATGATTCTCCTTTCTTCTCCCTTGGCAACTTTATTCACTTTCATGACTTCAATGACCACATCTATAATGACTCCCAAATCACAGTCTCCTAACCTGATCTTTCTTCTGATTTCTAGATTCACATCTCCAATTGCCTCGAGGTAAACTTAGGGTACTTTAGATTCGTCATGTCCATAAATGAACTTATCATTTTTTCCCCCAAAGGCAGGTGTTTCTCCTTATGACTCTCATATCTACACAATGATAAAATCCTATCAGTTTTACCCTTCAAACGTATCTTATATCTCCTTCATTCTGTTCCCATTGTCTCTACCCTAGTGCAGGCCCTCCTTAAATTAGCAGGTGACATAAAGCCTGGATTGATGCCTAAGATGTTGGATAACAGGATGCAAAATGATTTCAGCAGACTAGAATACTGGACTGATAAAAAATGATGAAATGAAATAGAAATGAATGCAAATTCCCGCTTCTGGGTTATAGCACAACTGCACAAATACAAGATGGTGGAACCATGGCTCGAATTTTACTGGACTTTCAAGGTCAAGGCAAATCAATCATGTACATAGCATCCAGAAGAGCTATTGTGAACTTAGGTTGCATTTATGGAGGGAAATTATCCAAAAATGAGTAAGGGAATAGTCCTGTATTCTGCCCTGGTCAGACCACATCTGGGATGCTCAGCTGAAGAAACTGGGGATGCTTTTGTAGTGGAGATGTGACTACTCTCATTAAGTATTTGAAGGACTGTCATGTGGAAGAAGGATTAAGTATTTTCTGCTTGACTCAAGAGAGCAGAACCAAGAAAGAAGAAAAGAAAAATTAAAGAGGGGAGGGGATTGCTGAGATGCAGATTCTGACTTGAAGTAAAGAAGTCTCATGATTGGAACTGTCCAAGAATGGGCTGTGGCAAAGTACTGTGAGCTCCCATTACTGGAGGTCTTCAAGTAGAAGCTGAATGAACATGTATCTCCTATAAAAGATGTTCCTGTTTAGATAGAAATTGGAGAAGATGACTTCAGAAATCCTTTCCAACTCTGGGATTCTGTGAAAATGGAAGCATAGAACAGTGTGGTGCCCAAAGGGAAGATTCCCAGGGATCCATGATTGGAGGCGTTAAGGTTCCCTTCTCAGCTCCCAGATTTGGAACCGATGCCAATCTGAACCTACTTAGGGCTGAAAGTGTTCAGACCATTATATCACAATGTTCTGTCTTGGATGACTTTCTGATAATCCCTTGCAGGACAGATGAAGAATTCATATGGAATACTTAGTTAAAGACTCATATCTGCCTTCTCTGGATCTGAACACTTTTTAAAGCAAGATACCAGAAAGGGATTTTTAAAAAATGTTTTGTTTGTGTGAGCACATGTTTTCAAATGCATAAAGAAGTTTGAGTTAGAATTTAATGTCACCTGAGTCCTTCAAGGTCTGCTTCAAAAGGGAAATGTAATGTATTACTTTTGAAGTTACTTACAAATCCTGCTCCCTAATCTTGGTAGCAGTAGCCAAGAATTACTGGTTCTTAGTGTAAGTAAAACACTCTTCTTTCTCTCTTCTCTCTGTCTCTCTCTACATATATATGCAATAAAACTTATGCAAGTAAAATTTATATAATATGAACTGCTTAAAATAGTCAGGTTTAATGTTTCTGAATAATCATATCTTAAATTTTCTAGGGGAGTTGCCTGTGAAAAGGAATTCTAGGGATATAGAACAGTTGTTTCTTCTTAATTAAGCTACAAGTTCTTTGAGGTTAATAACAATTTTGCTTTTGTCTTTATATCTCTGGCACCTAGCACGGTGCTTGGCACACAGTAGGTATTTAGTTCATGTTTGTTGAATCCATATGGCAGGTCAGGTTTGGGGTGAGGTATTAGGAACCACAGACAATTGCTCAATAAGTTACCAAAATACCAAAGGAGTTGATGAATTAGTCCCAGGTGGTAAGAGCAGAAAATGCTTTTCAAATTATTACTGACATGGACTGTGCTCTGACCTGGTGATGCTGAGGTGAAGTGACAAACTCTTCTATTGCTGGGCCTTCCAGTCCCCGAAACATCCTTTTTAAATAGAATGCAAGTTAATGGGGCACTATCCATTCTAAACCTTACATAAGAAATGCTGCTTTTATGGGAAAGTAATTCTGGCAGCCACGACCAAAATATAATCTGTTAAATGCTGACAAATGACAGGCAAAAATAGATGGAGTAGATCCTGTTATAACAGGAATTAATTTGGTTTCACCGCATTACACTCTGGGTGAAAAGCTCAGGACCTCATAACAGAGAATACACAAATTCTGAGGCATTGTCAGCTCTTTCAAAGAAGAGCCCCCATTTTTCCCTGCCTCATGTTGTCATGTGTTCAGGGTTTCTGCACAGTTATTGGACTAACCAATAGGGGCCCTGAGGCACCCAGTCCCTCTAAGAACCGGGAGGGGCCACACACATAGTGCCAAACTCTAGGCTTTAATGGAAAGATTGATGAAACATTTCAGCCAACTGGTCAGTGTAATAAAGGGAGATGGGGAATCCATTGCTATAAGAGTTAGGTATCTGAAGAGGGTGTGTATGTGTGTGTGTGTGTGTGTGTGTGTGTACGTGTGTGCGTGCGTATACATGTGTGTGTGCCTCCTCTACTCTTTGGTCAAGGCAGGAAACACATAACTGCATCATGTTCTCCTTTCCCTCTAGTGATAATTTGTAACCAAAAACCTTAAGGACAGATAAAATGCTAATTTGTGATGGTCACAGCAATGGACTGAGAAAACAAAAGCTTCATTAGCATCAGTTCTGTCATTAACCCAAGGAGATATTGAACATAACTTTGCAGGGCTAGATGTGACATTCTATTAATTTATTCAACAAACATTTACCAAGTACAGCCCTGTGCTAGGGTCTGTGTTAGATTGTTTGGTCTGGCCCTGTGATTTCAGCAGGGTTGAAGGAACTCCTAGTGTAGCGATATCCTCCACTCATGCAGATGGGCAATTCATCTATAAATTACAGTCTTAAAGAGTTGCTTGGGACACTAAGAGCCCAACTGGCTCATCCATGGTCTTTCAGCCAAGACTCGAACCCAAGTCTTCCTGACTCCAAGGCCAGCCTTGTACCCATCTGCCATCTTACCTCTCATTACTATTCACCAATGACAGTGGAGCAGTCCTTGCCTTTAAGCAACTTAACCTGTATCCAGGGAAGCTAACCTATGCTAAATTTGTAGATGGAGAAAGAGAGAAATAGACAGGTCAGTGACCCATCCAAGGTCACTCATCTAGTTGACTGAAGAGCTAAGCCTGCAGCCCACATCCTTTGACTCCTAGTCCCATGCTCCAGCCAGGGCCCTTCTCTCCGGGTCTTGTTTGCTCATCTCTCTAGTGATAGGTTGGCATCTGTTCCTTTTCTGCTCTACATAAATGTGTGGAATGAGTCAAAGTTGGCAGAGTCCTTGTGGGGAAGGTGTGCCAAAGCAGAGAAGGTGGTATGATGGAAAATGTGAGTCCCAGGGTCAGGAGACACCTGGCCTCAAATCCTGCCTCAAACATTTATTGGCGGCAGGGTCCTGAGTCTCATGTTTCTCATTGTGAAGTGAGAAAAAAGAACTCCGGAGTACCTCGCTCTAAAGGTTGTTGTGAAGGTCCGATGGACAATGTACACAATGGGCGATTACGTAGAAATCATCTATGAATGGCAACTATTACATCGGTTGTTGTTATGATTATAGTAAAGAATCAGAAACAGAGGGAAAGCCTGTGGATTTAGAATCAGATGGCCTGGGTTTCAGTCTGGGCAGGTTATCTTCCCTGTCAACCTCAGCCACTGTAAAATGGCAATAATCTGGCTCTCTCTGCAGTGTTCTTTTGAGGACTGAATGAGAAACTGTAAGCAAAGTGCTTTGTAACCGTAAAGAGTCCTTTTATTAATGATGAAAACTTAAATAATAATTTGAATATTAATTATAATAAAACTACCCCTTCTAACCTTTGACATCAAAAAATCTGACTTCACAATAGAGAGCAAAAATATTTCTTTGAGAAAACTTGAATTTAACTTTGAGAAAATATTGGGGGGGATGGAGGGAGGGAAACAGATTTCTCTTGTTGAATGAGAAGACAATACATAATGGCCAAATTATCATGACCTGAAAACACCCCCAATTGAATTTAAATTAAAAGAAACAATTATTAATTTCAATTAATTACTGCTAAAATGAAGCCATGTAGTAGGCAGAGCCTCCCCCAAAGCAGCCATCTAGTGATGTGTGTGCCTCTTTTAGAAAGCAGTTAGGGAAGTACAAATCTAATGAAACACATCAATTAAGAACCAAATTGATGGGGAAATTTTAATGGACTTTTAAGGCCTCTGAAATTCCAATCTATCAAATTTACCACCTTTAATCTGTATTAGCTCTTCATATCAATCCTCATTGAAACTAAGTCTTTAGCTGTGGAAGAGAGTTCTCTATGCATAAGAGCTAGTCCTTGCTAGTCACTTTTTTTTACTTATTTGCAGTGGCATGGAGGCTAAAGATTTCCCAATGATAGTGTCTTTTGTGTAACATCCTAGGCATTCCATAGAACACAGCTATAGACTCCTGTGATGTTAGAGACTGCCAGTCCTTCATAGAGGAGCAAAAGTAACTTGCTTTAGGTCAACCAGTGGATTAGTTAGTACCATGCTATACCATGCAGTTAATCTAGGAAGGACAGTTTCCTTCCCCAAGGGGTATACCAGAAGAAGACAAAGCCCCAGAGAGAAGAGGGTCTTACCTTAACAAACAAGGCTCCCTTTGAAGAAAAGGCATCGGTCCCTTTTCCGTTGGGGTAACAGTGATAGACAGCATCCATAACTGGGTAGCGGCTGGCAAAAAGCAGACCGCTGTTGAGGATCTTACAGGGACAGGAGTTGCTCAGGCTGTCACAGGGGCAGCAGCTCTTCACGATCTTACAGGGGCAGCAGCAGCCATAGATCCCGACATCATACAGAATGTATTCAAAATATTGGTGGAGCTGGTCTTTCAATTTCCCTGCTGCTCTTTTGTCAAATACTTCCTGCAGGCACAGAAAGTCCAAGTTGGCAGGGAAGAAGGCAGAGATCTCGTGATCAAAGACCTCATCTGTATTTTTCTTTTTTCGCAGAGAGGTCTTCTTGAGCATGGAAGTCTTGTGGAGCAACTTGTTGTTAACAGAACTTTGTTCCGTGTTGCTCTCCCCAATCCGGACCTTCACCAGGGACTCTCTAGAAGCCGTGTAGCTGTCTAAGCTTCCAGCGTCCCCTTCCTTTGCCTTATGATTGGGTGTTTGACCCTTTTGGCCCTCTGTTTTATTCTCTGGAGGTGTTTCCATCTGGCAGTCACCAGTGCCATCAGCTTCAGGGTCAGACAGCTGGCCACCATCCTCTCCACCGATCCGGATGATGCAAGTATTGTCTTCCACATCATGAAAATCACCGCCCGTTTTGGGGTTCCTGTTCTCTTCGCTGTTGTTTGGACTCCCATTGTCGCCCTTGTACTCCATGGATGTTGTTCTCTTGATGCCCACATTGACGGCTTTGTTGGGACCATCACCGCCCTGGGGTGAAGCCAGACTGCTAAAGCTTGCGGCACTGATAGAGGTGTTTGTTGGGGAGTCTATGTATATTTTGATCTGGGGCCTACTGGCTCCATTCCGGATTCTCTGCCCAATTTCTTTGGCCCGGTCTTGTGTGTTGGAAAGATTGTTCACCCTTGCCATGAATTCAGGGAGGAGACAGACATTGGCCGTGCCAAAACAGAAACTTTTCCCAGGGCCCGTGGCTTTCCATTCATTGAGAAGTATAGTTCCACTGGTTTGGCTCTTGTCTTCCAGCCTAGAATAGATGTATGGTCGCCTACATAGCTGGAGAGGGTTCCACAAAAGACACCCAAATATGGCACTGGGTATTGACAGAGTACAGAGAGCCAAGTAAATGGGTGTGGTGAAGATAAAACGCAGGACCCAGCACAGAGAGCCCCTCTGGCACTTTTCATTGGTAGTTGGTATACAGGAAGCTATAAGTCTGTCCACAAGCCAGTAAAATGGGCAGATCAGAGCCCAAGAAAGGCGATGCAGAAAGGACAGACAGCAGCAGGGAAATGGGGAAGTGTGTAAAACCATTGCAACTCAGTCGTCACGACCCGTTGAAGCCCTACTACATGGTGTCCAGGACGATACGTGGTCCAGGATGGTGTGTGGAGGGTGAGGGGGACGGCAGGGGGAGAATTGTCACTACTAGGTTTGTTAATGGAAGTCGTCACCTCTGAAAGAGAAGTTGGGCAACCAGACCATAGAAAAGGGGTCTAACGCTTTGTTCTTTGGACCTCTGCAATCCTCCAAGGTCAGTCATTGTTCATTACAGAGGGCCATACTGTGCTGCAGAGATGGCCTGGGGGAGAGCTGTGGAGATAAAAAAATGAATTTTGTCCTTAATGTTTATTAAGTAGCTGTCTAAAAAGCCACAGAAAAGCAGCGAGCTTTTAAAAATGTATTTTTAAAAGTCTGTATTTAATCAATTCCCTGAGCATTTCTTAATGGACTTTGGCTTATCAAGGCTTCTCTTTAATTTCTCTTCATTCATTGGTCTACTCCAAAGAGAAAAAAAAAATCCCCACCAAGTCCCATGTGCTAAAAATATTCTAGCTGATGAGATGAGGGCTCTTGGGACTGACAGTCATGACTTCTGTGGTTTATGTGGGTCTAAAAACCTGGTTGAAATGTCACCGTTAAATCATTCATTTTGAATTCTCTCCATTTTCAATATGAACAGCTTAACAATGACATCTGCTAGGTTCCTGGTTTGCTTTAAAGTAACTTTACACATATCCTATCACTCAAGCAAAAATCTTTAGATTGAGAAGGAATCTTAGAGGTTCACCTAATATAATTCCTTTGTTTCATGGAGAAAGAATCTGAGGTCTGGAAAGGTTAAATAACTTGCTGAAAGTCACGCAGGTAATAAGAAGGAAAATTAGGATTTGAATTCAGACCTTGACTTCAAAGCCATTCTTTCCACTATGTCATGGCACCTCTCCAATTTTTTTATCAATCTTAAAAAGACAAAGAATTTTTGGATGAGCAGATTGGTGGTGTGTTTATGTGGCAAACACATTGTAATTCACACAGAGATGTTCAGATAGTGAGTTATTTCTATACTACAATGATATACATTTAATTATTTGGGATCAGTGATATGAGTAACATTGATGATATCAGCCATGATGTTTCATGAAATTCAAAGAAGAGTCCAGGGTCAGAAATGGAGAATATGTCAACCTAGTAGCTATTCTCACACCTGCTCATAGGTTTAATGACTTTTTCTAAAGGAGCTGCAACCAGAATGAGTGAAGATATTGGACAGCTTGAAAGGAAATTTCATAATTAGACATCTTTTCTTCCTCTTTACTCCCCTCACTTCCCCCCCATCCCCCAATGTAGGTTTGAATTCTGGTTCCAACAGTCATGTGAACATTTTGGGCCTCAGTTTCCTCCTTTGTAAAATGAAGGCTCAGACCAGATGATCTCCACTATTTCTTTCAATTTTTAATTCTAGGATAGAGGTTATAGATGATTTCTATGATTCCTTCCAATTCAGCTGTTCGTACTGGGTGTCCCAAAAGTCTTAGTGCAGGTTTTAAGTTTATACATTTGTACAAATGCGTAAGTAGGGTCATGAAGAGGCTATGATTTTATCAACTAGATAGGAATCATACCTAATGCTACTAGGCAAATTGGAACTCATAGGTATCATTGCAATTTGATGAGATGGGCTTCATACCTAGATTTTGAAAGGTTTATTTTATTTAAAATAAAACTTTGTGAATGCATGTGTGGGGAGATGGAATTATGTTGTAAATTAAGAGGATAGGCAGCCCATCCCACTCTTGGACACTCTCCTCTTAATTTTTAGGATGTGTTTTCTGACTCCATTCTAAATTTGCTAGATCTAGAACTAAAAGGAAGCCTAAAGGCCGTTTTACAGATGAGGAAGCTGGGTGGCCTGCTCAAGCTCACTCAGGCAATAAGTGTCAGAAGGGGGATTTGAACCCACAAGCCATGCTGTTTTCACTGCCTTCTGAATGACTGTTCCACATGACAGCCCTTCAAAGACTCGCTCCCCCACTGCAACGCCCTCTTTTGTAGGCTAAACATCTCCCATTTTCTCAACTGATTCACATGATGTGGATTACCATTCTGACTACTCTCCCCTGCATGTTCCCTGTATGCCCTTCTTAGACTGGGGGTCCAGAGCTATATAGAATATGCCAGAAGGGGTCTGACCCAGGGACTATTGCCTCTTTATTGTTAAAAGCTATGCCTGAGACCACGTTAGCTTTCTTGGTGGTTGCATCACGTTGTTGATTTATACAGAACCTGCTGTCCTCTAAACCCCACCAAGATTGTTTTCAGACAAATTGCTGCCTAGCCATGCACCCTGCATTCTGGATCTGTGATTTCTGAGTCATTGTGATTCTTAGAAGGATTGTATAGAATGAGGGATGTTGCAGAATTGGAGAAGGGCCAATTTTATTCTGATTAAAAAAAAAAAAACAGGAAGAGGGTGACGCAATCTCTAGGCCAGATTTTCCTGGCAGAATTCAAGAACATGCTATTCAAGGGCTGGTTTGTAAGCACTTGGAAAGGGAAGTAGTTATCAGTGAATACTAGCATGGCTTCATTCAGAATAGTCCATGATGGAGCAGTCTCATTTCCTTCTTTACAGGCAGCTGGACCAGTAGATGGCATGGTATAGTGGCAAGAGTACTGGACTTGGAATAGGAGAGATCTGGGCTCAAATTTCACCTCTCATCCTTAAAAACTGTGAGACCATGAGCAGGTCACTTAATCCTTCTGAGCCTTAGCTTTCTTATCTGTGAAACAGGTCTAACAATATTTGTAAACTTTCCCACATAGGGCTTACAGGAGATAAAAATGTAAAACAATTTGTAAAACATAAATCAATATATGTCTAGTTGCTATAATATGACATAACATACATGAATTTTAGCATTTGGCAAAGTCTCTCACTTTTTTTGTGGGGGTGGGGGGGGCGTCTAGATTTCACTGGGGCAGCCATCTGCAGCGGATAGAGCACTGGTCTTGGAATCAGAAAGACTCATCTTCATGAATTCAAATGTGGCCTCAGACACTTAGTAGCTGCGTTCTTGACTCCAAGCTCCACATTCTAACTATTATACAATGGCCTCTCCCTGACAATCAGAGCTGTCCAATGTGTCTAAGGAGGAGTGGCTCCCCCTCTGTAATCAGAGACCAGAGATGCTAGACTAGATGGCCCCTGAGATCTCTTTCAACTTCTAGATTTCTTTATTTTGTGATCCTAATTTTCATTTTATCCCTTAGCACTCTTGTAAGCTCCTCAATATTTATATGCAAAAGCAAAAAAATAATTAGATTTACCATTCAGTCTGTGGGTAATATTTGTAATATTTTGTTAGTCATCCAGATGAAAGAGACTATTCTAGTACCAGGGTCACAAAAGTATAAGGGAAGAATCACATTTTTAGGTTTCATGTATTGGACCCTATGTTAATGTATTCTCATATATAATGTGAGAAGTTGCTTACACTATCTTGGGTATTTGGGGTCAAAGACCAAAGAAGAATGAGGAAGGTCCTTTATCCCAAGGACCATTCATGTGAGGTCAGGCTGGCCCAGTGACCATGCACTACCTTTTTAAGGAATGCCATCTCTATGAGAGGGGAAGATTTGGTGTATAAATGGATCATGAGAGCTGCAGCCCCAGGGGCCATCTTGGTGGCTCAGCAGCTACAGTGTCAAAGTTAGGAAGACCTCAGGCCTCCACTAAGTACATCAGTTATTGTTGTTTTCTAGTCCAATTCTTACATTTTACAGATGAGGATGGCTTGCTATGGAAAAGAATGCTCATTTCCTCTGTCCTGCCCCACAGAGGCAATCATATCAGCTGGGTAGAGACTTCTAGATAGCTTGGTTTCTTATTTTCTCATCCTTCTAAGCATATGGAGGCATCTGAAGTAGTGGTCCTTGGCTAATCTAGAAAACCTGGCATGACTAGGCTTTCTTCCAACTACTAAGTCAGGTTTAGATTTACTGAGACCTGGAGGGAAGCTTTCCTGAGCCAAGGCTGGATAATTATCTCTTAGGGCCACATGAGCTCTTATATTGTTACTTGGAAGACACTCTTGGAGAGCAGGGGCTTTGGTATTAATTTTTGAGTAACAAGGCCTAGTTTGGTGCTTTGCACACGGTATGTGTTTAAATATTTTAGTGGCTTTAATCTTTGAAAAATCTTGAGATAACCTGATAGTAGTATCACTAGGGATCTTGTTCTTGGCCATACTGTCATGAGAATAAGATGTCTATACCTGGATAAATAGTTCTATGCTAATATCCAGATGGAATTCTGCTTAAAAAAATTAAGGTTTTGGCATTTTCTAATGGGAGTTGGTTATAATCTAATGGGTGTTACAAGTCATTTTAGTGAATGACAAAAATAATTCTGAATAAGCATTGATCCTATGGAGTGGGAATTAGTTACTTTCCTTGGTCTCAGAGGGCAGAATCCTCTAGGATGAGTGGGTAGAATTTTTCAGGACAAAGATTTTAGATCAAAATAGGAAGAATCCTTTCAACAATTAGAGCTCTCCAGCAATGGAATGGAGTACCTCAGGAGGTTTTCAAACAGAGGCTAGATGAGCACCTGAAAGGTGCTCATGAAATAGAGCATCATGATTTAGGTTGAGGTTGGACCTCCAAGGACCTTTCCAACAATGGGTATGTGAAAATGAAAGAATGTAAGTATTATATGGTTATTTCTTTGTTGATATCCTTTCGGGGTAAATTTTTTTTACCCCAATAAAAGGGATAAAAACTGCATGGAGATGAGTGAGAAAAGAATCAATTCTCAGACCTGGATAGATTGGTCATTTACCTGGTGAAAGGGGAAGGTTGAATCAGATGACACGTTAAAGTTCTTTTCAGCTCTCGGATTCTGTTCATCTATCACAGAACCACAAGGCCATATGTAGAGTTTGGTATTTATTTAGCTCAGGATACAGTATTTTAAGAGGGACTCCGATGATTGGGACAGGGCCTATAGGAGAGTGACCATGATGACAGAGGACTGGGACCACTGTCATAGGAAGATTAGTAGAAAGGATATTTAGCCTAGAGAAGACTTTGAAGGATTACATCTCCCAATATTTGAAGGGTTATGTCTCCTAATATTTGAAGGACTGTCATATGGAAAAGTGTTAGAATTGTGGTACATGACTCCAAGAGGGTGGAAGTAGGACCAATTACACAAATTACAGTGAGATAAATTTTGTCTAAATATAAACAAGAACTTCCTAACAACTATTATTCAATCATTTTTTAATTATGTCCAACTCTTTGGTGACCCCATTTGGGGTTTTCTTGGCAAAGATACTGGAATAGTTTGCCATTTCCTCCTCCAGTTCATTCTACAGATGAGGAAACTGAGGCAAACAAGGTTAAGTGACTTACCCAGGGTCATACATCTGGTAAGTGTCTGATGCCAGATTTGAACTCAGGAAACAAAAACAGCTTCCTTCCGTAAGGAATTCAAATTCTCCTTGGTGGAAGCAGATCCAGGGGTCTTGCCATTGCAAGCCAGTAACTTGGCCATAATGTATTGTCCTGGAGAATTGCTGGGGGCAGTAAGACCTACCCATGTTCACATAGTATGTGTTCAAAAGATAGGCCTTGAACTCTGGTCTTTCCAACTCTGAGTGAAGTGCATTTTCTACTCTGCCACAATGCCCTATCCTTAATAATGATACTTTCCTAATCATAATAGCTAGAGTTTTTATAGCACTTTAACGTTTGCAAAGCGCTTTATCTATGCCATTTAATTTGGTGCTATTATCAGCCCCATTTTACAGATGAGGAAAAGAGAGGTTAAGAGACTTGCCCCAAGTCACATAGGTGATAAATGTCTGAGGCTAAACTCAGGTCCTGAAAATATGTCCACTCCTGCGCATGGTTGAGGGATCCTGTTGGGAAGCACAGAAAGTCAATGGGAAGATGGACCAGTCTGGTCAATGATGCTGTACCTCTTGGGAGAGAAATCACTCTCTTCCCTACTCTCCTGGATGTCAGTGTGTGGGCAGAGACCAGCTGCCCCATGCCAGTTCCTGCTACGGCTGCCACCTTCCTGTCATTCTCATGGTGCTCCTCATCCCTTCTCCTTTGCACTTTGATATTCAGAACTAAGACAGAGAAGACAAGCTCTGATTTCAAGGCCCCAGGGATGCTATATGACCTGCATATGTGAGGGATTCCCCAAGCAGGCTCCAGAATGTAGCAGACCTCTTCTATTCTATTGATTATACAATCCTACTGTGTTGGAAGGACACCTGGATACAAATTTATCTGAAATGATTTTATTTTTAACTAAGAAAGAACTCAGTGAACCAAAGGAAAATTATATGAATTATGAAAAAAAATCCAACCATCCCCCCAAACACCTCATATTCCAGCAAGATTAAAAACTGACATGCTGCCAAAAGGAGAACATTCAGAGCTGAAACCCACTTCTGGAAGATCACATCTTTATTTCTGCTCCTGTACAAGTTACCCCCTCACATGTGAATGACGTTGCAGAGCAGAACTGTCTAAAAGGAGTTCCCCTCTTTTAGTGTCAGGTGAAGGGAAGCCCTACTCCGTGACTTTGACCTCAGGAATCATGACTGGAAAGGTCCTTAGAGATCACCTCTCCTGACCCTCATTTTATTTCTGCAGGTAAGAAACCTGAGTCTCACAGAGAAAATACAGTTATCCTTTCCATATCTCAACTTTCCCCATTGTGGTTTTGGTATATTGTGGGTCCACATAAGAAATGGAATGGGAATTTTGAGGGAGTTTTGTGGAGGCTGTGGATAACAAATATTTAACTAAATTTTATAATAAGATACTGTAAATACCCCATTAAAGGGAAAGAAAACCCTCAGACTTCTCTGGCATGAAGGGTGGGCCAAACAATTTTATGGAGATTTTCCAGATCTTGGGTGCAGTGTCCCAAATCCTGCTGATGTGGAAGGGATAACTGTCACTTGTCCAAAGCAAGTGGAAGCATTGGGTTTCAATCTCACATCTCTTGTCCCTTCAGATTGACTGCTTTCTCTACTTGCCCCTCCAAAAGTGAACAGATACTCACCCTTTGCTGAATGAGGGTTGGAAAGATTCAGTTTTTCTCACTTAAACAGTGAGTGGGGAGAAGAGAGCCAGACCTTAAGGAACAGTATGTGACTCTCAGTCTGACTGTGTACATATGTATCAGGTCTGTTGGGGTTCATATGTTTACTATAACTCCAGGGAATCTGACAGGGATTAGCATTTGCATTAGCACCAGTGGGGAGCCAACTTTTGGAAAATGGGCATTTCTCTGTATAACTGTGATCTGGTATGGATGAAGCCCAAGGATAATTCTGGATGAGAAAATGGAACATTTCAGTGAAGGAGATTTTGACTATGTCACCAAACAGGGTTATTTCCCCCCTCAAGTCTATTTTTTAGGGGAGGTTTTTTGATTCAAAACTATTGTCTTGGAAAATTATAACTATAGACTGTATGTCAGTTTTTCTTATTAATGAACAATGCTGCAAATGCTTTGGAAACTGGTATTGTTTGTGGCATTTTGAGGACATTTGTGAGACAGGAATTCTGCTTTTGCAGATTTTGATGCAAGTCTCCTCTGGAGACTCTCGCTGGAGAGGGTATTTGTGGACTCAGGAGTTATTTCAAAGTCCAACTGTTAGAAATTCTCCTCTGCCGCAGTATTAGGAGTGTAGTGATCCATCCTGGGTGCCATATTTTTAAAGGGATATTGACCAAGTAGGGGGTTTCTAGAGAATGGGCCATCAGGAAGGGGAGAGGACTCAAAACCATGGTTGAGTCTGAGAAGAAAAGACTTGGTGGGAACATGATCACAGTCTTCAAGTATTTGAAGAGCTGCTCTGTAGAAGGATTAGATATTAATCTGATTGACCCTGGATGATGGAACTAGGAGCAATGGAGAGATTGAAGAGAGGCAGGTTTTATAGAAATTTAAGGAAGAACTTCCTTAGGAGAGCTGCTCAGGAAAGGAGTGAGCTGCTCTGGGAAGTTCTAGGATTATAGTGTTAGAGCTGAAGGTTATATACTTAGAGGTTATATACTCCAGCAAAGAGGAGGAACAGAAGGGCTAGCAAGGTAAAAGGACTTGGCCAAGGTCAATAGCTAGTAAAGGCAGAGCTAGGACTTGAACCCAGGTCCTTTAATTCCAAATCCAGTATACTTTCCCCTGAACCATGATGTCTCCCTACACTTAGCTTAGGCTTACCTAGATATCTGGGGGTTTTCAAATGGTGTTGGAATGACCCTCTTGTTGGGGGTGATACAGAAGGGTTCATGCTTATGGGTTAGACTAGATGACTTTGAGAGCCTTTCCAACTTTGGGAATCTAGGCTTTGGAATGCTGACAGAGAGACACCCAGCTAAAACAAGATTGGTGGTTCAGGAATCCAATCTATCATTCTCATAGAAACACAATTCTGTCTGATTCTACATGCTGCACAATAAGCCCCAGGTTTACATGCTTACTTAAGAAAGCACAAAGATAAATTCACCAGTGACACTTTCATCTATTGAGTAAATGCCTCTTATTTTTTCTTCCATGAGAAGAACTGGTCTAAAATACACCTTATCTTAGGAAGGCTCATATAAAGGTTTGGCAATCTAAGCAAAAAAAAAAAAATACTATTAGCCATTACATTAAAGGAAAACTGTTAGTTTTTCTTTCCTTTTATGTACTACCAAACTCAGGTTCATTTATTTTCATCCAACAAACATTTATTAAGCACCAAGTCTAGGCCTTAGTTTCTTCATCTGTAAAATGAGGGGGTGAATTTGATCTTCAATATCCTATCTAGGTCTGAATCTATGACTCTATGATCCATGTAAATAACATTATTCTAGATGTTTGGGGATGTACAAAATTTGAAAATGTCACTGTCCTGCTAATAGTTTAGTAAATCTAGAAGAACATATTTCTAATTTGTATATGGAAAAGAAAAGTTTATTTGTTTGATATAATAGAGTGAATGAATGAAATATCCTCATTCCAACATTCGTTAACAAAGCCCGCCATGTTTTTTGCTTGCATTGTGTGGCCAGCCATTAAGAAAACCAAGAAGCACTTAGTGAATATAGCTTGTTTTGGAAAAGCAGGGATATTTGCTGGATATGAAACGGGGTGGTAGCAGAGAAGGGAGTGGTAGCTGGAAATAAAGGACACAGGTCAAGGCTCATAGAGGGGAGGACACAGTACTGACATGCTAGGTTTTCCTCTAGACTTTCCAAAGCTCTTGTCTTATTAGGTCATTTGAGCAGGTGTTTTGATTTTCCACATGAGCAAAGTGACTCAGAGGTGAAATTACTTAAATGAGGCACACAATGAAATGACAAGAATCCTTGCAAAACAACATACCAACACTGATTGGGAAAGAGAAGCATGGATTCAGCAGCAAGAGGCTGTTAGGAAGTCTTCCTACATAGTGGGTCGACTTAAGGGGAATAAATAGAGGTGACAAATAACTTAAGTCCAGAACAGATTTCTTTCACATTGAATGTTTGTGAATGCCAATGAGAAATGAAATGCTTAGAGTGAAAGATGAGTCCTGGCTTTGTCATTATCTTGCTTGTGTGATATTGGGTAAGTCATTTCTACAGTTTTTCTGTCTGTAAAATGAAGCATTTGGGCCAGATGATTCCTGTGACTCCTAGCTCTGCTTTGTGATGCCATGGCTTACGTGTTCATCAACCTTAAGCATTTCCATGTTTTCTTCCTGAGTAGCAGTGGTGGGAATGGGGTGGAGGGCTGCCTTGCACTTATTTTGGCCAGGTCAGAATAACTATATGCTAGCTTCAAGCAAATGCTGCTCTGGGGCAAAATCCTAAGAAATGCTACATCTTTGAGGTGTCACAATGCCTTCCCAATTCCCCTTTCTCATTATTTGGATTTTTACATTAAGTATCGGTTTAAATAACATTTGGTAGCTCACCTATTTCAGCCTTTGCCAGAATGTTTCTAGGGGTGTTTGGCAGACTGAAGTTTCCTGATCAGCACTTGGGCCTGAAAAAGTCAATGAAAAGAGACCAAACTCAGGAGCTCCAGGGTAATAGTTACAGTCAGAAGAACTAACACTTAAGTGGTACCTAATATATTCCAGCTTCTGTGCTAAGCCCTTTTCAAGGATGATCTCACTTGAGCCTCACAATAACCCTGCAAGGTAGGTGTTATTATCCCCATTTTACAGATGAAGAAACTGAGGCAAACAGATTAAATGACTTGCCCAGGGTCACACAGTAGTAAGTGTCTGAGGTAGATTTTGAACTCAGGGCTTCCTGACTCCAAGCCTAGGGCTCTAGTCACTGTGCAATCTTTGGTAAGTATTTCCTTAAAAAAAAAAACCACCCAAATTTTATTAGTATCTTTTGTTTTGATTCCATCTTCAATTCCAAATATATCCTTGCCTCTCCCCTATATAGAGGGTCATCCCTTATAACAAGGAATAAAAATAATAAAGAGGAAAAAAGCACTTGGCAAAACTAACCCCCATGTCAGTCAAGTCTGACAGTGCTTGCAATGTTCCACACCCCGAGGCCCCCACCTCTGCAGGGGAGGAAGAACTAGGAATATCAGGTGAAGAAATATTCAGTAGCATTAGTTCTGACTAGTATCCCCTTCCTCTATTATAGTTTTTAATTGTTCTTTGTATAATAATATCTGTCTGCATTTCATAGGTATCTCAAACACTGCCTGGAAGTATTGTAACATGTTGAAGTCTAGTTAGACCAGTCTGCAGGGCAATAGAGCTTGGTGGCTTATTGAAGAGTCAGAAAAACCTCCTAATTTTTGTGACATGAGAGTCTCTGACACAAGGTTTTAAGCTCTCTGAGGTCAGGAACTATGCCTTTTCTTTTGTATCTTTCTAGTCATTCAGTAATATATTGCTTGGATAATGAATTAAATAGTTCCTATGAACTAGAAAGAGCTAGTAAAGGTAGATTTTTGATCCTCTGGCAATGTTAATTTTCCATTATTAAAAATGGTAAGAGAGCTCTTTCTGAAATCTTTGCTTAACAGTTTTTACCTTAAATTTACATACATGGGTTAATCACTTTAAATATCAGAAACATTACTGTGAGAGGCAGGGCACAACCAATGGGAGATCTGACAGAACACTAATTCTGCACAAATTCAGAACCAACCTCTTGGTTAGACTTTTTTCTTGTTGCCATTGACCCTAGAAATGGAATACCAGATTGAAGTTGAGTTGATTTCTGGCAGTGGGTATAAGACCTCCTGTCTGAGAGTATCTGAGAAACTTAGTTCTGCTTCTATAGTCAAACAGAATGAGCTATGTTTACAAATCACCTCTGCTGATTTAAGATCTTGCTTTGTGGGAACTCATGTAACTAAATAATCATCAAATAAATCTTATCCTTGTAGACAGGTTGTTTAATGAAACTCAATGAGGCAGGAACCAAAATTGACTGTAAGACTAGAATTTAGATGGAAAACTTTCTATTAGGTTAACATCATTTGAATGGGTAAACTAGCTTAGGGCCACCAGGAGTGTGGCCCAGGGCAAAAAAAGGAGTAACATTTAACACATATACTACTTGAATAGTATAGAAGGGTTGAGGGGAAGGCCTGTTGGTCTTCCTTTTCATCAGAAAGAATCAAGTTGTTGACCACTGTTATTCAAAAACCCTATGGGCAGACAATTAGTCCAGGTGAGGGGGAAGGCAAGGTGGGTAGGGAACCCCTAGGGGCAGTGTTCTCACCTGGCTATCCTGGGGGGTTCTGGGATAGTCCAGATCAGGGGTTGAGGGAAAAGAAAGGAATGACCTTAGAAGTTGTCTCTCTCCTCACTCAGCTATTCTGATGGGTTCTGGCATGGACTGAGACTAAGTGGGGTGGCGGGCATAGGAGAGAAAGAACTCTGGACTTAGATCCAGAAGATCTGGATTTGAGCTGCAGGTAACTTTTAATACCATGTAACCTGACCAAATAACCTCTCCGAGCCTCAGTTCCTTTCCCTGTAAAGGAGAGCACAATGTATCATCAACCGTACAGTAAAAGACACAAACCTTAACCGTGAATGATCATTATCCGCGTTTCCCCATTCTATGACCAAGGCATTCAATTTCCTAGTACATCAATTTCTCTCCCTGTAAAATAATATGAAATCTTTCTAATAAGAAGATTTATGACCTGCCAGTCATAACAATGATTGATTTTCACCAAGGGTTTATAGGTTTGTTTGAACCCTCCAGGCAGGGACCAGGGAGGACCAAAGGACCCTGTTATTACTTGCACATTTTCCCCTAAGCGAGGATATTTTATGCAGGAGATAAGGTTAGGAAACATGCTCGTGGCTTTTAGCTTGCTTACACGTTCTTTATGGTAGGTAACCGTGGATGCTTTGTGAGTGGCTGTTTGTATACACCAATTGACTGGAATCAAGGGCTAGCAGAGAAGCCAGGTGCTTCCTCTGGACCGTTGGCCAGGACTGAGTCAGTAGGCCTAGGATGCCATTCTGCCTGAAGAGGAGGGGGACATGATGGAAGCCAGAAAACCAGATAGAAGGGACCTGCTTCCTCAGCCACTGGGAGAGTTTAGAGAAGGAATTCTATTTTAGGCTGGATATGAAAGCCAAGTGAGCTAAGAAGAGAAGCAGACTCCCCTAATAGGCTGAAATGGACCTGGGCCAGCAGGTGTTGAACTTGGGGGTGCCAAAAAAAAGACTTGTTTCCTAAGTCTGACACAGTTGGACTATAGTGACTCATTGGAGCTGTGATGATCAATCTGTATTGGGCTTGTAATAACCATGGTATACATTTGGCTGACAAAGTACTTTATATTCATTGGTTTGCTTGTAGTTCAAGTTCAGGTATTTTCCCTATTTTACAGATGAGAAAACCCAGGCTTAGGAAGGTTTGCAACCCCACAGCTTTGCACCCTGCTCTCCACCAAGACGAGAGCACTCTCTAACCATTTTGTTCTTTGTGTGTGCAAGTACACATATATATGTACATATATACGCATAATCCATAATATACGTATAATACACAAGTAAATATATATATAAGTATATATAGTGTTTTGCACATATGTATCCACATATACATGTGTGAATTTATGTGTATAGTTTATCCTCAAGCATTTAGTAAATTCCTACTATGTGACAGGACTGTAGTTAGAAGGTACAACGGCTTTTCCCAAGGAGCTTACATTCAAATGGGGAAGACATATGTGTGTCTGTTCATACATGCATATAAGCATATACACACACATACTTTCATATATGCTTGATAACGAACCAATAGATGCATACCTGGAGAATTCTAAGTGACTATATTGTGTTCATGAAGGCTGTTGGATCCCACCCCAGTGAGAAGGGGTAGGAGAGGGAGAAAAGGAGCAGAGATTGTCACTTAGGCCCTGAGGAAGTCTTTGAGCCTGGCAGCAGAAGACACTTCAGGATTCAGCAGCCTGAAGCTGGTGTCTTGTCATGTCCAGATTCCCTCACTGTAACCCAGAAATCACTTTCCAGGGAACACGCTTCCTCTTAACTTGTTACACCACAAGCTCTAATGGTCCTGTCTTCAGAGGGACCAAATGATTGGATCAGAGGATCTAGGGCTGAAAGAGGGGCAGTTAGGTGGCTCAGTGGACAGAGCACTGGGTCTGGAGTCAGGAAGACCTAAGGCCAAATCCAGCCTCAGATACTTACTAGCTGTGTGACCCTGGGCAAGTCACTTAACCCTATTTGCCTCAGTTTCCTCATCTATGGAGAAGGAAATGGCAAACTACTCCAGTATCTTTGCCAAGAAAATCCCATGAAGAGTCAAACATGACTAAAAAAATGACTAAACAGCAGCAAAAAATGCTGAAAGACTAGAGATCTAGTCCAATCCCCCACTTTTATAGATAGGGAAACTGAGGACCACATAAGTGAAGTGATATGTCAAAAAGTGACATAGCACAGCTTAGAAAGCATTTGAACTCAGCTCTTCCTGAACCCAGGCCCAGTGCTTTATCCAGTGAGTCACCTAACTGCTTTTAGGTAAAATGAATGCTGAATTTGCAGTCAGGAAAATCTGGGTTCCAATTTTGTCTTTGACACTTGAATGCTGTGTGAGCATAGACAAGTTGCTTCACCTCTCAGTGCCTCAGTTTCCTCATCTGTAAAATGGGAATCTTAATACCTATGGCACTTATCTCATGGTAGGCTGTGATCCAAAGATCCAAAGTCTGTGTAAAGTGCTTTGTAAATCTTAAGGTACCATGTGAATAGCAACTATCATCATTGGGTGATGGAAGACATCATGGAGGCCAGGAAAACAATGTGGATTATCTACTCTCTCTTCAGGTAGCAGACCCACAAAGCTCTAATCAGTGAATGAAGGATGCTATCAGGGATTTGGAGTCTCATTTCTTCAGGCAGTAGTAAAAAAGAAAGATAGAGGGAAGGGAGTGCAGTTATTACAGGTACAGGTTTGGGGAAGTGAGGTGGCTAGAAGGGAAATACCTGGAATAGTCCCTCTCCTACAAAAGATCTCTGAGGGGCCAAAAATGGGTGATGATTATGTATCAGCCTCCTGCTGCCAACATTCAGTTCTGTCTGATGAGAAGGTAAGCATACAAGCACTCCAACCTCCCTGTCACTAGACCCAAATTGATTTCCACCACATCGAGCCTGCCCTGGGTGTATGTAAGGGCACCATTCCCCCTATATACAAAGATTCATTCTGTAATGTCTTCCCATTCTGAAACACTAATCTTTCAAGTCTGAACTGGAGCCCCGCAGGCAAACACACCAGAGACAATGTTGAAAAATCATTCTAGGAACTCCAAGAATCTATAAATGGAAGAAAGCAAAAATGAAAGAAGAAAGCAAAAAAAAAATCACTATTATAGACTTTCTCCTTTTAGTTTTCTAAATCATCCGTCTGATAGCCAGCTAGAGCGGAGGTAACTGATACAAACACACCTGAATTTGATCCCTTAATACCTTCCCCTCCAACTATAAGGATAGAATAAAAACCACTAAAATAGAAAAAAAATCCCACAGCCTCCAGATTCCTACCAATGGTCATTTAAAGTTATGTGGTTTTGATTTTAGGATAATCTTCTAAATATGTTGAACTCAACTCCAGGTGCTTATTTAAATCTCTTTCTGTATTTAATAGGGGAAGAAATTAAAGTCTTATTTTGAATACAGGTGTATCTTTGAAATGACTGACCAAAACCCAAGGAAGCTCAGAAACTCATTAGATTCCATCTGACAAATGACTTATTTGGAATCAGCTGTTGACTTTCTAATTCCTGTTCCAATTCAGTCAAACCCAACCCAATCCAATCTCATATCAAGTATTTGTTAAGTACTCACTGTGCTAGGCACTGAGGAGTTAAAAAAAAATCATTAATTATTAATAACCAATTATTTCTTCCCAATAGGGTCCCTCATGTGAGCTGATGTAGACAACAGTTCTAATTTCCACTTTCCTGGGGTATGTATAGTCATGCGTGTAGATGTACTGGTTTCAAAGATCCCCATGAATCTTTTTTTCCCCCAATTTTAGTTCTTCACAGAGAAAAATACTGAGTCCTGGAAGAGCCATTTTCCAGTACCCCCACTATATTTTACTGAATGAGCCTTTGGGGTCCATTTAAATCTTTCTTTAGTGAAAATAGGCCCTACATTTCTTCATCTGGAGTAAAATAGCCTCAGAACACTTTTGATTCTGTGGCTGAGTACTTTCTGGTGGCTACAGCTGTTCATCCAGGCCCAAATCTACTTCTGGTAGGCTAAGTATGGGGAAGGTTTGGTAGCATACGAAGAATGAAATTACTCTTGGAGCAAAAGGCATTGATTAAGCACCTTGGGGACTGTTAGCATCACTAATCAATGGAGTCTGCCTAGACTCTAGCATGGACAGGGCTGATGGCTCCACCATGACCTTTTCCCCAGTCAGTCATTTCAGCAACCACAGAAAAGAATCCACCACCAAGTAGAGGTGCTCTCAGAACCCAATGGCAGTACGTATTCGTTGTTTTGCTCCTGACAACTGTCTGGGCTTCCCTTAAGTGTACCTCACAGCCCCAGAACAATGTGTCCCTTCTAGCTTTGTCTCAGACACAACAGTGTTAGCCTTGCCAATGGAAAGATAAGGAAAAGGCATCACTACACACTGTGCAATGCTCAGCTTGGCTGTTTGCTTTATGGTCTCACAGCTCAACACAATCACAATCTGTTTCTTGCAACTGAAAGCAAAATGTTTAATTGAAAGGGTAATTGTTACCATAAATCACCAGCCCCAGCTGTGTTCATAAATGGACTTCTTTTTAAATATTTATATGAAGTGCATTGTCGAGTTCTTGGCATACACAAGATGACTTTTCAGTTTCATAAATTGTTTTTCTGCTCAAGGCTGGACTGTATTGCATGTGTGTGTATAACATACATGTGGATGTATATATATATGTATCTATCTATTTATATACGCACACATATATACATACATACATATTTATGTGAGAGAAGAATCCCTAGAATTAAAAATGGAAAAAAAATTGGTGAAAAAAGCACTTTGGGAAAATTATTGGGTTCAGAGCTGGAAGGGGACTTGGAAGTCATCTAGTTCATAAAGAAACTGAGGGCTGGAAAGGGGAAATTGTTGTTCAAGTTCATGCAGTTGGGACGGAAAATGGCTGCATTTTGGAGCCAGGTCTTCTGACTCCAAATCCACTGCTCTTTCCACAATGTTACACTACTTCCTTTTCTAAGACACTGACATGTCTCTCATTGCTATTGGAGGGCAGACAATAAATAATTTCCCCACCATCTGAGTCAGGCTGAATGGAGGACATGTTTACTCTTTATGGAATAACTATATTTCCTTACTTTGTAGGGGGCTAAAAGCATTTATTTGTTATCTTTTAAATAAAATCACAACTTTTTCAAGTAGAGCTCTACATATTCAAGCTTCATAACCTTGGGTAAGTAACCTCCTTGGGTCCTGGTTTTCTCACTTCAAAAATGGAAGGGCTAGACGAGGGTCACAGAATCATAATATTTAGACCTGGAACACATCTTAAAGATTTTTTGTCTATTGCCTTCATTTTTTATTTGAAGAGTTTTATATATTTTTTGTTTTTATTCCATTGTTGTTTCCAGATTACACTTCATTTCCCACTGAGCCCTTTATAACTAAAAAACACAAGCCTCAAATCTAAAATTCAAAACTCCAGTTAATCAAAACCAAGCAATATGGCATCTGACAGGTGTGCAACATTCCACACTTGTAGTGTTCCCCTCTTCCTGAGAGGAGGGGAACGTATTTTATGAAATGTTCTCTGGGTCCCAGACTGGTCATCACAATGAACATTTGGCTGCCCTTTGTTTTTAACATCAATGTAGTCTGGGAGTATATTCTTCCACTGATTCTGCCTCTTCCCTCTATATCTGTTCGTGTGTCTTCCCATGTTTCGCTAAACCCCTCACATTCTTTATTGCTTATAATTATAATCATAGCTTTATACATATTATCTCAGTCGATCCTCCTAACAACCCTGTGAAATAGATGCTTTTATTATTTCCATTTTACAGATGAGAAAACAGTCTGAGAAAAGCTTAGGGACTTTTCTAGGATCAGATAAGTAGCAAAACTGCATTCCATACCATTGATATATCATAATTTGTTCAGCCATAATCTAGTTGGTGTCTTCTTTCTTGGTTTTTTTTTTTGCTTCCATAAAAAGTACTACTAGAAGTATTTGGGCATATATTGGGGCTTTCTTTCTATCTTGGACTTTCTTGATGTATATATGTCCCATATAGGGATTGCCGGAGTCAATTGACCTTGTGATTTTTCTCAAGTAATTCCACATCTTTTTTTTTTGAGAATGGTTGGACAAATTCAGAGCTCTACAGACAATGTATGAATGCGTCTTTTTCCCTTACAGTTCATTCAACATGGAATATTTCCATGTTTTGCTCTCATTGCCATTTCGTATTTTAGCACTTTCTTCTACAGATGAGGAAGCAGTTAGTCAGTCAGTCAACTAACATTTGTGCCAGCCACTATGAAAAGTGCTGGGGAAATGAAAATGCAAAATTTTGTCCTCACTTTGAAGATGTTTATGGTCAAATGAGGGAGACACTATGCAAACAATTATATACAAAAAATATATAATCACATACATAAATGGTAAATTGGGAGTAGTTTAGGAGGAAAATTACTAAAGGTACTAAGATCAGAGGATGGAAAAGGCTTTTTATAGAAGGTGGGACTTTAGTTGAGACTTAAAGGGATCCAGTTCAATCCAATAAATATTTATTAAGTACCTACTATGTGCAAGGCATTGAACTAAGAGCTAGAGATACAATTAAAAAAAAAAGACAGAATTTGTTCTCAAAGAGTTTACCATCTAATGGTGGGGGGGTTGAAGACAATACACAAAAGGAGGAAGAGAGGAGGGGATGCAAAGCAGTAGATACAGGATTCCCAAAGGTCAATTTCTGCCTTCTATGAAGAAAGGCATTGAGAGGAGTTTGGTCCTCTACCCTCCAGCTCTCTAATCAGGGGGACAGAAAATCCAGGGAGGTATTGTGGGTCAACTGCCTGGTGATGAGATTAGAGGTGATGACCTTAAACTGGGAGAGGCAGTTTATTTCCAGAGAAGGTGGTGATGAGGAGGGAGAAAGTTCCAGACCTGGAGGATAGTGAGAGCACTCATTCAGGAGGTGGTGTGTGTAAAGGGACAGCTGGGAGGCCAATGTCACTGTATGTAACAGTACTTAGTGGGAATTAAGGAAAGACAGAAGAGGCCAGGTTATGAAAGGCTGTAAAAGCCAGAGGATTGTATATTGGATCTTAATGACAACAGGAAGCTACTGGCATTGAATGATTAGGGAGGTGACAAAGTCAGAACTGTACTTTGGAAAGATCCGTGTGCCAGCTGAGTGGAAGACAGACTGGAGTGTGGAAAGACTTGAGGCAACAAAAGTAACCAGAGTCTTGACCCAGTATAGGGTCAAGGTGATGAGAACCTTCACCAAGGTGCTAACAGGGTCAGAGAAGAGAAGGGATTTATAAAAGAGATGTAGTAGAAGTAGAATTGACAGCACTTATCACCAGATTGGTTCTGGAGTGTGAGACTGAGGATTTGATCATGGTGCCCTTGTGGGCTTGCGTGACTGGGAGGAAAGTAGCACCCTTAATGGTAATAGGGAAGTTAGAAAGAGGGGAGAGGTTTTTTTGGGGGGATTTGGTTATGTTGAGCTGAAGATTTCTGCAGCACATCCAATTTCACATGTGCAATAGTCAGTTGGAGATATGAGACTGGAGGTGGGGAGAAAGGAACTGGAGAAACAGATCAGAGAATCATCAACATAGAGATGATCATTGGATCCATGGCAGCTGATGAGATCACCAAGTGAAATAGAAGAGAGGGAGGAGAGAAGAGGGCTCAGGACAGAATCCTGGGGGACACCCCTAGTGGGCAGTGTGACCTTGGTGAAGATCCAGCAAAGTAGACAGAGTAACGGTCAGTTAGAGAACTAACTAGCTGTGTGACCCTGGGCAAGTCGCCTTATCCTATCGGGAAGAGAACTGGGAGAGAACAGTGTAGTGAAAACCTCAGCAGAAGAGGATCATTAATGGGGTCGGAGGATGCAGAGAGTTCAAGGACTGGGACTGAGAAAGGACTCGTAGGCCGCTTGGCAACTGAGATCTTTAATAACTCTGGAGAGAGCAGTTTTGACTAACTGATGCAGTTGGGAACAGGTACATCTAAAATACTGTAATACCAGGGAAAGAAGAGAGAAAAATAAGGAAAGAGGGTGTTAAGGAAATAGACGAGTTTATTTTCATTGCTTGGCTACGTACATTGTCCAAAGCAAGTGTTCTAAACTCTAAGAAATAAGTCTTAGCTTCCATACCTGAGGTTGCTTGCATGGATTCAGCTAAAGCCACTGAAAGTATTTTAAATTTCCCTTTCTACCAGCACTTAACACACATGATAATAATGACAACTGGCAGTACTTATATAGTTATATATTCTGTGATATATATTATATTAATATTATGTGTGTGTGTGTGTGTATATATATATATATATATACATATATATATATATATATATATATATATCTATATGCTAGTACATTTACATAGCACTTGCACTTGCACTTGCATATGTCAACTCATTTGATCCTTGCAATACTCTCTGGAGGTAGATGTTATTATTAAGCATACTCATTTTACAAATGAGGAAGCTGAGATAGAGGTTGAGTGATTTGCCGTGATCACACAGATAATAAATGTCTGAGGCAGGATCTGAACTCAGTTCTTTCTGACTCTGGAGGAAGCTAGGTGATTCAGTGGAGAAGGCTCTAGATCCGAAGTCCAGAAGACTGAAGTTCAAATCTAGCCTCAGACACTTACCAGCTGTGTGACCTTGAGCAAGTCACTTAACCTCTGTCTGCCTTAATCAGGAAAATGGCAAGCCACTCTAGTATCTTTGCCAAGAAAATCCCATGGACAGTATTGGTGTCCACAGAGTTGGGCGTGACTGAACAGTAAGTTTCTAACTCCAAGCCCCATACTCTATCTACTGCTACCACCTAGAAGTCCTTACGTGGAGGGTTTATAGATAAATAAACAAACATTTATTATGGGCTTCTTGTACACAAAACAGTATGCTAGACACTGATAAAAACAGAACAAAACGAAAAAACAACTTGACAATTTCTGACCTGAGGGAACTTTACAATTCACTGAGATACTAGAGGTAATTTGTAGGTCTCTTTGTGACCCTGTTTGGGGTTTTCTTGGCAAAGGTGCTGGAATGTTTGCCATTTTCTTCTCCAGCTCATTTTATAGATGAGAAAACTGAGACAAACAGGATAAGGTGACTTGCCCAGGGTCACACAGCTAGTAAGTGTCTGAGGCCAGATTTGAACTCAGGAAGGTGGATCTTCCCAACTCCAGACCCAGGACTCTATCCACTCCACCACCTAGCAGCCCTGTTGGTAAACATACTAGTAAATACAAGGTAATGTGAGAAGGGACAGAGCACCAGCACTTGCTGTTCTTTCATTCTCCAAAGAGGACTAGTGACATTGCAAGGGTGATATCTTGGTTTGGATGTAAGAGAGGCAGAGCTGCACAGAGTCATTTAGGGTGGGTGGAAACAGGAAAGCCTTTGTCTAGGAGGTGACAACTGAGGTGAGCCTAGAGAGAAGCTGAGAATGCTAAGAGGGGTCCTATCCCAGTCCGGAAAGAGTTGATGGTCTTCTAGGGGAATTCAGCAAGTTCACATAGAATGTGATTGGGACAATCCTTCCAGCTCCACCTAATTCTGTTTGTGCACTGCCATTGTCTCATGGGAACAGAGTGAGAGGTGTGGGACCTAGGGAATGTGGGAGAAACAGGGAGACCAGTTTGGTAACTGTGCTACTTCTATCTATCCTCTCTGTCATTTCTTACATAACACAATGGTATTGCATCACATACATAGACCATAACTCATCCAGCCATTCCCTGGTGATGGCACCCCTTTAGTTTCTAGTTTTTTGCCACCACAAAAAAAATGCTATAAATGTGTTTTGTCAATTTGTACATTTTCCTCTTTTGTGGATCTTTTGGGATACAGGTCTAGTAGCAGTAACACTGGGTCAAAAATATGCACAGTTTAGTAATTTTTGGGGGGGCATAGTTCAAATACTTTCCAAAATGGTTGGAGCAATTCACATCTCCATCAAGAGTGCATCAGTGTGCCTGTTTTCTCAAAACCCCCTCCAATATTTGTCATTTTCCCTTTTTTGGCCAACTTTTCCAATCTGATAGACATGAGGTTCATTTAAAGAATTGCTTTAATTGGTATTTCCTTAATTATTAGCTATTTACAAATTTTTTCATATGACTATAGACACCTTGCATTTGTTCCCTTGGTTTTTGCTCTAAAAGGATATATTGAGATCCTCCATTATAATTTTCCTCTTTATTCCTTCCTGTAACTAGTTTATCTTTTCTTTTAATTAGTTAGATGATATATGTTAAATATGCATATACTTAGAGCATATATGTTAAACACTGAAATTAATTCATTATCTAAGGTCCCTTTCTTGGGAGCAGCTAGGTGGTCAGGAAGACTCATCTTCATGAGTTCAAATCCAGCCTCAGACATATAATAGTTGTGTGATCCTGGGCAAGTCACTTAACCCTGTTTGCTTCAGTTTCCCCATCTATAAAATGAGCTTGAGAAGGAAATCACAAACCACTCCAGGGTCTTTGCCAAGAAAACCCAACATGGGATTATGAAGAGTCAGACATGACTAAAAAATGACCGAACAACAAATCAATAAAAGGTCCCCTTTAGTGAAAATGTAGTTTCCTTATTAATGTCTTCAAGCAACTTTATTTTTGATGTTGCTTTGTCTGAAATCACGATTGCTAATTCTGCTTTTTTGAGTTTAACTGAGGCATAATAGAGTTTGCTGTAACTCCTTATTTTAGTTGTGTGTGTCTTTATGTTTCAAGCATGTTTTTTTTTAATAACAACATATTGTCTCTGCTTTCTAATCCATTCTATTATTCTTTTCTATTTTGTAGGTGACTTCATTCCATTCACATTCACTCTTATGATAAATAATTGCGTGGTTCCCTCCATCTTATACTTTCCCCTCTCTTTTCTCCCTGCTTCTTATTTATCATAATCTACCTAATCTCTCTTCCCTTTTAAATTCTTCATAATCCTTTATTTTAAATATGAGCAAATCAATACCCAGAATGGTCAAGATTTTATAGTTACAAGGAAGTAGGTGTATGGTTCCTGTACATAGTCTTCTGGGTTTTATTTCTTTTTGGAGTTGAGGATATTGTTATTACTATTGATTTTTCCCATTCTTTTGTGATCTCCCCTGGAGAAATCTTGAGAATTTATCCTTAAAACTGTGTTGCTTTCAGCACCATTTTCCTCTGTATTTATCTATTCAGTTCCATATGCTTCTCTCAACTTTATTTTCTAGAGTGCCATTTCCTCTTCCTCGTAGACCACATTGGGTATTGAGGTGTTAAAGATTCCAAATGTAGTACTTATGATGAGAAGAGCTTGCTATAGAAACACTGAAAGATCTATTCCATTTCATTTTTCTTTGTTGTCATTACAGTTCCATTTATAAATACTCTTGGGATGATCTGTCTTGTTGGTTCTGCCAAACTTTCTGCAACCTCTCCTCCTCTGATTTTTTTGTGGTGTTAATGAGACAATATTGGTCATAAAATCTTCCATTTTCCTCCTCCATAATGATTTGTAAATGAGTTTTTTCTTCTAACCTGGTGCTGCCCTTGGCTAGCTCGTCTCTGCTTAACAAAGAAACCAATTGTTAGAAAAGTAGTCTTTGGACTCTCTTAGCCTCCTTGTTATAGCAGTTGCTTTACAGTGGTTACACTTCTCTAAGAAATGGAAGTAATTAAAGTCAATGTTCTATTCCCATTTTTTGGAAAGTCAATAGTATATTTAAATAGTCTAGGCTAGAGTTGCATGTGGTATTTATTTTTCCCATCTCTATCTTTTAATTTATTGCTTTGACTTTTGTTTTAACAATTTGATGGTTTGAATGCATACAGCAGATTCTGAAGTGCCTCCCACAGCAGTAACTAGTCATATTCTGCTCGTTAAAAAATAGCTAATTTCTTTTCTTTTCTTTCTTTCTCTGTTTTGGTGGTGTTGTTTTGGAGCTTCTCAGTTTTATCTCTGACTTTCTCCTTGAGGAAAGTGTTCATGATGCAGAGGTATGAGACTTTGGAAAAGTCTACAAATCATTGACTTCTTCCATTTCTCAATCCTGAGCTATATTTTCAAACATTTTCCCTTGTATTTCTCTGTGTCTCTTTTTATATTTAGTCACCAAATATGATATTGATTTACTTTGTAGGACCCTGTCAAGTTGTAAGAATCTCTCTATTCTTTTTAATACTACCTGCCTTTTAAAAACCCCTTTATCAACCACTATCTTTTTTGAGCATCACAATTATATTATTATTTTACAGATGATGAAACTGGGACAAAGGAGTGACTTACCTAGGGTCACACAACTAGGAAATGTGAGGGTGGGATTTGAATTCAGGTTTTCCTATTACCAAGTCCCATACTCTGCCATCCCATGATGCTTCCCTACATCCACTGATTTTCATGTTCATCCTTTTACCTGTATTCACTATGAACAATTTAAGGAGTGATGATCAAGGGTCCCATGAAATGAAGTTTCTTTTTGCTTGGAGGCCCACAATGATACCAACATCATTAATTCCATTATTTGCTTCTCTAAACAGAACTTATGAGTTCCTTCATTTAGCTGCAAGTTCTTTGCCTCTTCCAGTTTCATTTATATAAAAATGTCTATGTGAAAGTGTTTAGTTTTTTCAGTAGATAACAGTTATGTTGGTTACTGAACAAAGATCCTCCTATTTAGAATATCAACAGTCAAATTAATCTTTAGAAGTAGGTAGGTAGGTGGCGCGATGGATAGAGCTTGGGCTTGGAGAAAGGAAGACCTGAGTTCAAATATACCCTCAGACACTTACTAGCCATGTGACCCTGGGAAAGTCACTTTACCCTGTCTCCCTCAGTTTCCTCATCTGTAAAATGAACTAGAGAAGGAAATGCAAACAAGTCTAGTATATTTGCCAAGAAAACCCCAAATGGGTTCACAGAGTCAGACGTGACAGAAAAAACAATAAAAATTAATCTTTGTAGATGTTCTAAAAATGATGTGATTTTTAGAGTTTTTTGCTTTCTTTTCTCTATTATCATCACTTGGAAATGGAAGAGGGCTGCATAGGACTGAGGATCATTTGGCACTTTTTAATCAGTTTCACAAGTTACCATGCCCAAAGACCATGCCCAAGTTACCTAGTGACTTACTTGTTGGTGATTGATCAAGGCATGATAAACTATCCTGATTATTTCTTTTTTTCTCCTAACATACTCCCCTTTAGAATAACTAGTATATATTGCACCCATAAAAAGGTTTGAATTTTCCAGGAAAAAAAGAAACATAGTTTGATAAAAATCACTCTTCTAGTCTTTCTATCCACATACAAGCTGAAACATTTTTCCCATAGGCTCCTTCAGGCAACTCACCTCCATAATCAATAGATAACATCATATAATAGGATTTTAAACTCCAGTTTTAATATGCACCAATGTTACAAAGAGTTTCCAAATAAGTATCTGGCATTTAGTATTCTAGATATGAAGTATAGTCAGGTCCTCATTAGTGCAAATAATGAATCCTCACCTCCTGCCAGTGGTCTCATTATTCACATTTTCTCTGTATATTGCGTATTTTTATTGGACTGAAGGCAGTTACCATAAGATTGTAACCTTTGTGCTAATTAGGAGTTAGTTGCGCACAATGCAACACCATGGTAAGGTGCTGAAATGCTAGCGTCCTGGCGTGCTAGTGCTTATTGCAAAATACCCAAATGATTTTTTTTTAAACCAGAACTTTGCAAAGATTTGGAAATATTACAGAATCCTGGCATTCTAGGAAATGAACTAAGATGTTTACAAAGATGTAGTCTGAAGGAGTGACAAAACCAGCATCACCGCCATCACCACCACAGCAACAACAAGTTCAGGTGTAAGGATTAAAAGTGACAGTCTGATCAGAGATGATAAACTTGTTTCTGGGCATCCTGGCTTAAGACAGACATGGAAAGCAAGCTAAAGATGCCTTTGCTGGCCACATCCTTATAATCTCCCTCACTGTAAGCTAGATAGTACCAGTATATGGAACACTGCATTTGAAGCCAGGAAAACATAAGTTCAAATCTAGTCTCAGACACTTAATAGCTGGGTAACCCTGGGCAAGTCACTTAACCTCTGGCTACCTCAGTTTCTTCATATGTAAAATGAACATAGTAATAGCACCTACCTCCTAGGATTGCTGTGAAGATAAAATGAGATAACACAACTTAATGTGCTATATAAGTGTTGGCTATTATAATAAAGACATAATGATAAAATTATTACTGGTTCCCCTCCATTTTTATTTTTAAAGGAACATTTCACATAAAGAAGCTTCATATATGACTTCAGTGGCACCTGGGGTGGTGTCAAAGCAATAGTTTGTTTTTATTGTCCTCCTGTTTCCCTCTCTGAACTCCTCTCTATACTCTGATGCTGCCTCCTGGTTCTTGAAGCTCCCTGTATTACTTTATCCAGGCTTGCCCTTCCAGGAAATGCAGGGACAGCTAGGTAGTACAGTGAATGGAGCACCAGTGCAAGAGTCAAGAGAACCTGAGTTCAAATCTCACCTCAGACACTTGACACTCACTAGCTATGTGACCTTGGGCAAGTCACTTAACCCCAGTTGTCTCATCCTGGGTCATCTCCAGTCATCCTGATGAATATCTGGTCACTGGATTCAGATGGCTCTGGAGGAGAAGTGAGGCTGGTGACCTGCACAGCCCTCCATCACTAAAAACAAAGTGAAGTGCAAGTCATGTCATTACTTCTCTGATGGTATGGTCTTCTTCGGCAATGAAGGATGAACACACACACAGGAAATGCTCACAAAATTACCTCTCCTCTAATCTACCCACCCCTCTTTATCAACACTGATTTTCCTGCTTCCAAAGATCAGAGCATTGCTGAAAGAAATTTGGTTATCTGAATATAGAAATTCAGAGACAAATATGAATGAAGATGGGTTTAATCCTCCAAAGGAGTAATATATTTTGAAAGGGAAGGTTTTTAGCCTAAAGAGATCTCTAACTGAAGTCCTGAATAGCATATTGAAGGGCTCAGGGCACAGATGGTGTTTTTTTTTATTTTAGAATCACACAATCTTGATGGGATGGAATATCTTGTTCAAAAGAAACAGAAGTAAAAAGGAAGAGAGTAGCATTGTATGTTATGAAGCCCTCTGTACTTCTGGACCAAAAGTCATGAAGATTGATGCAGAAACACTGATGAGAACATTTGGGTGGATCGAAAGAGAGAAACAAGTCAAGTGTGTACATTACAGATGGCCTGGCCAGATGGAAGATTGGGATGATGCTTTCCTAAAACAGATTACAAAACTGGTACAGAGGCAAGATCTATCAGGTTTGACTATCTGGGCATGTGGTGGAGGTCTCATATTGCTTAAAGTAGAGAATCTGATAAATCCCTACCTTCCTGATAATTTTATTGCTTATAAGATGGAGGAGGCAAGAAGGGGAAAGTATTGCTCTGGGATTGATTCTGATGGGCAGACAAGTGGCTGATGATGTGAAAGTGGCAGGAAACTTGATAGAAAGTGACTATGTCCTCTGGATATTTGAAAGAATGAGAGGAATGATGGGAAGAATCTGACAGGCCCTTGAGCTGGTGGGTGGAGACACCATTTCTACAGGGAACAGGGGTAGTGAGAGGAGAGGAGACAGAAGAACTGGGGAAAGTGGGGTACATACACATACATGCAGGAAATTGAGGAAGCCTTGTAAACTTCACTGAGGTGGCAGTATGCTCCAGTGGAAAAGAATGCTGGACATGGAGTCAGGATATCTTGGCTTGACATGTATTGACTATGTGGCAATGGATACAATACTGGACCATGTCTCTTTGCTCATCCCTCAGGATGCTGTTCTTTCTCTTTGTTCTGACCTTCTATTCTAGGTCCCATCTTCTCCCTATTTCTGGCCTTTCAGTTCAGAAAATCTGTCAGGATTTGTTGGCTCTTAAGTGCTTGGAGCTTCATGGTCAGTGCCTTCTCTTGTTCCCCAACTGGAGAACCTTCAGTGTGTACCATGGAACCCACTTTGCCTCAACTTATGGCAGAGTGGGAGGAACACTAAACTATCCTGTGTATTAGTAAAACAGATTCTTAAAAGTTCAGAGGAGAAAAGAAGGATGGAATGGTGAGGGAATAGAGTGAGAGAGGGGCAACGGGAAGAAAAGTCAGAGTACTAGAGAGAAGAGAGAATGAGAGATGAAGAGAGAAGAGTTAGAGGATTTAGAGAGTAAGAGATAATGAAAAAAGAGAGTGAGAGAGGAAAAAGATAAAGAGAGATGAATGGGAGCTAAGTGGGACAGCAGCTATATCTTTTTATTTTTTATGTAGTAGAGTCAATTTTACAGGGGCTGTTTCTTTGATTGAAAAAAAGCATGCCTTTAAAATGAATGTATTCCCCAATAGATGACTAGAAATTCCATTTGTGCTGGTTTGTCAATGGTTATTGTCCACTGGCCCTTAACATTCTTAAAAATGTTTTAGAGATGCTAACCCTCACCTCCAAATGTAGTTGTAATTTCCTAACGATTCTTTCTTCTCTGTTACAACCATTCCTCTAAACAATGTCTAGAGGAGCCCAGTAGAGGCTGTCTGACCCAATACGTCTCATTCTGGACCTCATTCTCTTTAGAGAAGAGGGAGGCATACAGAAGTTACAGGTATTTATTTATTCCATTGTTGCTGCTGTAGGTGCATCATGTCCAACTCTTCATGACTGCTTTGTAGTTTTTTTGGCAGAGATGCTAGAGTGGTTTGCCTTGAGCTTCTCCAGTTCATTTTACAAATGAGGAAACTGAGGCAAACAGTCATTACATTGATCAGAGTTCTAATGTATTTCAATATTGCTTTGCTTTACATTATTGTGTCCTGAACACTCATCAAGAATGGTTGAATGTCCTCTTTCCTTACATTTGGAAACGTAAAAATTTGCCATTCAAGCCGTCCTGGAACATGTTCCAATTTATTATAAGCAGTTCCGTGGTATGTTGGGCCTGGAGTCAGGAAGACCTGGGTTTGGATCTGGCCTCAGACTTACTAGATGTATGATCCTGGGCGAGTCACTAAGATGCTGTCTGCCTCAGTTTCCTCAACTGTAAAATGGGAATAACAATCCACCTGCCTCACAGGTTGTTGTAAGGATTAGATGAGATAGTATCTGCAAATCTTAGAAGGCATGACACATGCCAAGGTGTCATCATCATCATCATCACCATTATCATTTTACTTCAACAGTAATGGAGCCAGATGTGGCTTAAGAGATTATTTGGCCACCCCTGATCTCGGCAGGTCAAAAATCTGTTAAATCAAAGACATTATAACTGAAATCTCTATAGAGACAGAGGTTCCAGGTCTAGCCTTTGGTTCATTTATTTCAAGGTAATAAAATTTGAGTATAATCAAATTACTTGAGCAGTCCCAAGGAGTGGGTTAATTGTAATGGCATTTGAGCTGCGTGTATTTGTGCTTTAACTCATCTGGGCTGCATCTATCTTTGGTATCATACTGTGTAGAGCAGTGGCCAAGCCATGACCTTGGGCTCCACAGTGCTTGAGCAGTAATGCAGAAGCTGGGGAAGACTTTCCTTTCTGGAACCTGCCTGGCTCCACTCTCCAAAGGAGGCAATACCTGCAGAGGCTGCTCTGGATTCCACCACCAAGAGCAGGGTCACATATGCTTGAGAGGATGGGTCAGGCTCCTCAGGTGACTTTCTTATACTACATATGAGAACAATAGCAAAGACAACTTGGATTATCCACCAAATCTCCAGAGAACTACACAAAGTAATTCTTCAGTAGGCATAATCCAGATCTTTTATTATAAATTCAATACATTTCTCATTTAATTAAATTCTCAGCTGGAATATTAATTTATCCATTCACATGTCATAGACCCAATATAAATTTATTATCTTTGGTGTAACTCCGGATTTTGCACCAGCATTGATTTTCAAGGGGGATATTATTCAACTGTAGGGTTGTTTTTTTCCCTAAAGACCTAAATACGAGGAACTCTTTGTCAAAGAATCTCTACTAAAGCTGATTGGCAACTCATCTATAACTGACCCCGGAGAGCTGCCTGAAGGCACCGAGAGGATCAGAAAATCTTATATTTGCCCAAGATCACATAGCTGTAGGAAAACGCAGGACCTTCCTCATTCCAGGCCTTCTCTCTCCTCTGTATCAGTTTGCCTTTCACCATGGTAATGTCCAAATCTATCTCAGAGATCTTTTTCTCTTAAAATGTTGTTTTGAGGTAATATTTGGCATTTTTGTGTGTGTTGGATCTCCTATACCCATAAGTGGCACAATGTATAGAGTGCTGGATTTAGAGTCAGGAAAATATGAATTCAAATATGGTCTTAGACACATACTGCACATGTGACTCTGGGCAAGTTACTTAACTTGTTTGCCTCAGTTCCTCCTCTGTAAAATGGAGGTAGTAATAGCACCAACCTCTTAGGGTTGTTGTGGGGATAAAATGAGATAATATTTGTGAAGTGCTTAGCACAGTGCAGTAAGGGCTACGGAAATGTTAGCTATTATAGTTATTGCTTAACTATTTATATTTTTGGTGCACAAATTCTCTGCAATCATTTTTGGCAATAGAGTAGATATAATTGATGTTTCCAACTGTTTGAAGAGCTGTCCCATGGAAGATGGATGGAATTCACGTTGTGTAGCTCTAAAGAGTAGAATTCAGACCAATGGACAGAAATTATAGGGAGGTAGAGTTTGACTAAATATAAGAAATAATTTTTGAGAAATTGAACTATTTGAAAATAGGATTGTACCAGAAAGTAATAACTTCCTATTACTGGAGTGTTCAAGTAGAAAGTGGAGAATGAGACATTTAATTTTAAACATGGCCAATGCAAGAATTTGTTTTCTTTGACTGTGCTATTTGTTACAGGATTTTTCCTTCCTTCTCTCTCTCCTCCTTTCCCTCCCTCCCTTCTTTTTTCTACTTTCCTCCTTCCTTTTTTCTTTCCTCTCTTATTTATCTCCTTCCTTCCCTCCTTCCCTGTTTCCTTCCCTTCCTACCCTCTTCCTTTCTCCTTTCTTCCTTCCTTCCTTCCTTCCTTTCTTCCTTCCTCCCTTCCTTCCTTTCTCTCTCCCTTCTTCCAACATGGGGGGAGGTGAGAGGAAGAGAAAATCAATATTAATTTAAAAATAAACAAAATTTCAAAGTAGAAGGTGGAAGACTACTTTTCAAGGTTATTGTAAAAGTTATTCTATGCTGGAAGCAAAGTGTTGAATTAGATAACCTGTAAAGTCTCTTCTCCTCTGAAATTCTATTTTCTTTGAGACCAGGAGACACATTTTGAAGAGAAATCTAACCTGTCAAACTCTAGCTGACAGGAGGGACTTAGATCTAAAAGGAATTCACCTTTCTAATGGATCTAAAATGAAAAGACTGGAAGATTAGGATTCCCAGAATTTGGTAGCAGTTACCCATGCCCTGGCAATCATTCAGGGAGAATAACCAATGCATGATGGAACAATGATTATTTCCCAGAAATGAATTATGTACAGATAGCCTTGGTTTGTATTTTAATGAAATAGAATTAAATAGCAGAACTTTCCATGTACATGGATTCTGAGATTATTAGGCATAAACCTTAGCCTCTGTTCTCATAATTTACATGACTCACACTGGTCCATAAATTGATTCTTTGAATTAGATTTTGAAGCTCAGAGAAAAAGGCCAAGGTGAATTACGTGGAATGGCTGGGGTTCCTACTGTTCTCTTTCATTCCCACCCCAAGCACAGGCTGGAGTGCTGTAGGACCTTAGGTTATATCTACAGAGAGAAGATCCAACTGGTGCTTGACATATTGCCTACCAAAGAAGGTGTATGTGTTTTAATAAAACCCTCTCTTGGCCATGTATGTTCTGGATTTTAATAGTATCATATTTTCAGTGAACTATTAAAACCTTATCAATAGGGAAGAGAATACAGATGAGAGCCCGTAGACAGTCTGCTGGCCTAGGATCAATAAGAACTGGACTCTCAGGAAGTCCCTAGATATTCTGGAGTTCAAAAATATCTGGTTACCCTCTGAGCATGACTCAGTTTAAGCACCAGTCTGGCCTCCACTGGACCTTTTGTCACCTTACCCAAGCTCCCACAGCGTGAGTCAGTCTGTCATACAGGTAGGTGTCCTCAGAAACCTAGTTTGGGCCCAGTTTGGTCTAGGCCTTCAAGCCCTGAACCCCATCCAAACCCTCTGAAGAAGGGCCCAATCTAAGTCCTGTGGTAGTAATCCTAGACAAGACCCCTACTTTTGGACTTATTCTGGAAGCTAACATCTTGTGACCGGGCTGACTGGCTATATTATGTGGGTTAAATAAAAATCAAGTGTTCATTAACACCTGGCTATATGCTGCATCTAAAATGAAGAAACTGTATGGTGGCATCACTGGGGAGAGAGAGTGAGGGAAAGTGTGCATTGGTGAAGAGATGAATGACCAACCACACAAACTGGTAAAGAAGTTGGGTGGTGCAGGAGGGAGAGCGTTGGATAGGGGTGGAAGAGGGCCAAGGCCTACTTCGACCACTGGGTCACTGTGGAACTTTAGACAAGTCACTTCTCTCCGGGCCTCAGAGTTGGGCTAGATCTCCTCCAGTCTGTGAACTTGCCTTTAAAATATCTTCTGATAACTGTTCAATCCAATTAGTTTCCTTTGTCACCCTCTGTATTTTATTTTGTGAATTTAACCATGTGATTCTGGAGTCTATAGGCTTTCCCAGACTGTTGCCAAAGGCAGCCAGGACACAAACAAGGTTAAGAACCCCTGCTGGATGAGCTCCAAGTTCCCTCTCAATGCTGGCAATTGATGAACACAGGAGAGGATTTCTTTCAGCCTTTCACTGGCAGGAGTCTTACCAAGTTTTTTCTGTTTCTTGAGGGAAAGGGCAGTGCTGTGGCCCAGGTCCGGTGCCATCCCCCCGGGTGGGTAAGGTACTTTCTTGGGTGTTCATGCCACAAAAACATGTGCAGGATCCAAAGTATCCCACGTGAGTAAGGAAGGGTTTATTACTAGAACCAGTGAGGTGTGAGTAGGGTAAGACTTCACTGGCATCACCATTTACAGTGGGAGATTAGAAACAGTGGTGGTTGGCAGAAAAAATATCTACAAAATGTTCCTGCTTTGTATTGGAGGGTAGGAACTATGCATCTAAAAACCATGTCTGAAGATAGATTTGATTTGCCTAACCCACCTCAGTATGGCTGCAGCCCAGGCAGAGCGTGTCAGGCCTTTCTAGGCTTATGCTAGTGACTGACATAGCCATTGAGGTGTGACAGTACAGACTACTTCACTGCCAAAATGAAGTAGGATCCCAAAGCCAATGCTTTTGGAAAACAGAATCCAACAAGAGACATTTTCTAATCCTCCTTCCCATATGAGAATGCTAACCCCACCAGAAGGTCTTGTTTTCAGAGGAGTTTTCAGCAAGATTGGAAATTGTCATGCATGGAGAGTGACTCCTTCTCCCATTTCATTAGGGGTTTGGATGCTTTTAAAGGCACCATACAAATGCTGAATGAACAAGTGCAAAAGGAAAATTCTTCTCTACTTAGAACTTCCAGGATCTAATATCCTTAAGGAGGTATATAGCTTGGAACCTTTCCATTCATATCTCAACCTGAATGTCCCCCTGGAACTTATGAAATTGATATTATTTTAGGATTATAGATTGAGAGCTAAAATGGACCTCAGAGGCCCCCTGGTCTGATACCTTCACAGGTTAAGGGACTTGTTAAAGATGACACAAATAGTAAGTATGACCTCTAACTCCAAACATGGCATTCTTTTCACTGTGTGTTGCTGCCTTGCTTTACCCCTGAACAGGCTTCTCCATGGTTGCTATCACAATTCACCGTTTCCCACATAAATAACTATGGCTCTTCTCTCTAATTTCCTGGTCTAGTTATCAGTTCTATTTTTGCAATATGTCTGGTGCTCATCTTGTCCTCTTTATTCCCATAACCAGCCTACAAGGGGCCCTCATTATCACTACTTGCCTGGACCATTGAAATAGCCTCCTGACAGGTCTTCCTTCCAGCCCATTGTATACATGGCTGCCAGATGAAATATTCTTTATACTTAAATCTAACTATGATACTTCTTTGCTCAAAATCCTGCAATGGTTCTCTATAGCCTGGCACTTAAGGTCTAAGATCTTGATGCCATCTACCTTTCCTTATGCCATACTGTTCTTCACATATTATGTGCCCCAGCTAAGTTGGACCTTTTTCTTTTTTTAGACCACTTCACATAGTTCTTTGTGGCTGGAATGGCGTGACTTACTTTTACTTCTCCATTGCCCCTCACCAGATATTGAATTCTTATCATCCTCCAAAGCCCAACTCAAAGACCCTTTCTACTAGAAAGTCTTCCCTGAACCCTCCCCTTCCTTACAGCTAGCAATGACTTTTCCATGCTGTCAGACCTCACAAAGCATTTGGTTTTTCACCTCTGCTGTGTGTAATTTTGTATTATAATTATTTTGGTGTTGCCTACTAGGTTTCAAATTCCACAAAAGCAGGACCATATCTTACGAAGGTCTTGTATTCTCTCCCCTCTTCCCCATCATATACACAATAAGGCCATTGACACAGCGTTCTGCACTTAATAGCATGCACTTAATATGTTTTGTTGAATTGAATTTTCACTGAAAAATATTCCATTTTCTGATTTATAAAATAAAAGTGCCATAAATTTAACTAATGGTTAAATAAATGATATATACTCACAAATACTTAGTGTGTAAATTTCATCACAGATTGATATACAAGTATGTGTTAATATAAATGGGATTTAAATATAGTATAACCTGGTCTTTGAGCATGCTCAGTTTGCCTAGCATGGAAACGCTTTTGGCCTTTACCTTGTGGGTGGGCTAGTCTCCTTTGTTTGACTACCTGCATCTTTAAAACTGGTGAGACTAAGCTGGTCTCTCTCTTTTGGCCACATTTCTGGCCACTCCTAGCTGCTGCACCCAGCTGAATCCCTAATAAGGGAAGGATTTCCTTTTACCGTGCTGGGAGAAATGTGTCTGGGGTTGTTTGCTCTCAGTTTGAGGGGCCACAGGTAATCCCCACAAATCACGGTGACTTTGGAGCCAGGATTGTAGGTGGCACTGGGGGTAGGGGATTTTGTGTCCCACAGGTTAGGGGAATAGCTTTGTATATTTGCAGAAGAAAAAGTCCTTCATAAAAGCTCTACTGTGTTACAACAGTTCTGTCTTTTCACACACACACACACACACACACACACACACACACACACACACAAGTCTCCAGGCCCTCATACAGGAACTAACCCATTTTCATGTATGCTTTGGCAGGTCTCATCTGCCCCTAGGGCACTGAAAGGTTTAAATTTGATTAAAACCAAAATTAATTAAAACAAAACAAGATAAAAAAGCCCTTCAATACAAAGAGATAAAACACTTAAAGTACATCTTTAGACAGTGAGCTAAAAAAACCCATGACCTTTAAAAATTTCATTGAGCTAAAAGCAGGGAGACTTTTATTAACTAACTAGTAAGTAAGGGTGTTTAATAAACAGTTCTTCAAATTCAGTTTTTGAAATCTCCTGTTAGAGTTTTTCTGCTCTTGATCAAGCCTGTGGTCTAGGAGCCTGGGCTAACTTGGAGGAAAAAATGCTGGGAAGCAATTTCCAGGTTTTCCAAGCAGTCTGCATTGTTTAGAGGCAGGGAAACAAAATCGAAGGGAACTCTGACAGAGGGACAGGGCTGCTGTCCTCTTTCTTTCTCCTCCCCCTCCCAAATCAGGCACTGGAGGACACTCATTAGAAAGCTTTCTTCTTCCTTACATGCTCCAACTCCTGCTTTTCTGGATCACAATGCACAAATCCTTCTTTTTTCTCAGTCCCACAGCTGTCCCAACATTCTGCTCCTGCCTTCTCTTCCACAGGATGTGCTGTGAAGCAAAATAATTGGCTTTTGTATTTAAGAGATTCTCTCTAGAGAAATCTAACACTTATTTTCTTCCTTTTTGGAGGTTTGGGTCTGATTTTGTTTTATTTTTTAAAGTTGAAAAACATTTCATCTCCTGCTAAAAAAATAAAGGCTGCCTGTGCTATAACAAATGATAAGGGGGGGGGTGGTTTTAGAAAAACATGGCACGACCTGTATGAACTGATACAAAGTGAAGTGAGAAGAACCAGGAGATCATTGTGCACAATATCAATGATGTTATAGTGATGATCAACTATGAAAGCCTTGGCTGTTATGCTCAGTATAATGATAAAGGACTCATGAGGAAAGAGGCTACCTACTTCCAGAGAGAGAACCAATGAGCTCTGAGTAAAAATTGAAGTATAATTTTCTTTCTTTATTTTTCTTGCTTTTTTTGCAATGTGTTTAACATGGAAATGTGTTTTGCATGATTTCACATGTGTAATTGACATTATTCTGCTTGCCTTCTCAGTAGATGGGGATGGGGGTAGGAGATGGAAGAGAAGGAAAGAATCTGGAACTAAAAATTTAAAAAGAAAAGAATGCTAAAAAAATAAATAATAAATTGAAATGTATTTAAAAAAAGCAACATAAAGGCTGTTTTCAGTGAAAGCTCACTGGGAGATTTCTCCCCAGGTTTGTTGGCTTTAAAGAATCTTATGGCAAGAAGCACTTGCAACCGAGATATTTAAGATGGTCTGACTTTGAGATGTCTCCTGCCCTTGTAGCAGATCTCAGTCATTTCCAGTGGGAGAGAGCCTCCTGGTCAACTCACTTCCTTGGGCTCTTAATAACTCAAGGATCTGTCTTTAATCTCCTTCTCCTCTTAGACAGTCTTGTGGATTGTGGGTCTAAAGCTTCAAAAATCAGAACACTCCAAGTGACTGGTTCCATAGGGCCTCCTCATAAAGCACTTTTGTTGATAAAGTCTCAAAAGGGATGTTTGACCAATAATACAGCTGAACCTTTGCTATACTTATTCTATACTGTTACTCTATTATAGTAGGCAATATTATTTTATCACTGCTCTCTGAGTGGAAGAAAAATACTTGTATTAGTTTTCAACTCAATCTTGTTCTTTAGTCTATACTTAAAATCTATTGGCATATCCAGTAGCATGAGGTCATGGAAAGAGTTGATCAGATTAGGGTTGGGAGATATAGGTTCAAAAATTGGCCCTGATACTATCACTGATTGTGGTTAAGTCCCTTGACTGCTGAGCCTTAGTTTTCTTATCTGCAAAATGGAGGAGTAATACTACTTGTGCTGATCTCCCAGAGCTATTGTGAAGATTTAACCATATGAATGCACTAGGTGATTCTCTTGGTATCTGCCCTTTCCTCTCTCTACTTCTAACCCTAGCCTGCTCATAGATTATTTTAGTTTCTTCTTTGGTAGCTGCCCACCTCTAGCACTGCCAGTGTCTGGGTGTTACTATGGCTGGTTTATCCCTCTATTGATTTGAACACCATTTTCAAGGATGACTGTACATGTCAGGCTTTGCCTGCCAGAAGCTAGGGCTTCCTCCCTTCCACACACTTTTGGCCTCACTTAAGTGTTCTCAGAGATCTGATCTCACCTGCCAACCTCAGGCTAGCTGTGTTGGAATTGGTTCTTGCCCCAGTAGGAACCAGCCAAAAGATACAAGGAAGAGAATTCCTTAGATTTTAAGTTCTTTCTTGGTGCTGGAGTCTTGTTTTCCTCCTTGGTTTATCTTTTCCTTTTGGTTTCTTAGGATTTCCTGGTTCCTGACTATTTTCTTGAACTTTCTAATCTCTTGACTTACTCTATCTACCCTCCAGTGTTTATGCCCTCCCAGGTCCTAGCTTGCTTGTTCCAATCATCAATATTTGCAGATAGCTCTACAAACTACATGCATTAGTTTTCAGCTCAATCTTGTCCTTCAGTCTATACTTCCAATTTTGTGTTGTTGAAATTGTTGACAATGCTGTCATATGACAATGCAGCATGAACTCATGGGAAGAAGGATGGGATTAGTTTGGGAGATATGAGTTCAAAAACTGGCTTTGATACTACCTGTGAATGTGGGCAAGTCACGTGACTGCTACCCTATAACCTCACTCTGACCTTATTGGAAACTGAACTCATTCTAACTCTGGATGTTCAGTTGTTCTCTGACTCCATAACTCTCTACCTTTACTGCTATCTTCCAGGACCTACCTTTCTTTTCAGAACGTCTCTGTATCCTAGAATCAAGTCTGCTCCTTGATCTGCCACATCCTTGATCTACTGCTGTCCATAATTCTGTTGCTGACACTGTTTGGGGGAAACTTTCATTATTTTTTTGTAGGCAGGTGCTTGCATTCTGGTAGTCAAGTGAGATAGGGAGGGCAGGTGCTAAGGTTAGTATGTAAAGGGATAGTCAGGAGGTGAAGGGCTGACATTAGGAAAGGTGGGTGGAGCCAGTATTAATTCTGAGTTTTGAAAATAATTTTCAAGGCTGCTCTTGCACATGGCTGACATCTCCATGACTCCCACACAGTACTTTGCTTGGATTAAAACTACTGGCTGACACTTCAAGCACATGCCCACACTGCTGCTTTGATGTATCACTACCAATTTGAGAAGAGATGCTCCTTGTTTCAATAAATATCCTTCTACTCCTGTAGTTCCTGGAGCAAAATATCAGCTCCTCACAGCTTCCCCTTAGCTGTCCCCTATATCCAGGACAACAGTCCTTTTGTATGCCTGCACTAATTTACAATGCTGTGATTGGGAAGACTAACATTGTTTTCTGAATGAACATTTTTATGTCAGGAAGACTTGGTTTTGAATTTTGCCACAAGCACTTAAGAGCTTAACTCTCCACTAGTCACTTAAGCTCTTGGATCTTTGGCTTGCCCATTTGTAAAATGGAGATACTAAAAACACTACTTCACAGGGCCATGGTGGGGATCAAAGGAGATAATATGTACAAAGTGTTTTTTAGACCTTCAAGCAATATAGAAAAGAGCAGTTATAATTATTATTTCTCCCATTATCTAGACCAAGGATTTTAACCCTTTTTTATATCATAGATATTTCAGGTAAAGGAAGTCTATTGAACCCTTTCTTAAAATTATGCTACTGAATACATAAAATAAAATATATAGGATTATAAAGGAAATCAATTATATTGAGATAAATATGTATTTTTCCCCCTCTCCAAGTTCACAGACTCCCTGAAATCTATTTTGTGAATTCCAAGTTAGAACCTCTGGTCTAGAGTGTTTGGAAAGTTTTAACATCACCATTTCTAACACCAGTCCAGTGGGAAGAGTACACACTCTTCTAAAGGCCTGATTCTAGAGCCTCAGCATAGGAACTAGAGAAAGAGAAGGCAGATGTCCTAATTTTCTTTCCAAGGCTTTTTCTCCTGGCATGTGTCACTCTGGATCAGTACCAGGGACAGCAGCATTGTCCTCTAACACAAGCTTATTGAAGGAAAGTCTCTATTCCTCACCAGCCAGAAGGGCTGTATTCAAATGGACTCCCTTCAGGGACTGGCCTTATTGCCTTGGGTGGTGGTTAAGGTCTGAATGCAGGTTTTTTCAGTAGGTTCAAGACAGAATCCTCAGGGTCAACAGAGCAAGATAACCCACTACTCTAGAGTTAATGCAAAGACTTTTTAAAAAGAGACCCACTGTTTCTAAGCTCCATCTCCTGGAATCATCAGCATGGAAACTTCACTGATTCCCTGACAAAAGAAATAGGACCTTAAGTATGACAAGGTTTAGGTGCTTCATTTTTACAAATGAGGAAACTGATGCCCAAATAGAATAAATGATTTGTCCAAGGTCATGTAGCTAGCACATGGGAGGCACTTAATAAATGTTTATTGATGAGTGAATGGTAGAGGTGGATTTAGATATCCTGACTCAAAGTAATATGTATTCTCTTTATCTCGGGCAGTCATTCTGCAGGCTGCATGGGTGTGATCAATAGAAGCTAATGCTGAACTACTGACCATGCAATGATGCCATCACCAGGTCTCCTATTAACTTTATCCCTGAGTTAGAGAGCAGGCTCTAGCTGTATCACAGGGCATCACAATCATCATAGATTTGGCATGGATTATTAGAAGTTAACCAGACTCTAGATCTATGCCCTGTATACTAAGGAAATTAGGATTCCTCCTATTAGGCTCTGCCACTTTCTATCTCTATCCCATTTTCCACCTGCTTTTATCCTCCCCCTCCTTTACTGATTCCTATCTCCATCTCTGCAGCTCTCTATCTATTCTTCCTTATTAGGAGAGAAATCAAGTTCTCTCGGAAACTTCTCAACTTTTGGATCCATCATTATCTGCCACTGTCCTCAATTTCCTTATGTTTCCCCTCCTTGTCACTACTATGATTCCCCTGGGAGATGGCAGGAAGTTAAATTATGCTGATAATTTATCCCAATCCTGAGTCTTCTGATCTGATCCTGCAGAAATGTTCAAGAAGTTGAGCTTCAGTTCCACCCACTCCAAATCTTTTCAACAGAAATAGTTTGGTAAGGCTCAGAACAATTAGGAGAAAGTCTCAGGGTAGAAGGAACAGAGAGGCTAGGTAGGCTCAGCTTGTCCTTTGGAAGTTGACTCCAGTTAGTCTTTCTGCATTCAATGGATATTGACCTTGTAGCCTTGGATAATTATTCCCAAATCCCCACCTAGAGACGTGGATGTATCTAAGACAGGGCTGTTACCTTGCTTCTCCTTCTTTCCCTCAAGTGAGACATAGGAGGGCTGGAATTTATTCTACAAAAAAGAGGAGTCTGTATATATGTTCACTACCTCTTTGTATAACTGAAAGTCATAAAATGAGGTAAAAATAGCCAAATGATTTCCCCAGGGCCAAGAGTAGAAAATCCTCTGACTCTTAGGATTCACTAGTTCTCTGATCCTTTCATGACTTGCAAAAAGGGAATTGTTTTAAGAGGAAAAACAATTCCTACAGGCCATGTAGTGGCAGTTTTAGAGTTGACCTAGATTCTAGTATTAAGTATGTCACTTAATATATGTTTGACCTTAGGTAATTCACTTAACTTCTTGGGGTGAGGTTTCCCCATTTGTAAAATGAGAGAATAGAGCTAGATCATCTTTAAGACCTCTACTAACCTTCGAGCCTAACTAGGTGCCTATTTAGTAACATGAAATTTAGAGCTGGAAGGGACTTAAGGTTAGTTAGTTCAAATTATTCCCTTTACTGATGAAGAAACCATGGAAGGTAAGTGAACTGGCCAAGGTCAAATATCTCCTTCCTGGCAGTGCTTCTGATTCTTCCAGATTTCACCATCACACTCCCAAGGTTCCTTTCTTTCCTTTATCCATCCATTCAAACTCCTTTTATATGTTATCTTTCCCCATTATAAGGTCAAATCTTTGAGGGTAGGGACTGCCTTTCTTTTTTGCTTTCATTTGTACCTCCAGGGTTTAGGCCATTGCCTAGGACATAATAAGTACTTAATAAATGTTTGCTACCTGCCTGCCATATTGTAAGTAGCAGAACCAGTGTTTGAATTTGGACCTTTTGGCTCCAAAATCAGCATAGATTATGCTGCTTCTATGTACCTTACAAGAAGCAGTTTGGTGTAGTGGACAGAATCAGTCTTGAAGCTAGAAGGACCTAAGTTCAAATTCTATCTTTGACATATACTGGCTGTATGACCCTGGGCAAGTCACTTAACCTTCCTCTGCCTCAGTTTCCTTGTTGTAAATGGGGTTAAAATTGACCTCCCAAGATTATTATGAGGATAAGATAATATTTGTAAAATACTTTTCAAACCTCAAATGATAACTACTATCACTGCTACTATTATTATTTTTCAGTTCAGAAATGGATTTATTTCTTGGCTGGAGGACAACATACTACCGTGTTTGTGCATTTCAGGTCTGTTCCATGAAGATTCAGGCTAATTTTGTTTCCCAAATGATCCAAAACTACCAGGTATGGAAATCAGCATTATTCTACACACTAGGAGAATGTTAATAGGAAGATACTTTCAGGAGATATTAAAGATTGACAGCTGATGGGGGAACTCAGAATGGCAATAACAACTGTCTCTGATACATCATTTGCCATTTTAAGATTCACAAAGCACTTTCTCCCAACTACCTTGTTCATTCTTTGTTAATGACCAGGAAAACGAGGGCGGGGATGGCGGTCACTAGACTTCCTTCTAGTAAACAGAACAGTTCAGAATCATAGTGGCTGACGTTCCTATAGCACCAGATATACAGTAACTCATTTGATTTTCACCATTTCTCATGTAAGGTAAGGAGTGCAGGCATTATGATCTCCATTTCACAAGGGAGAAAGCTGAGGTTCGGAGGAATGATTTTCTCAGCATCACATAGTTTTTTCCCCTCAAGTCAATGACTATTTATTAAGGGCCTACTGTGTGTGCTAAGAGCTGGAGTCTAAAGAACGGCAGAGACAGTCCTTGCTTGTGGCCTAATGGGGAAGTAGACAATGTGCAAACAGTTATATACAAAGAGCGGAACTGAGAAAATCCATTGAGATGAGTAGTTAAAGCATTTTCAAGGAGATGGAAAGGGAAAACTGGAGGCCCCAGAGACAGGCAGAACCTGTGTGCCAGAACCAGAAGCTTCTGCCTCCTGGAAACACACTGTTTTCACTGCAGGAAGGTCCCATCATTAAGAAGCAAAGCTACAAGCCCAGGCCTTCTAGAGCCAAGGATCAAGTTCTTTCCATTACACCATCCTGTCTCTGGCCAGCTTTGAAAATTCATTCCTTTAGTCATCAAGCATTTATCAAACACCTACTCTGCTCCAAGCAATGTCTTAAACGGGGAGGATACAAAAGCAAAGAAGGAATATGGTTGCCCTCAAGGAGTTTACATTGTGGGGGTGGGCAGAGAATACAGCATGCACACAACATAGCAAATACAAATATAGAAACTGGACCTGAATTAAGTTCATGTCATACAAGTGGAGAGAAGGGTTTAGACGCAAGATGCAAGATATGTTGTAGAGGCCAACTAATAAGATTTAGTAACTGATTGTTTACAAGGGGTGAGAGAAAGAGGGAAAAACCTAGGATGACTCTGATCTAGCCAGCTTGGGCGACCAGAAGCATAGTGGTGCCCTTGAAAGAAATAGCAAAGAGCAGGAAGATGGTGAGGTCTGCTTTGGACATGTTGAGTTTCAAATGCCATTGGACCAGTCATTTGCAAATATCCAATAAGATGACATAGGGATGAGTTCAGGAGAGAGACTGTAGTTAGATATATCTGTCCGGAAGACACCAGCATAGAGGTGATAATTAAATTCATCGGAGCTGATCTGCTCCCCAAGAATAAGATTATGTTTATCTAAGGATAGGGGCAATCATTGAGGGTGGAGTCATTTTACTGATTTGAGATGTTTTGCCTCAATTTGCAACTACTACAGTCCCCTACAGAGCAGTAATAGTTTGCTTACTGACAACAGTATACCCTTGGGGGAAATGAGTAAATTCTATTCCTGACATCCATTCTCCCTTAGGCTAGATCTACACTAGATCACAAAACCCAAATATAATAGAATTACATTCTCTCCCACTCTATTGCCCCAATAAGTAAGCTATGTGGGGCAGTGGCTAGAGCATTGGACTCGAGAGTCAGGAATGTCTGAGTTCAAGTCCTGCTTTGGACATTTATTAGCTGTGTGACCCTGGGCATGTCACTTGAGCTCTCTTGCCTCAGTCTCCTCATATGGGGATACTAGTAGTAGAGGGATAATAGCCATAGGGTTGTTGTGAGGATAAAATATGAGACAGTATTTGCAAAATGCTTAGCAAACCTTAAAGTGCAATTATTAAATTCTAACTGTGATTATTTACATTATATAGGTATTGTGACATTTCCTACAAAGAATGCCTCTTTGGGGCCATGAAGATAAAGACCAGACAGATTGCTCCTTCCATCTCAGTGATGATCACGCCAGGAGGAAATTCCTTTCTACCTGCTTCCCACAGTGAGCTCAGATCCCATCTTCCAGCCCTTGCATTCTGCTGCATTCTCTCTCGATAACTGTTAAGCATTACAATATCTCAACAAGGAAAAACTAAATATTTTGCAACATACTTTTGCAAGATACCGAAAATTGTTGTGGAGCAATCTTCCTTGAAAGAAGTGAGGGCCCACCTGGTGCTGCACCAAGGGAATCCTGCAAGATACAAAACACAGGTAAAATGAGTTCATTCAGGCAGTGAAGCAATGGTTTGCATTTATACAGCCCTTGTAACATGTTGTGGTAGAAAAAGTATGGGATTTGATGTATGAGGTTGTTGTTCAGTCATTTTAGTTGTGTTTGACTCTTCATGATCCCATTTGGGGTTTTCTTGACAGAGATACTGGAGTGACTTGCCATTTCCTTCTCCAGGTCATTTTATAGAGGAGGATACTGAGGCAAATAGGGTAAAGTGACTTATCCATGGTCACATAGCTAGTAAATGTCTGAGGCCAGATTTGAACTCGGGAAGTTGAGTCTTCCTGACTTCAAGCTGGGCTCTCTGTTTAGTGCATCACCTAGATGCTCTTGGGGTCAGAGGCTCTGGGTTCAGATCGAGACTCTGTTACTTATTACCTGGGTGACCTTGAGTAAGTCACAACTTCTCTAGGCTTCAGTTTCTTTATCTTAACGATGAGTGGGTTGGACTAGATCCTCTCTAAGGATACTTCTTGCCTGCTGTGATCTTTTGGGGAACCTACAGTTGGGGTACTTTATGTGTAATGTTATCTCCATTTCACAGATGCGGAAACTGAGACCCAAAGAGGTTAAAAGCCTTAGCCATAGTGACACAGCTGAATAAGTAGAAGACTTAGCACTAACTCAAAGCCACACCACCTTCATTTTGGTTAATGAACATGTGTGTTTTCCCTAGGATTGGTTACAAAGTATTCCCCCCTCCCCCTTTTCTTTTATATCTGGTTACTAATATTTACTTGAGCTCTATGATTCTATTTTAGACATTACAAAAGAAAAATAGGGAAATATCAATGTTTTATATTTCATTCACTTCATAATCTCTTCTTTGAGTGAAATAATATTAAATTCTTTATCTTTCTGTCTAGGTCTGATTTTTTGACTCTAATCAGTACCGAAGTTCACAGCATAGATGCTTAATATATGTTTGCTAAGGTAAATTGTGATCTTTCTGGAAGTTCCAAACTCAGTCAGTCAATAAACATTTTATACTATGCACTAGGCACTGTGCTAAGCTCTGAGGATACAAGAAAGGTAAAAGACAGTCCCTGCTCTCAAGGAGCTCACAATCTAATGAGGAAGACAACATGTAAACAACTGTGTACAAACCAAGCTATATACAGGATAAACTGGAAATGCTTAACAGAGAGAATGCTCTAGAATGAAGAGGGATTGGAAAAGGCTTGTCATAGGAGGCAGATTTTTATCTGGGACATGAAGGAAGCCAGGGAAGCTGCCTGGAGAAGCCCAAAGTGGAGTACCACCAGTAAGGATTTGGCCAAGGTAGAATAGAAAGGCAACAGTAATTCCCGTTTTGAGAGGGCTTTGGGGTTTACAAAACCCTTTTCTCACAACAATCCTAGGAGGTAGGAGGTATAAATACTAGCACTCTCATTTTACAGATGAGGAAATGGTGGCCAAGTTTTCCCAGACAGGAAGTGGCAAATACTTTCTGCTTCCTGGTTACCTGCTTCCATATCTGATGTCCTTTGCCCAAAATCTGCTGCCTCATACATTCTGCCATTCATGCATTGTGATACTTATTTTCTCAAGTGACAAAACAAGTTAGCATCTTTTCCCAGTCACTTTTAAATCTTCTTGGTTGTTGTACATTTTTGTATTTGTGAAATGTGGAAAGTACTGGAGGTCCCTAGAGAAAAGAGTGGGCATCCTGCTGTTTCCACATGAGTGGGGTACACAGGTGTTGGAAGAGGATAAGGGGAATGAGGAGGCAGAAAAAGGCTGAGGACCAGGACCAAGTCAGCTTCCATGTGACATTCAGCAGATAATCAGTCAATCAGTAAACATTTAGTAAGCACCTACTATGTGCCACACCCTAGGCTAAATTCTGGGGATACAAAATGAGGCAAAAGACAGTCTTTGCCCCCAAGAAGGTTACAATATAATGGGGGACACAACATATAAACTATATATATATATATATATATATATATATATATATATATATATATACATATACATATATATACACACAAGCTACATATGGGATAAATAGGAAATAATTAAAAGAAAGAAAGCACTGGAATTAAGAGAGTAGCATGGTATATTGACCAAAGTGCTGGATTTAGGGTTAGAAAACCTGTATTTGAATCCTGACACTGTGATTTTGGGAAGGTCACTTCCATTCTCAAGGACTATTTCCTCAATAGTAAAACAAGGCCATTGAAGTGGATTATCTGTAAAATCCCTTCCCAACCCCAGATTTTATGATTAGAAAATGTTTTCTAAGATCAGGAGTTTATGGCTGGTACTTTGCATACTATAGACTAAATTAGTAGAGGTTTGACAAGGAAATCTACCACTCTGAGCAAGTCCATTTGTACAGAACGGGGAGACTAAGACAGGAACATGTAATGTATCTTCAGTGTCCCATGTGGAATGGATTCCTAGGGGATGAGCAAGAAATGTGCCCCAGTTCTGTGGGCATTGTGTTGGTTCAATGGTGGGGACAGAGAGCCCCAGAAGAGGGGCATTCTAGTCTTTGGGTGGGGCTTCTCACCTTACTGGGCTAACATGGGGCCTTTTCCCCCCGGGTGGTCCCCTGTGCATTTCGAAAAGGAGAAAGTCCTGTCTTAGTGATAGCTCTCTAAAATGGAGTGGAATCTAGCTGGGCCTTAGGAAGAAATACTCAGGTGACTTGCTAAACAAATTACACTTTCACATTTCTTTACCTTCTCTCTCCAAAGAACTAACAGTTAAAGAGGGTATTAAACACCTTGTCCCTGCCACTTACTACTTGTGAGATCTTGGGCAAATCATTTAACTTTTTGGGGGGATTGGAGTCAATGACCTCCAGCATCCCTTCTAGATTTAAATCCCATGATCCTATGCCAGCTATAGTGGGCCTCTGCTTTCTACCTTGTCTCCTAAATCAAAGAGCACCCCTTGGGCCACTAGTTCTGTACAGCTCACCATTGTGCCAAGAGCTCCTGCAGGTACCACCATCTGTCCTCCCTGGCCACAGACACAGCCAGCACATTCACTTTTCCTTTGAGGATGCAGAAACCTAACAGCAGCTGCTCAGATTCATCAGCAGGCAGCACCACCTGGTAGGTGCAAGCTTTGCAACTTCTCAAATTCTGTCTCTCTATAGGCTTTTATAAGATTGTAGAGAAAATGTGGCCCAGTTAACTTGACCTAACCTCTCCGTCTTCCACACAACAAGTCAGGAGAGCCATCAGATTTTAAAGATAAATTACTCCTGAAAAAAATAATCCCTAAATGCTGTGGCAGCAGCAGCTCAGGTACAACTGTTTGGGTCTCCTGACACAAATAAGAGATGAGACAAACTGCTTCCTCAGCTTGTCTTCTTAAGGTACCCAAAGGAGAATGGCTTTTCTTTTGCTTAAAGCACCAGGGATTATGAGCCAGATCTGTAAGTCTCATTCCCGTTTCTCCCAGTCTGGTTTCTGGGGCTACAAGGCAAGTTCCCTGAATAGTCTGTGGCAGCCCATTTTACAGAATTATTATGAGACCATCTCATTCACTTTCTATCTTGTTTTCAATTTGGAAAGAATGTATCCACTAAGACTAAAGGAATATGCTAAAAACGAATAGGAAAGTTAGAGACTCTATTTGGAGTTTTCTTGGAAAAAACACTGGAATGGTTTGCCATTTCCTTCTGCAGCTCATTTTACAGATGAGGAAACTGAGGCAAACAGGGTGAAGTGACTTGCTCAGGGGGTCATATAGCTAGGAAGTGGCTGAGGCCAGATTTGAACTTAGGAAGATAAGTCTTCCTGCCCTAGAGGGTGGGTGTTAGATCCATTGTGCCACCTGACTCATCATCCTTAGTGTCTAGCACAGTACTAATTGAACTGAACCTAATCGAGCCTGTCCTGTCTTAGTGAACACGGCTTCCCTTCACTTCTTGAACTACTTGCTGCCCTTATCTGCTCTCCCTATTTCCGTACTATTCCCAATTCCCTCTCCCACCTTTGTGCTTTGCTCACGTGTTCACACCTCCGTGCCAGATTCCTTCCTTTTGATTTTTTAAAATTAATTTTTTTTATTCTGAGCTTAACACCCCCTTCCCAAGCATGAGTATTTCCAGATACAAAGTAGGACATAAAAGAGGATTATACATGAAACTGTGAATCTCTGTTATGTACAGCTTGCTTTTAAAAGAGTATTTCAATTCAACACGGCCTTTTCAAAACTATTTTGCTTGTCTGTGTTTCCTTCTGTTCTCTTCTGTTCACCTAAAAAAAGGTTTCAATGGATCTCCTTTTATTTCACTATTGCGAATCTCACTCCTTCTAACCCTCTCCCCCACTCTTGTAACAAATAACCAAGCAAAACAAATCTGTACAAGCGCCGTTTGTGAAAACGTATGTCTTTCGGCAACTTGAATCTATCACCTTTCTGTCAAGACGTTGGTAACATGTCTTCTCATTCCCTCCCCCTTTGGAAAGCTTTTACTTCCTCCAGGACTCTGCCAGGGATCCACCTCATTGGTGAAATCTTCTCCATTCCCTCTAGTTTTAAATGGCATATTGTTATGTGGCTCTTTCCCTCTTACGCACCTACCACATTTTAATTTGTAGTATGGATTTGTGGTATAAGTATATACCTGCCTTTTCTTCCCTATTCAGGGAATAGGGAAGGCAAGTACTGCCTTCTTTCTTCTTTATATCTCTCTCAGTGCCTATCTAGCAGGGAACCTCGCACGTAGTAGGCATTTAAGCGGTTCCTTCAGAACTTGATGTATGTGATGAGTCCTTATGAGATGCTTATAACTTCCTCTGGTTTGGTTGACACAGAGCCATAATAATGAACATACATGAGTGATACATCGCACGAAGTTGAGATGACTCATGGCCCTGGCTCTCAAGGATCTTGCAGTGTAATGGGCACCTTCTAGTCTAGACACAGCCTTCATCCCTTGGGAGATGCTTTCTAAAGATGAAGTGATATGGAGGCATGGTTGTCTTTCCTTGATCTGTGGCTTTATAGCACCTGGTTTGTTTTCACATCAGCTGGTTGCTAAAGGTCTTGTTAGGGGGAGAGGGCTCTCTGGAGAAACCGAAGGTGCCATCTTCCTTTCACCCCAGCCCTTTAGAAAAAACAAAACTATAAAAACATTTGAGACAGAGGAGACCAGATGATAAAATGGAAAATCTATAGCAACATCTCTTTTTTTTTTCATTTTATTCCTTCTTCCCTTCCCCAGACCATAGGGTGACCAGCTCAGACAGGTTTCAGAGCAACTTTAGAAGCCATGGCAGGGGGTGGGGGGTAAGCGTCTTGGAATCTGAACTTGGGAGGGAAGAAAGCAGTCTTTCAGAAAAAGGAACATTCTCCTCAGGATGGGCTATGCGTTCTTTTTCTTCTGAAGTTACATGAAAGGAGACATCAAAATAGGAAATTAAATCTCTGCCCTTCCTTTAAGAATTAGCTAAAAGGTTAATCTAACTGAGAATTATCAAGTGGCTTGTTTTTGCATTTCTTGAATAAAAGAATAAAATCAAAAGCCAAATGCATTCTGGATAGCCTTACTCCAAGGGAAGAAAGCGGGCGGCACATGGTACCTTGCGTTTATGGTCTCTGTACTAATAGAAAAGTCTGTGTGCAAATGAGTGTGTAGGTGGTTAAGGGAATTTATGCTCTAAAATGAGACATCCCTTGTAATTTGCAATGGCTGAGAGGTGCACTTCTGAACAGCACCACGCATCAGCAATCCATCAATCCTATCTAAATTGGCAGCAGTTTCTAATCAACTGACATGCCAGCTAGTTACTTATTATTGCTTTCAGAAACAGATGGCAGCTGTGGGGGGAAAAAGTAAATTGTAAAATTTCTCAAAAAATGTGCTGAAGCCCTTTGCTTAGAAAACCCAATTCTTCCCAAACAGTACAATGCCCTAGCCTGGCCTTCTGCCACACAAAGAAAGTCATGCATAATCTGCTCTCATTTTGATTTTCCATTTGAAATAAGGAAAATATGATGAAAGGCAAAACATGGGATACCCAGGTGCTTATCACAGGATTTAGAGCTGAAAAGGAACCTTCAAGATAATGACTTAGTATAACCTTTTCATTTTGCAGATGAGGAAACTGAGGCTCACAAAGAATAAATGACCTTCTCAAGGTAGAAAAGAGCAGACTTCAAGCCCTCTGACACCCAATTCAATGCTTTTCTACTACTCCATGATGCCTTTCATATGACCTCCAAGGCAGGAACCTAGGTGAATTCTGATTTGGTCAATCACTCCTTGTGCTGTGAGTCTTAATCCTTTCCACTCAATTTCTTCTAGAGCAGGGATTCTTAATTTTCTGTTATGAACCCCTTTGACAGTGTGGTGAAACCTACTGACCCCTTTTCAGAATAATTGTTAAATATTAAGTGCATGAAATAAAACATAGGATTACAAAGGAATCTAATTATATTGAAATATGGTTATCCAAATGTTAAAAAATGTAGTTCAGAGACCCCAAGTTAAGAGCCCTTCTATATTTTCTGATATCAACTACTGCTCTGTTTTGCTGCACACTCATCCATCCATCCATCCATCCATCCATCTATCCATCCATCCATCCACCCATCTCTCCATCTATCCATTCACCTATCTATCTACAAAAGTTTGTTAAGCCTCTATAATGTGCCAGGTACTCTGCTAAGGGGAATACAAATGTAATAGATAAAACAATCCCTACTTCTTTTATGGGTGAGGGAAGACAACAAGGAAAGATATAAGTATATATTGTGAAATTCATGTACTTTATTCTGGACTAAGCTTCCCTTCAGCACAATCTTAATCCTCCCACAATTTGCACAGGACCTTCACGATGCAAAATGCCACTGGAGCCCCAGAGACAGAAAAGTGTAGAAGCAGTAAAATACTTCTTTTCCCATCATGCTCTTCCAGCTTCCCTGTACTTTTATAGCATTGATATTTCTCGTTGCTATGAGTTACCAGAGGTTGTAAAGGCTTTTAAATTAGATCTATGGGCTAAGACAGACTGTCTTCTGGGGACCAGCCACCTCTTTAGCCAGAAATGCTACAACTGGGGCTAAGCAAAGCTTCTAGGTGGCAGTGACAGGTATGGAGTGAGGAAGAGGAGAAAAATGAAAGGAAGGGAGGAGAGTGAGAGAAAACACCAAAATGATCAGCTGTTCAGAATGCCACCAGAAGTTGCTCTCATTGCCATCCACCAGAGGTATTCATTCAAATACTTCTTAATTAATTGCCTAGTATGTGTTTTGCAATGTACATGTTATGTACTAAGAGAGATATGAAGGTAAATAAAACATGGCCCCTGCCTTCAAGGAGTTTACAATCTACTATAGATGACAAGACAGATGTTCGGATCAATACAATGTACATTAGTATGTGGTAAATTCTGAAGAAGGAAACAAAATACTGAAGACAGAAATTATCATCTTTTCCCCCAGCCTCACCCCTCTTCTGGACTTCCTTATTTCTACTGAGGAATCCTGGGCCATTGCCAGTCGTGTCACTGGACATCGATGACTACAGAGGAGAGAGGGAGTCTGATGACTGCACAGAGCTGCCTCCCTTAGATCTAATTCATGAGTATGTCAAGGTCAAGACATCACTCTCATGATGTCATTGGACCTTTTGGAGAATGAAGGAAAAACAACAATTTCTATTAAAGTAACACCATACTTCTAGTCAGTCAGGACTGCAAACTTGGCATCATCTTTTGAACTCCTCATTCTCATTAACTTGCTCAGTCCCTAGTCAGTGGCTTCCCCCTTAACTCTAGGATTTAACACAAACTCCTTTGGTTTGACATTTAAAGCCTTTCACAATGTGGCTCCCCACTACCTTTCCCAAACATTACACATCACTTTTTTATGAACGCCATAGTCCCACAGCACTACCCTATCCTCATACAACAAGACTCCCTCACCATGAGCAGAGATTGTACAACCTATTTAACTTATACCCGGAATGCGCACCCTTCTTGTCTCTGCCTTTTAGAATTCCTAGCTTCCTTCAATTCTCAGCTCCCATGTGAAAGTCTTTCCCAATTTCCCTGGCTTCTACTCTTCCAATTACATAATTTTGACATGGTTTCATTTTATGACATCAGTGGTCATATAGGTGTGCCTTAGTTGTCATTAAGCTGACTCAGTGGTCTGACTTGGACCGGATGAAACCAAAAGAAGCTGATCTCCACACATTTTGTAAGGGGTCAGTTGTCTTTATCAGTTGCATGCTGGATTTTATGCCATGCATATGTTTCAATACTTTGTGGTTTTTGTGTGTTCAGTTTTGTGGTTTTTAAGATTAGATATATTACGGGTAAATGTGTAATATGTGGCTCTTAAAGAGCACATGTTAGAATCTATTAGAAACTTTGTAGCAGTTGCTGGGGGACAAGAGCAAATCAAGAGTTTTAAAGATCATCCAAGGCCATAATGAAATAGGGTGAGTCCTGCTATCAAAGAACATAGAAAAATGAGGTCAAAATGAAAAACAATGCTCAGAATTGACAAAGGGTTACTGTAAAACAGCCTAAATAAAGACTTGGAAGCTGGCAGGGTTGTTGTTCATTCCTCTGCTATTCAGCATAGGCTAATTGAAATTGGAAGAAGAGTGAGGAGACCAGTAAAAAAAAACAAACCAAACAAACAACACTTGATGTGGGCATGGAAAGACAAAGACTAGGCTACTGAGAACTGAACAACAGTCATTTTGACAGATGAAATTCACTTTTTAATTCAAGTCTATACCAAAAATGTTGTCAGATTTTCAGATCAGATGTGTTCATCTTCATTAGACTGTAAATGTCCACCAAAAAGATGTTTGGGTGATTTTTTTTCTTAACTTCCAATGATTCTGAAAGTCTTGCTCCCGTTAAAGAAATAATGAGCTCTGATAAACTGATATATTGAGAAACAGCAAGAATTTTTTCCTGAGTTACAGAATTCCCAGCTAGAGATATAACATGATCTTGTCCATGCTATATATCTTAAAAGAAGAAAAATATCCAAGGTAAAAGAGATAGAGGTGTTTTAATAGGTTAAAAATTAGTCTAATTTAAACCTTATAAAAAACCTGTGAGTTATAATCAAAGTTAGATTTGGAAAAATGGACTATCAAAGATATTTCATATCCAATGTGATAAAGTATGGTTTCTTGATGTGTAAAAATCTTGTGAACTCAACGCCAAATTGTTTAAAACAAATGATTGCCACTCAAGGAGAACATTTTGCTTATTTGAAGTTTAAGATGTAGAAAAGTTGTAAGGTTTATTATATATTAATCAATTTCATAATATAAGCTCCTTGTTTTTGACTTTGTATCCCTAGCACCTTGCATAGTGCCTAGCACATAGTAGGCACTTAATAAAAGACTTGATTAAAGCAACTAAATATAGCAAATTCCATTGCATCCCCACACTGATTAACACAGAGTTAACAGTGTTCTGGGATGTGATTTGAGAATCTCAGTGCCTCTATAGCTTCTAAGTTAATATAATAAAATCCAAGGAAAATCATGTCAAGTCAAATTCTGGAAACTACTGTTGAAGGCAGTGGCTCAGTAAGCCAATAAACATTAATTAACCTACTGTGCGCCAGGCAATTGTTAAGCACTGGTCACTATTCTTCAGGGGTGGGGAACCTGTGGCCTTAAAGTCACATGTAGCTCTCTGAATCCAAACTTCAGTCATGAAGGATATAGAGGGCCACGTGTGGCCTCAAGGCTGCAGGTTCCCCACCTTTATTCTAAGTGCTGGGTCACCCTTCACTCAAGGCTGACGCATTGACTGCATTCTAAACTTGTTATGTATTTCTAGTGATGGATAGGGGTGGTTCCCAAGTAGTGATAGAGAGCATAACCCATAGCTTAAGCTGTGAATTTGTCCAATGGCCTTTTATTCATTTGTGCAACTTACAAATGAGAACCATAAAGTTTTGTTGTTTTTTTTTTGCAGTGGGTTGGGGCAGTGCTTGCCTTTCTAATTTACACTGTTTATGTTTTGCTTGGCCTTGTACTTTCAACCTGATAAAGCTGGAGAATAAGACAGCTGGTGGCATGTTTTGTCTTCATTAAATTATTTATCATCAGTGATGTCTTTGAAGATACAGATACAGCAGGATGCTAAGTGCCATCATCTGCCTGTGGATGAGAATTCTATAAGGAAGCATTCCCCAAACTCCGTGAGGGATTGACAGTAAGTTTTGATGGCCCTTGAGAGCAATTGAGAGTTGGAGGTAGCAAGCTGTGACCAGAGTTGCTCCTAGTCTAAGTTTTGGGAGTCTAGAAGCTGAAGTGATACCAAGGGAAGGACCCAATTGTGTGGCTGTAGATCAATCACAGCTGAGTGTTTGGGTTGGGGTAGGAGGAGAAGGCAGATGCAGCCAGTATCTGTGGGTAGCAGCCCACCCCCCTCAACCACTCTCCTTTCTCTGCCTGAAAACTCTCCTGGGAAGTCTTGCTATGTCTCCTATTTTTCTTGAGCTTCCTAACCTTGAATCTGATCACAGGCTGCTGGGCTTTTCATTTAGTGTTTCCTACTACTTCATGAGGTACTGCCTCATCTTCCTCACATTCAAGTAGGTTCAGCACAGCTATATTTGACTGAACAATAAATAAACAAAATGCCACATTAAACTATAGGATTACAAGTCAAGGAAGCAGCCTGATATAAACAGTAGATTTTGAGTTAAAGGGCCTGAATTCTAATCCTGACCCTATGTGCATGTCATTGAACTTGCCCAGACTTTGATGTTCCCCTCTATAAAATAAGGGGCTTGTCTACTGGACAATTCCAAGGTCCTTTCCAGCTCCAAATCCTTTCACAAGATACAGTCAAATGCCAAAGTGTGTAGCACAGGCAGTTCCTGCTAAAGAAGGTAGGGAAAGGGAAGTATTGGAATGGGCTAAAACAGGAAATTAGATTGGATTTAGGAAGGGCCTTGAAGGATGGTGGGCACACCGATGTTTAGAGGTTACAGAGGGCTTGGAGTTGGTGGTTTTCTGATATTTGGGGCTGAAGCTGCAAATATTAATTATTCCAAATGACTTCAAAGACTTGTTAGAAACAAGGTCACCAGCGGCGCCCCCCCAACCTTTAATTCCCTCCGTGGCTACATTGCAACCAGTAGGGGGTGCCAGAGGATAAGTATTTCCATACGAAGGTCAAAAACTTTTGTTGTAAATGGAGCCCAGGTAAGTAAGTCTCTTGTATTACTAAAGAGAGTGAGAAAGTTGACCTGTTCACCTTTCCTCCCTTCCAGTATTTTGAGTCTAACATAATTCCACTTTTGATCCAATTTCAAAATAGCTCGTGTGTGCTCCTGTGGCCATTCACAACCTACAACTGTCTGAGAGTTTTTGACACTCTAGCAGAGTGGAATGGGAAATGAGGGAGTGATAAGGGTTCCTTATGGAAATATTCATGGGTCAGCAAGAAGGTTGAGAAAGTGTCCAAGGATTGTACCACGCAGGGCCCGATTCAACAGGGAGGGGGAAATATTTTTAATTTCTATCACAATTCAGTCTTCTCAATCAGGAAGAGGGATCGGAATGGTTTTGAAAGCATAGGAAAGTTGGTGATTGTGTTCTTTAGGGAAGCTGGAGTCAAGACAGACCTTTCATTTATTCTAAACTGTCATCTCATCAGTCTCCACTCTGCCTCAGTCTCCTGAGAAGCATAAATAGCAGAGGTCAACCTCACTACTGAAGTGCCTAGAGCTCTTCTGATTCAGCTTTTGGGAAGGGTGCTGACCTCTTCAGTGTGGATAGAAACCAGTGACTGGAGAACCATTTTCTCCTCTGACAATGAAGTGATTCAGAGTGCTCTTCTGTAAGACAGCCAAAGTCATCTCTCCCCAAATGGAGACAAAGAGCCTTAGAGTGGAAGGAATGCTAGGGCTGGCAAAGACTGAAGTACATCCAAGTACCTTTGCTTTTGGTTTTGGTTTTTCCAAGCTCTTTGGACCTACTACAATTCCATTTGGGAGTCTTTCATAAGCTTTTCTCAAGAAAATTCAACATACAGTTAAGGATGTGGGCACTTGGCTCTAGGGAGTTTTAAGTGTTTTTAAAGGGGATGTTGGGATATACTTGGCTTACTAGCTATATAAAAGTCCACAATTTGGGGATGGGAACATTTTAGCAATATATGACTTAGGTTTGGAGTCAAGAAGACTTGCCTCAAACCAGTTATGTGACCCTGAACAATTCACTTAACCTCTGTCTCAGTTTCCTCACTGTAAAATGGGGGTAGCATTAGCACCAGCCTCCTAGGGTTTCGGGGAGGACCAAAGGAAATAATACTTGTAGAGTGCTCAGCATAGTGCCTGGCACATAGTAGGTACTTAATAAATGCTTATTTTCTCTCCTGCCCCTGGGCTCTCAGAACAGTGCTCTGTGATGGATCACTTGCCTGAGAGGCACATTAGTTTTCCTTTTAGGTTTCTTCTCCCGTAAAAGGGAAACATGTTGGCAGGCAATAAGGCAATTTGGTATGGGGAAAGAGCAATGTCCTAAGAGACAGGTGATCTTGTCCTATCTCCCTTCTACTACTGATTAGCTTTGTGACCTTTGGCAAGTCATATACTATCTCTGAGTTTCAGCTATAAATCAGAAATGAGATATAGATTCACTGCCAGAAGATAGGAGGATCACAGGGTTCCATATATCTCTATGAATTTATCTATGGATCATCCAAATGACAGAAAGAATCGAATGGAACATACCTGATGGGATATAGAGCTCATTAGGAGTAGGGATTATTATTATTTTTTTTTATTTGCATTCCCAGTACTTAGTGTAGTACCTGACATATAGTAGGTGATTAATAAATGTTTCGTGATTAATTATATAGAAGAGTAGTCAGTTTTTTTTTTTATAGAGAACACATCGTAGATCTTATCTTTTACTATTTGTGTAACTTGGAACAAGAGCTTCTACCTTTGTTTCACTTTCTTCATCTGTAAATTTTGGGGGGGCAGTGTCGTAATACATAGAGGCTTTTAACCTTTTTGTGTGTGTCCTGGACCCCTTTGGCAGCCTGGTGATGGCTTTGGACCCCTTCTCAGAATCATGTTTTTAAATGCATAAAATAAAATATACAGGATAAATAAAATATACAAAAAACCTAATTATATTGAAATAAAGATGTATTTTTCTTTTTTACTAAGTTAACGAATCCCCCTGGGGGTGTCTATGGACTATAGGTTAAGAATTCCTGGACTAGGTGAATTCTAAGATCCCATCCAACTCCAAATCCCATGGAATTTAAGAAACCAATTACATACTATATTCCCAGTGTCCCTGCCTCCAGTCCATCAATCCATTAGTCAATTGACAACTATTTACAAAGTGTCTATTATGTAGTAGACACCGTACTTGTCTCTGGGAAAACAAGAAAGCCAGTAATGAAACAACTCCTGCTCTTGAGGACCTTATATTCTATCCAGGAAAGACAACATGCTTGTTTAGGTTCCTATGAAATACTTACAAAATAGATAAGATTATCTTGAGGGAAGGCTTTAACATTGGAGGGGACCAGAAAAGGTTGCATGTAGATGGTGATGCTTAAGCTGACCCTTTAAGGAGACCAGAGATTTCAGGAGATGTAGGTGAGTCCCAGGCTTGGGATACAGCCTGTACAAATGTATGGAGATGGGAGATAGAATATATGAAGAACAGTAAGAAAGCCCATTTGTCCTTTGAATGGAATAATGCCTAATGAGGCTGGAAAGGTAACTTGAGGCTAGGTTATGAAGGGCTTTAAAAGACAAATAGAGGAGTTTATATTTGATTCTAGAGATCATAGGGAGTAGCTGGAGAAGGAAGTGTTATCATCAGACTTCATGATAGGAAAGTCACTTTGGCAGCTGAGTAGAGGATGAATTAGAATGAGGAGAGGCAGGGAGGACTATCAGGAGGCCAGAGTAATAGTCTAGTCCAGAGGAGATGAATTAGGGTGGAGAGTGGTGGGGAGAATGTGCATATGACAGACTTCATGGAAGAAGAGATGACAAAATCCGGCAACTAGTTGTGTATGTGGAAGGAAGAGAGAAGAGTTAAGGATGACCCCGAAAGGAGAAATACATTTTCCTCAGTATAGAGCAACAGGACAGTGTTTATCTATAACTCCTGAAGCTATCATCATCAAGTTATAATTAGGAAAGATTATGTTACAACTTTTTATCTCCTAACCAAGAGAACTCCTTTTTAAAGGCACCCCCCAGCTCTATTTCTTAAAGCCACACTAGTTTTTAGTCCAGTTTTGTACATTTTTTGGCTTTAGTCAGGTTGAGCCTTGATGTTGTTGGTTAACTATGTACCCTTCCTTTCACAGATGCTCCTCCTTGCATGTGTCAAGATAGCTTTTCTTTCTGGGGAAACCATGCCAGAGGTCAATGACTTTTAATGATGCTCCCACTTGTAGCCATATAAAAGATATTCCTGGAGACTGGCACCAGCTAAGCCTGGAATCCCTTCTACAGAGGAGGACTGGATCTCAGATCTTTAACTCTCTTTATGTCTGTGTAGTTTGGTCAGAGGCTGATTTAGGATGTCTGAAGTTTCCTCTCTATAAAGATTTGTCAATCCTGGTTAGTCTGGCCTCTATATCCACTGGGGAAGGTGGCAAGCCCTCTGTACCTTAGCAGATGGCCCTTGAGAGTTGCTGTGGGGGAACAGTTCATCATTCTGAAGTCAGCCTCTGACAAGCTGCTTTATATTGAGCTAGATTGGTCCTTAGAGAACAGATACACAGGCTCTCCCTGCACCTTTACCTGAAGCCTTTACAGCTTGCTTTAAGCAGCTGCTACAACTTGTCCTCTACTGTCTTAGAATGCAGGGTTATCTCCATATCTCGATAAAATATTGGAGGAAGACTTGAGTGGAGCATGAATGCAGAAAGAGAAGGTAGGAGAATATGCTGAAGTGAGAGGAGACTTGACTGGGGTGAGAGGTGACATGGAGATAAACCATTGAACAAGGCTGTTCAACAAGACAGGAGAGCAGGGTCTTAAATTTTTCTGTATTCTCTAGAACAGCAGTGTCACACTCAGAAATGGCCATACAATCCAACAGAAAGATCCCTGCGGGCTACACATTGACTTAAAAAACTACATATTTACATTACCTATGTTTTATTATATTTTTATTAATTTGGTTAAGTATTTCCTGATTTCATTTTCATCTGGTTCAAGCTTCTCTGGGAAGTGTTGTGGCCATATGTGACTAGGTGGCATGTTGAATCCCTCTGTTCTAGAGTACCTGGTAGGATGCTGATTCTATTACAGACTCAATGCACGCTGACCAATGGATGAAAGGGCTGGGGAAACAAGAGCACTAAGCCACCTATTGGATAAGCTCCTTATTCAATTGTAAACATTGCGAGGGCAGGAACCATTCCTCATACAAGTGCATCTACTATACCGTGTAGCATTGTACCTCATACATAGCAGGGACTCACTAAGTATCTGTTGATAGAATCCCTTTTTAATGGGCTGTGCACAGTCCTGCCTAGAAATAAACTCTGGAGGTCCCTGATAGCTTCCGGGGTGTTTCTAGAACTATTGTGGCAGTGCCCTATTGGAGAGTCAGACACTGCTCAGCAGGAAGGCAGGTAAACATTGGTACAATCACCCTCAGGGGGTAATCAAACAGTCCTATTTTATTCGATATTTTATTTTAGCTCATTTAAAATTCTCTCTGTGTGGTTATGGTTTTCCTGCAGAGCTATAACAACATGGGAGCTCCTTACAAGGTGGGAAAAAGAAGTTTAAACATGCAGAAAGTAGGATTATTTTTTTAAAATCACTTTTTGACACACTCCATGCTATTGTTTGTACTCAAATTCTGGGAGAAAATGACCGAAATGTTATTTGAATCAGCTTTGAGCAATGAATGGACAATTCATACCTTAATTATTACCTGCTTGTCCAGTTACAAAGAGGAGACTCCAAACAACTTTCTTCAAATTGTCCCTTTCCTCATCTCTTGGGCAAATACCATATATGTTCTAGTGTGGGTCTATTAGGATGCCATGTGAACCCTGATGGAAGTCCATTGGCTCTCCCTCATTCCATCCTATTTTCAATCTACCGCTCAATTGTCGGCACTGAAGACACAGAAATAAAAGTCAAACAGCTCCCAACCTCAAGGAGGTGACTTTTGGGGGGAAAGGCGTCACAAAATGTACCTATAGAAGTGGATGCAAAATGTAAACTGGGTCTTTTTTTTCTTCCAGTGGGAAAGCTCTATTTAATCAACCAACAAACAATTATTAAGCATGACGATCCAGGCAGCTTCCTTAGAGCTGGGGGTATAAAGGACCATCATCATCATTGTCATCATTGTCAACAACAACCAAATTAAAAACCAAGGGCTTACGTTCTACTGCCACTGCTTGTCATAGTGGTGACTCTTTATCAGAATCTTCTTTGAATGTGATTAAAGTTTCTAAAGTGACAACTTGAAATACCTATCAGTGTCTGAGTTGTTTTTCAGACGGTTTTTATCAATAGTCTTCTATTAGCTTTTTATCCTGACTTGAAGGTCAGGCTTCTTTCCGTAATACTTTCTTAATGCACTTTCCCTATTATTCTACCAAAATGAAATAATCCTATTGTAGTTAGACAGGAGGCATATTTTATTTCCCTTCTGAAGATGTTCATGTTTTACAAAAAGAAATTCCAAACTCATAAACTGACTATATTATAGTAATTCAGTTGTATAACATTCAGAAACTCTGACCTCCACCAAGGTTCTCCTTCATCATCACCTCATTCTGATGGGGAGGACCCAGGATTCTCAAAGGCTATGCAGAAGCTCTGGCACCCCTTGTGTCAATCAACATTGAGGATTAGAGTCTGTGATGGATTCAATGTCTGCCACCTGAGGACTGGCCATGCTAAATCTGGGGAAACTCAGTCACTCAGGGATCTTTTAGTCACAGCAGTTCTTAAAGTCTATCTACTAAGTCACAGGGAGAGTGCATGGTGGAGAGAGCATCCATACCAGGGAAATAACAGAAACTTGAAGTTTTGGAATGCCGGGTATATTTTCCCTAAGGAATAGATTCATAGGCTATTGGAACAGAAAGGAATTTAAGAATCATCAAGTCCAACTATGTTATAAATGATGGTTAGACTCCCAGGCTGGCTCAACAAAGGTCTGTTTACTATGCAAGATGATTTTTTCATTGCAAATGGACACAATTTCAGTTATTCTGTAGGTCAAATAGGCATTTGCAGCCTATTACCTGGGAACCTATCCATGATTCCTAACATGGTTTTCATGGGGAAATTCCTTCCATAGAACAACTGGGAACATCTATCTCATATCTAATATGATAGCCATAAAGAGAATGATGGGACTACAGAGTGGGTAGAATTCTTAGGAAGCTTGGTAGAGAGTTAAGGGGATGAGTGGAGACTAAGAGGTATAGACATGTCTCCTCCTTCCCCCTCCCTCCCTCCCTCCCTTCTTCCCTTCCAAGTAGGAGATCACTTTTTCATGGACATAAAGAAGGTGACACAAGGTCTTGTTTACTGGGACTTAGGATACTCACTACTGGGATTGCATGGTGGATTATTTCTTTGTATAGGAAATTTGCAAACTGAATGGTTATATGTTGAAAAACACCTGAATTTTAATTAATTAGGGAGGGATGGTGGTTGTTTTTGTTTTTATTGTGCCTTTGAGGTTATACTGTTAGAAGGCATGCAGTTAGAACAAGTCAGATATATACATATACATGTACATGTATACCTGTGTGCATATATATGCCAATATATCCTAGTAGAGACCAACATTCATGACTAATCTTAAATTCCTAACAGTTTTTCTCATTTTACTAATTCCTATTGTCCAACATATTATGTAAATTCTAGAGCACTAAATTATTTGTCACAAAATCTGAGTTCTAATCCTGATTCTGCCACAAAGTAGCCAAGTAACATTGAATAAGATGTTCAATGTCTTTGAACTCTTAGGTCATAATGGTCAAATGAAAATATATTTGAAGATGCCTTGGAAAGTTAAAAACTCTAAGCACAAGGTTATGCTTTAAAAAAAAATCTACAAGTAGCAAATTTAGTAGACTGATGCCATCTTACTAATAGAACACATTTCTAGGAGAGCTGATGGCTACCCAAAGCATTTTGACCTTACGGTCCCATTTGATTCTCGTGACTACACTGTGAGTGGTACAGGTAGGGAGTCTCATCTGCCTTACAGATGAGGAAATGACTTTTGTTAAGTCCTTCAGCTATTTATACTTGGGAGAGCTGGGCCTCTGAGTCTAACAACAATGTTTTCTTCTTGGAATCAAGAGACTTAGATTCATTTGTTAACCCCAACTCGGTGTGACCAGGGCCAAGGGGTTATGTGACAATGAACAAAGTCTTGGTTTTCTCATCTGCAAAATGGGGATAATAACCCTTGTATTCACTGAAGTGTGGGGAGGAAGGTGCTTCATAAGTTGTGCTGCATTATAGAAAATGTGAATTATTTTATACCGTGTAGCCCCCTCCTCATTGTCCATAAACTGTAGAGTTCTCTTAAAGTCAAAGTAATATATATGTATATACATACATATACATATGTGTGTATATATATATGCATTTATATACACACACACACACACACATACAATAATGTTCTCCAGATATATGCTAAGGAAATTAGTACCTTACGTAGTAGATGCTTGATAAAGTTTGTTGTTAATGAAACGAAGGCATTAACCACACATGGAGTGATCTATTCCGGTATTGTAAGTCTGTTGCAATTTCAAGAGCATATGATGCCCCTAGTTAGCTGTGTGGCCTTGAGCAACTGATGTCACTGCTTCTGGCCTTGATTTCTTCATCTATAAAATAAGAGACTTGTCTTCTCCAAGGTCTCTTCTACTTCCAGCCTTTTCTTACTCTATGACAGAAATTCAAGTGCCATGTTTTTAGATCCTAACAGTCTCTGGAGAATTCATTTGATTCCTTTTTATTTCTGAAAATGTCTGCCTTTCCTTCAATGTGCAAATGTTGTCTGAGAGAGAACGCATACACCTTTAAAAGATCTGACTAATTACATGCAATAGGAATTAAATGGATTTCTATTAAGGCAGACAACCATGTGATTTTTGAAAGCTCACTCCTATCCTTCTCCCCTCCCTCACAAAGTAGTGTGGTTAATTATTTTGTTTCCACTTAATGAGGAAGAGAAAATAAACAGTACAGTACTAATTGTTTTGATCAGTTGTGTCTTTAAAGGAGAAAGTTAAGGTTAAAAATTATAGTGTAAGGGCCTTATAGAAAGATCACAGAATTAAAAAAAAGTAGGAAGGGACCTCCGGAGGCTGTCAGTGTACATACAGACACAGGTGGCAAGGCATCTTGGCTTAGCTGGGTGCTTGCCAAGGGAGTCAGTGCAGCAGAAAGAACATTGGATTAGGAGTCAGAAGACCTGACTAGCTGTGTGACCATTGCTCACTGGTGCCTCCATTTCCTTACTTGTAAAATGGGGATGATAAAGGTGTATTTAGTAAGTATGTGCCATGTACCAGGGGCAGACAGGTGGCACAGTGGATTGAGTGACAGGCCTGAAGTCAGGAAGACCTGAGTTCAGATACTTCCTAGCTGTGTGACCCTGGGCAAGTCACTTAACCTTGTTTGTCTCGGTTTCCTCATCTGGAAAATGAGCTGGAGAAAGAAATTGAAAACCATTCCAGTATCTCTGTCAAGAAAACCCCAAATGGGGTCATGAAGAGTCAGACACAACATGTACCAGAGACAGTCCTAGGTGCTGGAGATACAAGTATAAAGAATGAAATGATGCCTGATGCAATGAGCTTACATTCTAATCGAGGAGACAAGTATGTATAAAATACATATGTTATAAATATAAAATTAATAAACACATATATGCTATATATGCACAAAATAGTTAAATACAAGGTACTATAGGGAGAGAGGTCTCCAGCAGTTGGTGGGGGAGGCCTCAAGAAAAGCTTTAGGCAGAAGATGGCCTCTTAAATGCAGAGAAGGGCTCCATGAAACAGAGTTAAGGAAGGGAGTGTGTTCCAGGTTGGGGTGGTGGAATCTGCCAATGCAAAGGCACAGAGATTGGACACAGTGTTCTAAGTGAAAAACTGAGGGATTGCAGTGTATGGGAAGAGGGCTAATGCTCACTGAGTCTGGAAAGGAGGGTTGGGACCAGGTGGTAAAGGGACTTAAAAACCAAATAGAGGAGTTGGTAATTTATTCTAGAGACACTAGGCAGTGCTATTTGTACTAATTGCTTGACTGGGTGGTTCTGATAATCAAAGTAGTTCATGGATGTAAAAGCACTGTTTAAATACTGTACGCTAGTCTTTGGAAATGAGAGTCAGAATGACTGCAAGGTTTCCGCCCTTGAGGACTTGGCATGAGTCACCTCCATTTTCACAGGATCAGAAACGAGGAATTGACTACTCCAGAGCCATCGTTTTGTGTTTGCTGGACGTTACGTATTTCTCAAAAGCTGCGTGGAATGAGAGAGATCTGGCCTGATCCAACCATCTCCCTCCCTCCTCTCTTCCCTCTCTCAGTCAATCACCCTGATTCCTCCCTGTGCCAAGGCTCGGTTTCCATCATAAGCTTGCCTTGATCCTTATAACTCTCTTTCAATCCCCCTCCCACCGTGTTAATTCTTTATGGATTGGCAAAGTGATTGCCCATAGCTTCAGTCTTGTAGCTAAATTCACAGGGGCCTTCAAAATCTCTCTTTTAATCTATCATCATTTAATTACAGTTCAATTCCTTTGTTGTTTACCAATTCTTCCCCCTCCCCTGCATCATACCATGATGTTGGGGATGAGGTGTTATTCGATTAAGGAAATTTAGGTCCTTATTTTGAGAACCTATTTAATATTTACTTACCCTTTTAATTTTTTTTTGCATTATCAAAATGTAGATTTTGACACACCTATATTTTGTTAACATAGTACATATTCTATTACCAAATAGCTTGGAACATGCCAGTATAGCAAGTAAATCAATGAGGGTAAGGCATGGACAGCAGGTCTGAAAGGAAGAAACCAGAAGAGAAGCCTCAGTAAATCTACCTTGTCTTCTACTTGCTATGTGACCACGAACCTATCACAAAGTCCTGTCTTAGAGGCAGTGTGTTATAGTGGACAGGGGACTAGCCCTGGAATCAGGAAGACCTGGATTCAAATCCTGCTTCAAATATTTATTAGCTATGTGAACTTGGTCAAGTCCCTTAACTTGTCTGTCTCAGTTTCCTCATCTGTTGTTATTCAGTCATATCTGATTCTTTGGGATCCCATTTTGGGGTTTTCTTGGCAGAGATGCTGGAGTGGTTTGCCATTTCCTTCTCCAGCTCATTTGATCAATAAGGAAACTAAGATAAACAGGATTAAGTGACTTGCCTAAGTCACATAGCTAGGAAATGTCTAAGGCTAGATTTGAATTCATGAAAACGAATCTTCCGGACTCCAAGCGCAGCATTCTATCCACTTCACCATCTAGCTGCCCTCATCTGAAGTCATTAAACAAAACAGTCCCTCCTCAACTCTCACCTCTTTTCCCTGTGATTTGTAACTACCCCCACCTCATCTGTAAAATGGGGCTAATAATGTCTATTTCACAGGGTTACTGTACGGATCTAATGAGGTGGCCAGTGCCAGTGTCCACTAAGGGGCCAGCTCTTCACCTGGGAAGCTCAGTACTCTCAATGCTATTGTGAGAAAACTACTTTTGAAATAGTAAAATGCTATAAAATGTAAAAATGGGAGTTATGTTTAATGTATAACAGTAGGAAAATATCCTTTTATAAAATATTCTATTGAAAACTTAGAAATCTTGCCAAAGTAAACATAGCTATAGGTAGGGAAGGTAACTGGAATTTTGCTCTGGGGAGAGGTTCCCCTGTGCTCACTCCTCTAGCAGACTAGGAGGAGGTGAGAGGATGCATGGGAAAGGAACTGGGGAGATGAGGTTTGCATTGTGCACAGGTGTGGGGAGATCTTTGAACTGCAGCTGTTTCCTTCCTTCCACAAAGAAATATTCACTCTACCTAATCCCATCCCCTCCCTTCCCCAAGGCTTTCATTTCTGTTAAATCCAAATCACTCTGGCTCACAAAGATTGGCCCACAATAGGTCCCAACCCAAGTCTCATTTGGTCATTGTTTAGGTTTTGGTGGCTCAGAGTGAGTGTAAATAGTAATTGTTTCTGTTTTGGCCAGAAACCCTGAGGGTCTTCTCTTCCCAGACTGATTTTGTTTTTTGACTAGATAACCCAGCCTGAACTAACACTGAGACCTGAGAAAGAATTTAATTTAAAAAGACCAAGGTCTCCCATTGCATCCTGGGCCATCTCCAGTCATCGTGATCTCTATCTTACTACTGGACGCAGAGGGCTCCAGAGGAGAAAGTGGGGCTGGTGACTTTGCACAGCCCTGCCTCACTTCAATCCAATTCACTTGCAAGTCAAGACATCACCCTCCTGATGTTATTGCCCCTCTTCCAGAACAAAGGACAAGCAACAAAACCACAATATTTTCTAGGAGCACAGACTCTTTCCTGCCTTCCTCCTCTCTCAGCCTCCCCTTCCCCTAGCTCTGACCCTGCCCTTCTGTGAGAAGGAGTAATCCTGGTCCTTCCTTTGTCCCCAGATGCATGTGGGAAAGAGTCTCACTGAGGCCTGCCTGGCAGAGTGGAGATCAGTGTATGGGACCCTAAATCCCATGGGTTCAACTAAATTCCCTTAAGGTGTCTTCCAACTGTCAAATTCTATTTCCTAAGCTTCTCTACTAGCCAAATTTTCCTCCCACTCAGTTGAATTTATCTTAATTACTTCTTGTATATATTTTTTCACATCATGAATTACAAAGCTGATTTGAGGGTGCTATTTCCTCTTGCCTACTCCAAGCATTGCTTGTTCCAAGATTGGGATTGTTAGTTATAACTCTAAAACTTCTTTGTCAACAGATTTGTCACCCAAATGGAGGAAACTCAAGCAAAAATACTAAAGAGAGACTATGATGTGAAAATGGAAGGACAGAGGCAAAGAAAGCATAATTTGGGAACAACAAATTAGAGGCCCCCTCCTTTTCAGATTTATTTAGAAGTCAGATAATAGCTGCATTCCTTCTTTTAGCTCCTATTAGGCTTCCTGTGTTCACAGGTGGAAAACAAATAGTTTTGGTATGGCAGGTCATTTCTGTCACTGTACTTAGATTTCTGCTCATCTTTTCAATTGTTTTGTGTTTGGTCATTTTGCAATCATGTCCCATTCTTTGTGACCTCATTTGGGTTTTCTTGACAGAGATACTAGAGTGGTTTGCTCTTTCCTTCTCATTTTATAGATGAGGAAACTGAGGCAAACAGGGTGAAGTGACTTGCCCAGTGTCCCACAGCTGGTAAGGGTCTGAGACCAGATTTGAACTCACAAAGATGAGTCTTCCTGATTCCAGGCCCAGAGCTCTATCCACTGTACCACCTAGCTGCCCTCATCTTTTCGATAGATACCATTAAACATTTAAAAATAAACCCTCCCCCACATCCTACCTCTTTTCCTGATGATTTATATATAGATGCACTTGGATTGTCAAATATTTCACTTGGGCAAGTCTAGGTGGGGTTGGCAAGAATAAAGAGGCCTTTAACTGGTATTGATCTAGAGATTGTTATCTCCAGCCAAGAGGTGGAAGAATGACCTCTCCAATGTTGAATGAGTAAGTAGGGTCAGGATATGAAGAGGGAAGCTATAACCACTAAGAAGTTCTTTGAGTATTTAATGCTAAAAGAAAACAAAAAACCTTGCCATCTGGAAGTAGTTGTAGGAATATATTAAAACTGGCTGATATAGCATTCTTGCAGTCAGAACCTTCTTTTTAGCTGCACTAGTATAGGACATATGACAATAATGCCTGATCCTCTTGACTGAGACCCTGAACCACCAATACTCAGGAACAACTAAATTAAAGGATGATCAGATTCTGCTCAATACAGTTTAAGTGCTTATACCTAAGATATATCATTTGGCTAATCCAATTCAACCGGGTCAGCATTCACTAAATATTATTTACTTTGTACAAGGAAGGTGCTATGCTGGGCACTGGGGGTACAATGATAAAAAATGATACAGTCTGCTCCCAAGAGACCTACATCTAACTAGGAGAATATGGTTGCTGACACAGGTGTCATGACAGGGACGAAGGAGAGCCAGATAAAGCGTTTAAAGATTTCAGGAGGAAGAGCTCACTTTCAGGTGTGTATGTGTGTGTGTGTGTGTGTGTGTGTGTGTGTGTGTGTGTACTCCCAAGGAAGGTTCATAGGAGAAGTAGCATTTGACCTGAACTTTAAAGGAAGAGAAGGATTTTAACAGGCACAAATGACTATTGAGCTATGAGTTATGGTGGCAGGGGATGGCTTTAGAGAAATCTGGACAGATTTGAATGAAGTGACACACAGTGAAGTGAGCAAAGGCAGGAGATTTATACAATTTATAAAGTAACAGAATTGTAAAGACAAACAGCTTTAAGCCTTAAGAACTTGGATCCATGAAATGACCAACCATGGTTCCAGATGAACTACACTGCCGTCTTCCTAATAGAGAAGTGATAGATCCAAGATGCAGAAAGAGACGCATTTTTAGACATAGTTAATGAGGGAATTTGTTTTGACTTCTTCTCCTTCTCCTCCTCTTCCTCCTCCTCCTCCTCCTCTTCCTTCTTCTTCTCCTTCTTCTTTTTCTTATTCTTTTCTTCCTCCTTCTCCTCCTCTTTCTTCTCCTCCTTATTCTCCTTTTTCTTTTTTTCTTTTTCCTTCTCCTTCTCCTCCTCCTTCTCCTTCTTTTTCTTCTTCTCCTCTTCCTCTTCTTCCTCCTTCTTCTCCTCCTCTTTCTTTCCAATGGAAGGGACAAGTAGGAGAGAGAAAATGCTTATTAATTGAAAAAAATTAAATAAAAATAGCATTCCATCATGGTAGCATTCATTCCCAAAGGCAAAGAGATGACCTTTTGAGTTTAGTGAATGGTTAACAATACAGTTTAGAGTATATGAAGAGTAGTAATGGGAAATAAAGTGGAAAGGTAAGTTGTAGTCAGGTTGTTGAGACCCTTAAATGCCACCAGACTAAAGAGTCTGCATTTTCTCCGAGGGAGCCATGGAAGACTTTTGAGCAAGGAGTGACAAGTTCAGACCTATGCTTTGGTTAGTTTGACCCGAAAGTCTTTGGCAAGATTTTTCTCTGCATTTTCCCAAGCTCCTTGAGAAGAGGGATTGTTTCATTCTTGGAGTTGTATCTCTAGTCCTTGTACAGCCATTGCTGCTTAATCCTTGTTGATTGACTGATCCTGAAGTACTTTACTGCTTCCAGAATGCTTTCCTGCCAACAACTCTTCGAGGCAGACAATGTAAGTCCTGTTATCCCCATTGTACAGGGGAGGAAACTGTAGCTTGAAAGGGGAGACGTGTCCTGGGCTGGACAAGGAATTGGTGGGGTTAGAACCCATGTCTTCTTATTATGTTATTGTGCCACAACTCTCTCCAGGCATTTTGCTATAGGACTCAGTTTCTTCATCTGTAAAATTAGAGGAGTGGACTCCATATCCTGTAAGGTCCCTTCTCAATGCTGATTCCAAGACTCCATGATCCTATGCAGATCATTCTTTATGTTCCCATCCCCCCTGAGTATTTCTCTACAGTAGCAGATATTAAGATAGCTGAGTCACGGAGAGGTTAAAGGATTTGCCCAGGGTCACACAGAGTTTGAGGTAGGATTTAAACTCAGGTCTCCTCAATCCGGATTGCTACATAATGCCGCATCTACAAGAATAATAATAGCAGCTAGCATTTATATTGCATTCTAAACTGCAAGCACTTTAAGCATATATAAAGCGCTTTACATGTTTTCTCATTGGATCTTCACAAAAACTCTGGGAGGTAGGATGTATTATACCCATTTTACAGATGACAAAAATAAGGCATAGAGAGATTAAGTGATTTGCCCAGGATCACACAGCTAGGAAGTATCCAGGGCAGGATTTGAACTCAAGTCTTCCTGACTCCCAAGCCAAGACTCTATCCACCTGGCTGCCTAGCAGAGTGGTTCCTCTCTAGTCTGCTATAAAAGTGTGAAAAGAAAAAATACATTTCAAGAGAGTAAGGATCTGGTTTCGGGTCCTGTGCAGTCTCAGATACAGCTCTAAGGTTTGAAAGAAATTTCTCTTAAGGGGCCTTAATTCACCTTTAATTTAACAAGTTAATATTTAGTGAATGCTAACTATCTGCTGTACTAGACCTAGCAAAAAGGATTCTGCCCTTAAGGGAGCTTGTCCTTTCTATAGCTGCGCCCCCCCCCACCCCCCATACTATTTACCAATAGTATGTTAGTGGCAGCAGGGGTAGGTTAAGTAGGTTTTTAAGCTTGAAATCTGTCTCTTGGAAATCCAGCTCCTTTCAGGAGGATATTGTTCAAACAATATCCCCTACTAGAGTCCTTTCCTGATTAGTTCACTTGTTTGGGCTCCCTCTGAAAATGGATTGTACTTCTTTGGGGCATTTTAAAGAGAAGCATTCTACTTATGTGCTCACATGTTGTTTCTCCCTTGTAGGATGGGCAGAGGACATTTCCATTTTCCTCTTTGTATCAAGAACTCTTATCAGAGGGCCAGGAGTATCGTCATAAATATTTGTTGACTAGAATTGAATTTGTATGGCCTGACTTTCAACTAAACTTTCTGTACAAAGGCTCAGCCTTGAATCATTTTATATTTTCAACTAAATGAAAATACGAAAATGTGGTTCTGAGCCACAGATCTCTGGAATGACTATAAATATAATCCAATATTCAGCTATCACTTTGACTGATTTTGGATGCATCCCCATGTTAGCTCTCCTCAGTTGGAAAGCTAGGTACCAGCCTGTTTTCCTTTGTACTTAGGTAGGAAAACAGGAAATGATGGCCCCATTCATCATTGCCTTCAAGAAGGTTATCAGAAACTGATGAATACCCATGAATGGGACCAAATTAATGTTTGGATCAACCTTCTTCAACACACAATGCAGGCTGTGGTTTTGATGGAGAATGATATGCAAATCATGCTATAGAAGGGAGAATTTTGTATAATTTTCATGCCTTTTCAGGTGATCAGCAGTCAAGTTGATAAGCAAAAAGTCAGAATATAGCATTTTTGCAAAGTTGCTAGCATAGACTTGTACATAGGAGATGCTAATAAATATTGAAAGATGAAGAATAACATGGAAGAGCTCAGTAGGCTCTTCTGTGCAGTCATCACTCCCTTACCACAGTGCCTTTTTTTCTGTTCCTGTGTCCCCTGAATGAGACAAGCAGGGGAAGGAGCAGTAAGGGCGTGGACCATCCCAAATTCCTGCTGACTTCAACTGAACAGCTGATTTTACTTGGAAATTCTCTTCTTCTTGTCTCAGGGGTTCCTGCAGATTTCCCACTTTGGGCAATTTCAGCCTCCTCTTACTTCATGGCCCACTTTCCTACTCTCACATTTAGATAACAACTTTGTTGTCTACTTTTACCCAGGAGACAAACTCCCCAAATAGGAGCTTTCCCATTTATACCTTTATTACTGCCCCTCCCAAAGTGTTAACCAAAGAACTTTTCTGGACTATAAAACTCATCCCTTACAGCCATTCTGGAAAGTGATTTGGAATTACATGCAAAAAATTGCTGAGCTGTGTATGACCCAGCAATACCTACTCTGCTAAAAGATCAAAGGAGATTTTTTTTGGTACAAAATTATTTGTACAAATATTTGTACAAAAACATTCATAGCAGCATTTTTGTTACAGCCAAGAACTAGAAATGAAGGTGGTGAAGGATTTATCAATTAGCAAATAGCTGAACAAATTATATCAATATAATGGAATATTTTTGGAATGTAAGAAATGACAAAAAGGGTGGATTTAGAAAAAGCTAGGAAGACTTACATGAATTGATGTATAATGAAGTGAGTTGGGAGAACAATTTATTGTTTACTACAACATTGTTGTGCTATGCACGGTCCGTGGGGTCAAAGAGTCAGACACAACTCAACATAAACAACATTGTAAAGAAAAACAAATGAGCAAGATATGAGAATTTAGATCAGGAGTAGGGAACCTGTGACCTTGAGGCCACACGTGGCCCTCTAGGTCCTCAAGTGTGGCCCTTTGAATCCAAACTTCACAGAACAGATCTCCTTAATAAAAGGATTTGTTTTGTAAAACTTGGACTCAATCAAAAGGTTGCACCCAAGGACCTAGAAGGCCACAGGTGACCTTGAGCTTCAGGTTTTCCCCTCCCCCCCTTAGATGAATACAAAAATTCCAGAGGACCAATAGGGACCTACCACCTAATAGACAATGGAAGGAATAGAGGAAACATGCTGATTCTACATACTTTTAAAAAAGTAAACTGTGTGTAATAAGATCGGTGTTTTCATTTATAATCCTATCTGTTCCATGCTTATGAAAATACTAATGTTTATTGCTGTTTTTCAAGTTTAGAGTAAGAAAAACATTTAAATTATTTTTAAAACTCCTGCAAAGTAAAGAAAAACTAAAAAAAAAAATCCCCTAATCTGTGTCTGAATTCCATTTAATTTAAAAAATTTAAAAAATTCCATCTAATTAAAAAAAAAAATCCCCTAATCTGTGTCTGAATTCCATTTTTTCTAGTTTCCTGAAACTTTGTTTTAAAGCTTACCCTTTCTCTTTTTAATTTTCAGGCTATCCCTCTAAACTGGCTTTTTCCTTCTACCAGAAGATTTAGTGTTCAAAGGGACCCTAGAGAACATCTGGCCCAAATCCCTCATTTTGTAGATCTAGTGTCTGAGGCAGAAAACCCCAGACTTTCCTTACCCAAATCTACCATGATTTTTTTTAACTCTACTGTTGGCCCTATTTACAATGCCCTCTACTATCCCCTGCTGATCTACATCCTACCCAGCCTTTACAAACTAGCTCAGGTCCATCAGGGATGTATTCACAGATCTCTTCCTTTGATGATTCCTTTTGATCTTTGTATATGATGCTATTAAGGGCAACTAGGTGGTACAGTGGATAGAGTGCCAGGCCAAGAGTCAGGAGGACCTCATTTCAAATTTGGTCTCACACATTTACCAGCTGTGTGATTCTGGGCATGTCACTTAACCCTGTTTGTCTCAGTTTCCTCATATGTAAAATGAACTGTAGAAGGAAATGGCAAACCACTCTAGTATCTTTGCCAAGCAAGCCCCAAAAGGGGTCACAAAGTGTTGGACATATCTGAAAAATGACTAAACGACCACAAAAAATTGTAATGTTATTGAGAAAGGCAGCATGGTGAAGTGGATGGTTGGCCACTCTTGGACTCTAGAAGGTTTGAATTCAAGTTCTGTCCCTGACACATCCTGGCTGGGGGACCATGGGCAAGGCTCTCACCGATGGGTAGACCCTAGCTGCTCTTACTGCTCTAAGGCCAGAAGAGACGGGAGAGTTGCTAATCTAGTGGAGTGCGTTTCCATGCTGGAAGTATCCCTCCTAGAGATAAATCAGAGTCCCAGATCCCTGTCCTTCCCCTCTCCCTGGCAGAAATAAAGCTAATATACATAGTATTATTTTGTGCAGTTATTGCATATGTATGTCTTATCTCCCCAAATGTAAGCACCTTGAGGTCAGGGATCACACTTTATATTTCTATACCCGACACCAGTGCTAGAATTTTCATAGGCGCTCAACCAGCATTTGTTGGTTGATTATTCACTGAGCCAGCTATAGATCTAAACAATTCTAGCAAGGTCACAATATCGGTATAAGGTTTGATGTTGCATCATATCACTTTTTTTCTTATAACCCCCTACTACCTAGGCATGTGTTGGCCTTCCTAAAATGGGCTGATGGATCTGATTTGCTTAGTAGGGTGTGCCTTTGGGCTGTTCAGCAATGGCGACTGGTTCAAATGGCAGCAGACATACTCTTTCATCTGGTCCTCTTGACTACAGCGTCTGCACTATCCTTCTCTCTGCTTCCCAGTCCCCCATTTTCAAATGCACATTATATTTAGTCTGCCATATTCAGTCACAGCCCTAAGTCATTCTTGAAGGATTTAAATCTCGAAAGCAGCTCAATGACGCCGGATTAGTACCCAGGCACATTCATGGACCCAGCTGTAAATTCCTGACTGTTCTCAGTCAACAAATTAATCCACAGAGAATGAGGTCAAATGACAAGTCTTCTTATGCTACCCCAGCAGAGGATGAAATAGATGAAGAGTTGCTCACAGGAAGGCAAGTCAGCTGTTTATTAGGTGGATGCCTTAATGTGCCTATTTTTAGGTGGTATTTAGATTTCAAGTTAATTCTGAAGGTATATTTTCAATCAGTTGGTTAATTTCCACAGTGAAGCAAATTTGTGCATTTAAATTCAAAGCCAGCTCAACATAGTTCATTTCCTGTTTTGAGGGAGGCAAATGAAGTAAATATTGTTACTGTTTAAATTGAGTTTAGACCATTTGGCCAGAGCAACATCTGCTGTCAGAACGAGTGAATGGGCTTAGAGTTGGCTTGCTCTCGTGCAGTGGATCTCAAACAAGGAGTGAATTCATGACAGAGATCCAACAGGGTCAAGTCTTTATTCCTGGCAGTCAAGGCTAATGGCAATCATTGGACTGCAGCAGCTGGGAGCAGTGATATTTCCCTCATCCCACAACTCTCTCCAGCTTAGGTCTTCTTCCTTTTTGGGCTGCTCTCTCCACAACCCCCAGTGGCCGTCCTTGCCCCTCATCCTATCCCCCTCCACCTCCAGAGTGGGGCTGTACAATCTCCTCAGAACAGGCTGGACGATATTTCTTGATTCTAGGAGCTAGTTGGAAATCGGGATCTGATGAAAAGAAGGCTACAGGAGGTCAATCCCAGGCAGTGCAACAAATATCCATTGAAACATGCTACTCCCTTTTCTAATTCATCCCAGTGAAAATCAAGTCAATAGATAGAAACTGAGACAGGCCTGGCTTGAGGAGGCAGGAAGCTTATCATAGGCTCAGGGACAAGACTTAAATGCCTGGGAGTATAGCTAAGACAAAGCAGAGTGCTAGCCTTGGAAGAATTGGGGTACTGTAAGTAGGACCAAGATGGGAGCCAATTCATCAGAAATAGGAATGTGCCTGGACTCTATCTCTTGACCTGAGGTTCAGATTAGAACCTGGGGTAACATTAAGCTATGAATGATGAAGAGAAAGGAGGAAGGGTTCAGAGTTAGGCAGGGGAAGTAAGAGGGCAGTCAATAAAATCTGGAAAATGAAAATCAGTCAATGCAGGCCACATTTGGGAAGAGGGATAGATAGACAATGGCTTTTCCATTTTATTAAAGGAAAGAGAAATCGTTAATAATTCAACTTTACATAATTCAAATAGTCTCCTGGAGACTATTTGAACTGGAGTCATCCAGTTGCTAGACTGCTATAAGAGGTGGGGCAGGTGAGGCGTCAACCTGGGCATGGAGCCCATTTACCCCCCTCTACCATATGCCAGTTGAGACAGATCCAAGAGGATGAGAGAAAGGTCCCTAGTAGAAAGGAGGTAAAAGGTGATTGTGAATCAAATTATTTTTCATAGCAAACAATCTCTGATATGTTATAAACATAGAGAGAGTGGTGGTGATTACATTATGTGCCAAAGATTTTTCTCCTTTTTTTCTATTGTTGAGTAATTCGCAAATTAACCTCTTTCCACTGAGTGAACTTAACTTCACTCTGACTGAATAGGTTATAGAATCAAAAAAAAAAATTTCTTATATTCTAGAGAGTGTCAGCACTTTAAAAAAACTTTCCATCTTCATGGAAAACTTACTGAGTAGGTTTTGTAGAACCCACTCATGTTTTCTAGAAAGACTCAGAAGAACATTAGTCAAACATAGACATCCTAACTTTTCCAGGAAAGATAAAGTAAATCAATTTGATTTTATTTGATGAGCAGAAATCATTCTGAGAGGCTCAAATTACCTACCCAGAGGAAAATTCATTTTTTCTCTTTCTTTTTATAGTTATTATTATTAGTCATTTCTTTTTTAAGTAGGCCTTGTTAGGATAGGAATTAAGGAGGCATAGAATTCCGGACAGATTAGTCCCTCTTAAGGTTAGGAAGTCCTGGCTTCAAATTAAGTAGGCCTTGTTAGGATAGGAATTAAGGAGGCATAGAATTCCAGACAGATTAGTCCCTCTTAAAGTTAGGAAGTCCTGGCTTCAAATTAAGTAGGCCTTGTTAGGATAGGAATTAAGGAGGCATAGAATTCCGGACAGATTAGTCCCTCTTAAAGTTAGGAAGTCCTGGCTTCAAATTCTTTTTCTGGAACTTATGACTGTATGACCACGGAGAAGTCCCTTACATTCTTTCAGTGCCTCAGTCAACTCTCTTGGATCATGAATTATAGAGCAGTTGAGGTGCTGATCTGCTTCAGTGAAGGTGTTTTCCAATTTGGGAGATTTCCTCCAACCCCCAACCCCACAATATACTGAATATGCCCGTTGAATGGGTATTGCACAGATTTTAGGGTAGGGGCTGGATCTCTGGGAGCTCCAAGACCTATGCTCCCTATCTTGGATCTCTAGGCAGAGGGTCACTAACCTTCCTGTTTTATGAATGGGCAGATTGGCCATGTCTTTCATGACTTACTCAAAGCTGGATGTGGACCTGAAAATGTGAGTATGCCCCATTTGATATGGGTCATCTGAGCAGGCCACAAGCAGCAGGCCATGTTTCTTGCTCTTTGCCATATACCTAAAATGGTTAGTAGATGGTCAGCAGGTAACAGAAAGGACTGCATTGTGCCAAGCCTTACTGTTGGAGAGTTAACTGCCCAGTTGCTAATATTCTCTCTCACCATATGGTAACTCAAGGGGTTGCCTCAAGACACTTTCCACCAATGGCCTGCAAAGCCAGCGTAGTCTTTCTTGAAGACAGTTAGTAGACCATTGTGGAAAGTGTGAAAGTATAATTTCCCCAAAGGTAGCTCTAAGTTGCTAGTCATTTCTCTGAGGTGAATAGTGTAAGAGAATCTAGAAGGAGGATCCTGGAACCCACTGGTATCTTGGCTATACAATATCTGAACAATAGAAAAGAAAATGCCTATGTTAGCTTGATGGACCTCTTTCAGAGAGTCATTAAATTTTTGATCTGGAAGAAGCCATAGAAATCAACTTGTCCAATCCTCTCATTTTGTAGATGAGAAAGCAAAAAAAGGGTGATTTGTACAAGTTTGCTAGGGGCTAAGGCCGCAGCCAGACTTAGGCCCCTTAGCCTCCTCTCCCAGAATCTTCTGTAGGATTTTTCCAGCTGGGTGATTTTTTCATTTGTTTGTTTGTTTGCTTTTAACAAAGTTGGATTACCCCTCACGTAGATGACCAATTAACACGAAATTACACAATTTAAAAAATTTTCTCCACTGCAAATAGACTGAAAGCCGTCATCCTTCTTAGTATTCTGAAGGATCTTTTGTTCAGTAAAGCTTTAAAGTTTCATGTCTAAAAAAATTAAAATCAAAATCCAGGGCACCTTTTTGCCTAGAACACCCAAGAAGGTCGCAGTACAATCCAATTACTTGTAATGACCTCCTAACCTTCCACCTTCAGCAGGGCTTCATTTCAAAGAATTGGTTCCTTCTACTTGGCTATGCTCCAGGAACTAGAGTTGGCATAGCAACACAGATTAAAAAAAAAAAACAAAACCAAAAACCAGCTAGATAACTTCTTTCTGTTTGCTCTGCTTTTGGGTAAATTCAGACTGAACCCAGTCAGCAAGGACGTTAACTGGGAAGCTGTCGTGAAGCCCGCCGGACAGAACCAGCTGGGTTAGTGATGGAGGACCTTAAAGCTGGCTAGGCTCCTTCCTACAATGACTCCTTTGCTGGAAGTAATCCCTCCCCTACTGATCTCAGAATGCTTGGTACTTGGTTAGGCACTTCTATCAGGGTGGTGGGACACTGGCCTGGGGCTCAGAAGACATAGGGCCTGAGTCCCAGCAGCAATGTTTGCTCCCTGGGACATCCTGGGCACATAGTCTAATCTTTCTGAACTTCTGTTTCTTCATCTGTAAAATGGGGATTAAATGTAAAATAAAACAAAATGAAAACTTGGATGCTTGCATGATTTACCAGGACTATTGCAAGAAAGCTTAAAGGGACCTGTTCAAGACTCATTTTCATTTTTTCTCTGTATCCCCAGTGTTTTGCACATAGTAGGTGTTTAAGAAATGACTGTTGAATTGGACCTATCTCTGTACCTGTCTTTTCTTCCTTACTGGACAAAGCTCCTGGAAGGTAGCTATTGATTCATTTATTTCTCTCATCTCCTCTAGAGCTTAACATAATGCTTTGTACCAAATGGATACTATATAAATATCTATCAATGAATAAATCAGCAAGTATTAAGTATGCACAGTGTGCTCAAAGACAAAAAAGAAATATTCTCTGCCTTCAAGTAAGTTTCCTTCTATGGGTGGAGATGATATGTGTACACATAGGTAAATGTAAAGTAAATACATAAAAGCATAATTTTGGGTAGAAGGCATGCCAAAAGCTGAAAGTGACAGAGATCAGTAAAGGCCTCATGTAGAAAGTGACACTTAAGTGAAAAAAACAAAACTAGGGAATTTAAGAGGTAGAGGTCAGGAGGGTGTGCATTCCAGGTCTGTGCAAAGATGGGAGACAAGGAATTGCAGGAAGGTGACTTTGACTGGGTTCTATAGCACACGAAGGGGATTAAGTTCCCCATTTTACAGATGGGGGACCCTGAGGTCTAGAAAAGGATATTGGAACCAGGTTGGGAAGAAAAAAATTGGTTGCCTGCCCTAGATTCAAAGTCCCCCCTCACCCAATTGTCTTAGGCTCTTTGTTGATTCCAGCATTAGCTTGTATACAATGAAGAATCATAATAGTACTTCTACATCACCAATCTTTAGGACCACAATCCTCTGTGTGAGTAGACTGTGACAGAGGAGAGTGAGAAAAGAAGCTTTAGACTTTGCAACTTTCCTGTCCCATATGGAATCACAGATGCCCTACTAAGCATACACATAGAATACATCTTACAGCTTGTTCCAGAGACAGCATCCTCCTGTTTTCTCCAGGGTGTGAAATTGTGGGAGGCGGCAGCCCTGAACAATTTAGAAAGACTCTAGATTCTTGGTTCTAACCTTAGCTTTGTAAGAACAGAAAAGAGAATTTGAATATGACTAGCAGTAAAATGGATGAAGGATTCTGTATACAGTAGTAAAATCTCATTCATTAGGATAATTAGAAATTTGTGATCATTAAGAAATATTCCCCTCATCTAAAGTTCCATATCAGTGACTTACTGTGTTTTGGAGGTGATTATAGGTTCTTGAAGTCTAGGTTATCTGGCTAGTCCTACTGCCAAATTGTAAAGACTTCCAAGTCAGTCCCTAGTATGTTGTAAAGACAATCCTAGCTAGATGTAAATAAGCTCATTGCTAGAAGGTTGGCCATCAAGGTATGACTTTCCAGTCACTCCAACTTGGGAAATCCATGGACTATCCCAGAATCTGAGAGTTGGAAGGGACCTCAGTGGCCATCCAATTCTACTCATAAATGGAAGGAATTCCCACTGTAAATCATGCAATGAATGGTCCTCCAGACCCAGCTTGATGGTCTCCAAGAAGGGAGAACCCACCCTCTCTCTAGATAGATATCTTAGTAAGATGTGGAGGAACTGCTAAGGATCAGAATAGGACGTATTCACAACAGTGAAATCACTGACACTTGAACATTGGATCTGGAGTTGGGACACCTGGTTTTAAATTTTAATTGACCTTGGACAAATCACAACTTCTCTGAGCCTCAGGGTCCCCCATCTGTAAAATGGGGAACTTAAATCCACCGGAGGGTACAGAGTTACTGCCAACAATAGGAAAATTTTAGTGATGGACCTTACCTAAAGGTAGGCCCCCTTCCCCGCTTTCCAGTCACAGAAAAGAAATCAGTAATGGAACCAAGAAAGAATTTGGGGCCTCCTATTGCCTATTAATATAATTAGGAGGAGAGAAAAACCTTAAAACACCTGCATGACAGGGAAAACAATACATTTCTTTTACAGATTATTTGCTAAGAGTGGCTCATATTTCCAGAGTTCTTTGAGGTTTACCAAGTGATCTTTTTACAGCAAGCTCAGGAGTGAGTAGGTGGTATGATCTCTATTTTAGAGCTAAGGAAACTGAGGCACAGAGAGTTGCAGTGACTTGCTGTTGACCACACAGCTAGTTAGTGACTGGATTGGGAATTGAATTGAGGTCTTCTTATCTTTTATCTGCCGTTATCTACATTGCATTGTAGACCACTTGGCCTCAGTCCTATTTTGGCTCATGAAATAACTAGCAGTAGGATGACCAATCAATCCTCTTTCATCCCCCAGGATTTTCTTTCCAATTTTCTCCTTTTCTCAGAATCCTCTCTGATTCCTTTTATCTCCCTCAGAGTCTCTGATTTCTCTTACCTCCTTAATTCTCTAAATCCAGCGAGTCCTTCAAAATGCCCCTTAGACCCGTGTGCAAGCTGGGTGTAAGACCTATCACACTAAAAGTCATTTTTTTTCTTTCCAAAGTCTTACATAGATAAAGAACTGGGGGAAATCTCAGAGGTCTGTAATTTCATGGTAGAGAAAGCCACCCATCAATAAACAATTTTAAGAATCTACTATCTTCTAGGCACTGTGCTAAAACTGTGGGGATACAAACAAAGACAAAAGATAGTCCCTGCCTTTGAGGAGTTTGTAGTCAAATAGGGAGAGAGTGTATAGACAATTACATGAAAAACAAGATACCTACAAGGCAAACTGAAGACAATCAGTGGAGGGAAAGTGCTAGTATGAAGGGGGATTAGGGGAAGGCTGCTGGTGGAAGGTGGGATTTGAGCTGGGACTTACAGGAAGCCAGGAAGCAGAGCTGAGGTGGAAAGCACTCCAGGGAAAGGGGAGAATTGGGAGTTGCCCAGAGTTGGGAGATGGAGGTTCATGTTCAAGGATTAGAGAGGAGGCTAGTGTCATTGGCCTTCAGAGTTCAAGGGGAGGGTGGTGTGTAAGGTATAAGAAGACTGGAACGGGGGGAAGGGGGCCTACCTTTAGGTTATGAAGAGCTTTGAATGACAAACAAAGGGTCTTATATCTGATCCTTGAGGATACAGGTAGGGAGCATCTGACTTTCTTTAATAAAATTCTAGGTTATCTCCATGCCTTCAGTTGCTAGCCTTTAATTCATCCTCATAATCCAGTTGCCAGAGTGATCTTTCTAAAAGATCATAGCACTTTCAGAGCTGAGAGCAGCCTTAGAGATCCCAGGTTCATGAGTTGGAAGGAACCTTAGTGTTCACCTAGTGTACAGTGCCTCATTTACCTATGAGAAAACCTAGACCCAGAAAATTAAATGACTTCTCTAAGGTCACATAACAAATGGCTGCCCGACCTGGAGTGCAGCTAGGGTCCCCCATTTCTCATCTTAGTACTACCAAATTCAGTCAGTATTCATGGACTTGGGTAGGTCTCTACTGGAGGATTCACGGAAGGATGTGGATGAAAATGTCATAGAATGGGAAGGTAGTCACAAGTTCCCATCTGTACCAGTAGGGTTAGTGCCCATAACAACTACCTCAAAGATCTGTTGAAATGTAAACCCAAAGAAGTACCATTGCTTCAACTTCAAGACTCTCTTTACTAGGAAACTGTGATGTGTCTTCAAATATTGTTATACCCAACTGTTTTTTTTTTCTAAAAAAAGGAACAAAAGTTTTAGACTCTGTGGTTTTATAAAAACAGTTAATAAAACTACATGACACATTAAGAAAAAATATATATTATATAATACATATTATATATTAAGAAATATAAGAACCACCTGCCCCAAAGTGTTTTGTTCTAGTCACTACTATGAAGGATGAAAAGAAAGTAAGAAATCTAAGTCTTGCCCTTAGGGGGTGCCAACAGGACCAAACCATCCTCTAATCTGTGGATGGCAGGAGCCAAACAGCAGGCTAGAGACAGGAGAGTCAGCAATCAGACAGAAGTTTAATGTCTAAGTGAGAGAAATGGCTTGTAAGGAAGCAAATTAGACACATGTGCCCAAGGTTCCTGACTCTCCTGTCTCTAACCTGCTCTTTTGGGCTCCAGCCATCCACAGCTTAGAGGCCAGTCTGGTCTGGTTGAGAGGAGTTTACAATCCAGTGGAAGAGAATAAATGTATCAACATTTACTAATTAGAGGCCAGTATTTGAGAGAGCATAATGAAATGCTCCTCACAAATAGTGGTCCTATTTTTGTCAGACTTTTCATGGAGGTTTCATAGAAAAGATGGCACTGGAGTTGGACCTTAAGAAGTAGGCAGGGTTAAGCTTGCAGAGGGAAAGGAGGGCACTCCAGGAGGGCCAAGCAGTATGATAATTCCCCACTCCCTCTCCCTCTCCTTCCCCTTTCTGTTCCCCCTCTGTCCTCCCTCTAATCTTTGGTCAAGCTGCTTCTATGAAGTGTAACTCTCCCCATGCCTCTCAGTCTATCAATCAATCAATCATCATTTATTAAGCACCACTATGTGCAAGAGAGTAAAAGACAAAAGTGGAACAGTCTCTGACCCTGAGAAGCTTACAGTCTAGCCTGGAAAGACAACATGTATAAAAAGAGGCACATATAGAATAGATATAAGATAATTTTGGGAAAGACTTCATGTGAACTTGGCACATGAACTGAGACCTGAAGGAAGCGGTTTCACACCTACACTATATTCAGGGCACCTTTTGAGTGTCACTTCTCAATGAAGCCTTACACAATTGATTTTGACTGATCTTTACTATCTCCAAACTCTCATAGTACATTTAATCTCTGTCACATAATGTAGTAGTTGACATTAATTGTTTAATGTGGGTCACTCTTGTCTACCCTCCCAGTTCCTAAACTGTGTTGAGGGAGATACAGAATCATGGATCCTAGGAGCCAGATGGCACCTTAAAAGACATCTAGTCCCAAAACAGAACTGACTTTCTCCCCTCAAAACAACGCCCACAAAGACCATACCACCAGATGTAGCAGTATCCATATAAAAACTTATTTCTTTGGTTTCCCTATTTTTGTCAGGCTTAGCACATAATCATTGATTCAGGAAGATTTCCATTCACCCAATCATTCCAGCCTGCAACCTCTGGGTTTTATCTTTGCCTTTATATCTCTCCCCCTCCTACATCCATGTTAACCCATTATTAAATTCTGTCAATTCTATATCTACAGTATTCCTCTCTAACCTAGCCTCTCCTTTCTCTTCAAACTATGACCACAGACTCACATTACCATCCAATACAATCAAGTCTTTCGGTCTAATTTTTCCTTAGCCCAATTGCTCTCCTCTGTAATCTGTCCTTCACACGGTCCCAGTAATCTTCCTCATGGGCAGATCTGATTGTGCCACTCTGCTCAAGATGCTTAGTTACAGTAGGCTTTTTTTGGTCTGTTAAAGCCCAAGTGTCAGTCTAGCATTCCAGGCCTGCTCCACCCCCAACTTCAAATGTATTATGATCCAGATATAGTGGATTACTAGTCATTTTGTAGACTAGACATACCTCCTCTTTCTTCATTCTGTGGGTCTGGAAGTTTCTCTCTTCCCCATCTCCGCCCTTTGAAAGCTTAGCCGGCCTTCAAGGTCCAGCTCAGATACTGTCTTTTCTCCCAAGCTTTCACTGACCCTTTAGCTTCCTTTATTGGAAGAAATCTTTCATTTCATAGGAACTCACACAGAACTTTGGACCTTTTATGTTCCTGTGGTCTCTTCTGTACACACTATACTTATTTATTCGTGTTACGTAGGACTGTGATCTCTATAGGGTAATAACCTCTCTTAATTACCCTTACCTCTCCCTTCTGTTTGACCTTTGCTCTAGAATATGGGGATTTGTGCTTAATAGGTATATGAAATTGTTTTTGAATGAATCCCATTAATTTACTTTACAATATTGAAGACAAAAGGTAAGAGATACAATCTACCTCTTGTATCCCTCTCAGGACCCAGCCCCATGTTTGGTTTATTGCAGGTAATGAATAAGAGCTTTTTGAAAGCAATCTTTCAAATTAATGGAAATATTGCATGGGATTTCTTTTCCCCTTTAAACTCTAATCCTTTGAGACTATGATTTCATGTGGATGTTCACTCTACTTAACCACAAAATATGGCACACAGGGTTTAATAATTTCTATGGCCAAGACATTATGCCATTGGTGATACTCTGGTATGCCACTAGTGACCAACCTCTCTCAACTTGGCTAAGTTGGTCATTGACTAATATCAATCAATCAATCAACTATCAAGTATTTGTTAAGGGCTTACTATATGCCAGGCATACTGTGCTGGGAATACAAAGTAAGCAAAACTAGTCCCTGACCCCAAAGAGCTGATAGTCTACTAAGGGGAGATAGCAAAGGCTATTGCCAGGCAAGTACCTGAAGTCTTTCCAGGAATTTGTCTTTCAGAGATTTTGCTCCAGGGATGGGCAAATGGAAAACTGTAGGACCAATAATTATTTTATTTATATGTATTTACATATGCCTATGTCTGCATATATGTGTACATGCATATATACCCATATCCACTTACATATATGTATAAAAAATCTATACATTTATGAAAGCTGATTAGGATTATAAGGTCAAAAGTCTGGTTTCTGAGAAACCAGGTACCCCTTCAAGCCATGAAGAAGTGTTAGCATATGGCTTTAGTAAAAATTTCTGATATTCACCATGTAAAATGCAAATTCTTCAAATAACCTGCTGAGAGCAGAAAAAGATTTACTTCCAAAAGACCAGTTCTCAGCATCAAGTAAGCATTACAATCCTAGAGAATTAAACACACACAAAGAAGTTGTAGAAAATGAGAGGAATGGTCCTTTTCTTGCTTTCTGATCCTTAAAGCGTGATTGGACTTAGAAGTTTCTAGGCTACAATGAAAAATCCTTGAGTTGTGACAGTTGAATGATCTGTGTTACCTGGGATTTAATTGCACTGATCTTACTTCTAGTATTGGTCAGTCAAATACATTAAGGGAAGAGAGAAAGAGAGCAGAAAACAACCTTAGGGTATGTAGAGAATATGGGGAAACAGATCAGAGGGAGCTACAAAATTCATCATGTTTAGAGAGAGAATCTCTGTCTTTGGTTATGTTAGACTTTCCTTTTCAAAAAATAGTAGTTAATTCAAAACAGCTAATTTTAGAAGTTTTACTTGTGAATGATGTTCATTTTTATTAGGCAAGGGCAAGACAGAGGACACAGAACACACTTGGAAGCATCCTTCCATAAGATTCTTTCTGGGATTTGAAACACAACTTAATTTGGTCCCAAAGATGCAATATCTTCAGTTCATATTAGATAATTTTCATTTTCCATTAAGAAGAATCTCAGTGATGAGCAGTAAACAGCAATGGGGCCGGTAATAATTATCTTTTAATTATATGTATTTATACATGCATATATTTTTGCTTAGCTATTTCAGTTGTGTCTGACTCTTCATGACCCCCATATGGGATTCCTTGGCAGAGATACTGGAGTAGTTTGCTCTTTCCTTATCCAGCTCATTTTACAAATGAGGAAATGAGGCAAACAGAGTTAAGTGGACTTGCCCAGGGTCACACAACTAGTAAATGTCTGAGGTTATATTTGAACTCAAAGAAGAGGAGTCTTCCTGACTCCAGGGTGGGCACTCTATCTGCTGTGCCGCTTAGATGCCCTATCTGTACATATGTATGTATGAATACTTATACATGAATATTGTGTGTGTGTGTGTGTGTGTGTGTGTGTGTGTATGAAAGCTGATTAGGATCACAGAGTCTAGAGCTGGAAAGGGCTTCAGAAGGGATCTAATAGAAAACTTACATTTCATAGAAAAGAAAACAGATCTAGGCAGATGAAATGTAGCAGGTCCCTTGACTCCAAATTCAGAGTTCTTTTCATTACATTATATCAGGTTGCCTCATTCTCATATCCAAATGTGACTTGGAATAACTTTAAGCTTCTTGAAGAGAGGGAGCATTTACCCAGCATAATGTTTCATACATACCCTATGCTTAGTGTTTATGGATGTAGATAAACTTTGAATACCTTCTTATCTAAATAAATACCTTAATCTAGAAAATAACTCAAATACTCAATCTCAGTTCACCCAAAAGGCCACACCATTCCCCAAATCCCTTTCTACTTTAGCAAAGAAACTAGGTGAGGGCTTATTATCATTAAGAGCTCTCACTCTTACTGATGGCCAATTCAATTGTTGATGTTCATCTTTCATTCTCAGAGAGGCCCATGACATCAGGAAAGTGATACCAAGACTTGCATTTAAGTGAGGGAGGGTTGTGTAAAGTCACCATCCTTACTTTCTCATCTGGGTCCAGTGGTCAGGACACCTGGAGATGGCCCCTAGTCAATTCAATATGGAAGGTAAGGAAGACAAGCTGGGTCTTAATAATCCACTGCCAGGCCTTGCTGCAGACATAGAGACAGACAATTGACTTCCTTGTAGCAGTCCTGCTCAATCCTGGCACACTGGAGATTTTTTTCTAGGCATATCACCTGATTGTCAACTGCCTTTAAAGTTCAATTTCTCTCCTCCAGTGTGTTTAGCATGTGTTGGCTACCTCTGGGTGTCTAAAAAGCTTTCACTGTCAGAGGCTGGGAAATGAGCTGCTCTCTCTAATGAGACACCAGCATTTGGTCCTGCTGCGGGTAGAAATTGCAGCTTGGAGGGGGACGCTGATTCTCAGAGTAGGAGGGACATCGGTTTTCTAGTGAAAGCCAAAGAGACCCTTTTAAAAAGGTTTTTATAGACCAAGGGGAAAGCAACCAGAGTCACTGGTTACTTTTCTATTTCTTTGTGAGCTGCGGTAGCCATGTACTCTGATTGGAAACAAAAGCCAAGACATCCAAGGTGTGTGAGTTTCCTTCTCATTCACTCATGTGTGAATGTATTAAGTCATTCGTTTGACAAACATTTAGTAAGTATCTACTGCACGTAGAACATGCATATTCTAGGTGTGCTAGGTGCTGAGAGAAATACAAAGTTGGGCTAAGATACAGTTCCTATTCTAATGGATAAAACAGAAAACACAGACAACTACATAGCAGGCATTTGCTGAAAGGACCCATGCCAAAAGAATTTGAATGACTCAAACAAATCCCCAAACTCTAAAGGTTTCCCCTCCCCTACAGGAGAAGGAGCATATCAGAAGTTCATGCACAATAGAAAAAAGAAGATAGAACCTTTGGGTGAGAATGCAGACATGACTGAGGAGGTGAACACATTTCTGGGCATAACTGGAGAAGATCCTGCCACAGGCCAACAGCTTTGCAGTCATGAGCACTACTAGTTTTGTGTGGAGGGCTAGACCCCAGGGCTGGGCTGACTAGAGATGAGAGTGATGGCAGGGGAAGGATGTTGGAGTGAGGGAGGGAGGAGACTCCACAGGGAAGGAAGCAAGTAGCGAGATGTAGCTACTGTTGTATTGATTCTACCCACAGTGTAGGGACACCATTAAGCACTAGACTGTGAGTTTTTTCAGGGACCAAGGAGTGAGGGGTGGGGAGGAGGGGAGAAGAGAAATGGCATAATGGGTTGTATAACCATTGCCTTGCTAATGTGGCTTGGAAGAGATTCCTTTCCTGTTCTTTCTAGACCTATATTTAAAACTTTTGTTAGCCTGAATGCTTGCAGGGGACTGTCATTTTTTGAGAGATATAAGCTAGATTCTCATATTCCCAGGGGGAATTATGAGTCAGGGCAAAATGAACCAGAGAGATTATTATGAAACAGAGGTTCCCAAGATACAGCCTGTACCATTTTTCTATCAAAGGTCAGGGCTTGACAGTCAAGCTTCAACTCTAATGCATACTCTTAGATGACAAGTGCAGTAGAGAGGTGAAAACCAAAGTTTTTTAATGTTTATATTGTCCTGGGATATGCCACTCTTATTACTGGTCCAGAGACACTGCACTGGCACTACATTAACATTTTTAAGCCACTTAGATAATATTTCAGATGGATAGAGATTTGAAAGGTTTCATATACTTCTTAACTTACTCAACTAGTATTTAGGATGCAGTTTGTTCCCTTGGCAAAACTGGACTTGAGAGACATAATATTATTGTTGATAAATATGGATGTGACCCAGGGCGGCTCTTTGAAAGACCTCTTTAGTTATGTTCAAATGGTGCTTTACAGAGAACGAAAAGAACCTCACCCTTTTTGCCAACAAAAAGCAGATGGTCAAACTATGGGCTTGGCAAAGAAGCTACTGAATGAAGAATGAATATTATTAGCTCAGTGGACATCAGAGCCAGACAGGACCTTGGATCTCCTTTAGGCCACACCTTTGTTTTTATAGACTAGCTTCGTTGAGAAAGAGGGAACTTCAAAACTATGGGCGAGGGACAACTGCTGGTTGCAGATGAGGTGAACTTTCTAACTGAAAGAATAGTTATGGGGCTGTAAACCTGTGTCTTCCCTTCTGCCCTTCTCCCATTCCACTGCCAACTCTACTTTGGTCATGGGGATAAGAGCAAGCCAAGAACGCTAAAAGAAGGAGGAAGGAGGGACGATGTAATTTTGTAGTGTAGAAGCCCACACGGGTTTCCCTTTGTAAACATCTAATTAAAGACAGTAGTGGATGCTACATGTTCTCTCTACTACAAGAGATAGAAAATTTCAATAAATGAAAAGTTTACATTCTTCACTTCATTGTTATGGTTCCCTGAGCAGTCGAGCTGTTTCTGGAGTTGGGCATATCTAGTGGGGACAGTTTTTTCCCATGTGGATCAAAATGCAGTATTTATGAAACAACTTTACAAATAACTTTTTATCTTTAGCATGTAAATGTAAACTCCTCGAGGGCAGGGATTGCTTTGCCTTTGTACCCCCAGTATTTAACTTAGTGTCTTATACACTTAAAAATGTTATTAACGATCATACCATAGTCATTGAACATTGATATTAAACACCTAGGGAAGGGGGGATGAGGGGGATAAGCATTTATAGAGTGTTTCCTGTGTGCCAGGCACTGCGCTAAGTGCTTTACAAATATTATTTCATTTGATCCTTACAACAACTCTGAAAGACAGGTGTAAAATACCCATTTTACAGTTGAGGAAAATGAGTTGGACAGGTTAAGAGACATGCCAAGACAAAAAACAGTTCCTATTCTGAAGATACTCACAGTAAAATGGGGGAGACAACATGCAGATAACTATATACAGACAAGCTATATACAGGATAAATAGGAAGTACAAGACCTATATCTAGTGGTGAGTTAGAGAGGCAGCTAGGTAGCACAGTGGATAGAGTGCTAGGCCTGGAGTCAAGAAGACCTGAGTTCAAATGTGGCCTCAGACACTTACAAGCTGTGTGACCCTGGGTAAATCACTTACCCCTGCTTGCCTCAGTTTCCTCATCTGTAAAATGAGCTGGAGAAGGAAATGGCAAACCATTCCAGTATCTTTGCCAAGAAAACCTCAGATGGTGGGGTCATGAAGAGTTCTACGTGACTGAAAACTACTGAACAAATAATAATCCATTCGTGTCAAACTCAAACAGAAACAGATCTCTGTGGGCTGCCCTGTTGGCTTAGAAAACTACAAATTAACATTATCTATGTTATATTGTATTTTTGTTTAATTTGTTGAACATTTCCCAATTACATTTTAATCTGGCTCAGACTATACTAAGGAATTTTGCAACTGCATGGGAGCAAGGTTGACTCTTCTGCTCTAACCTGTCATTTTGCACGTGAGGGAGATGAGGCCAAGAGAAATGAAATAACTTGTCAAATGTCACATAGAGTAGAGATGGGGACCCAGAAGTTCTTTTACCTGCACAACACTGATGACCACGTCAGGTGGTGTAACAAGGGAGCACATTGAACAGGCATTCTATTCCAAGCCATGCTATAGCCTGGACACAAATCACTTTTATAAATGCCACATATCCTGGGAAGTTTCTAACTCAAGAGAAATGAATATTTTTTGGTTTAGAAAGCAAAGTGTGAATTCAGTAATGAATGATAAAAGTTGATGCCTAGTAAAAGAAGGTGCCACATTAGACTTAGGGGATACATCTTAGAATCTTACACCATAAGGTATCTTTCTTTAATATCATAAAACAAAAGTAGTCAAATTTCTCAATAATTGATGTCAGTATTTCCTAAACTAATTTGGCATCGAATACTTCGGGACTTGAAACATAGTGGTGGAATCCAAAATAATCTAGGTTTTAGAAATGGGTATTAGGAAAATTTTGTAGCAGAACAGAGGAAAATGAAACTTACACTTATACTGGAAAACTGCTTCTCATAATTCATATTTTTAATACATGAAAAATAAAAAAAAGCATCAGTGGCATGAAATTTTCTCACAGAACTTCTATTCTCATTGTCCTAAAACATCAGATTTCTGTGGAATTGTTTGGGAAGTGCTGATATTTTAATAATTTTATTTAATAAATAATAAATAGAATAATTAACAAAATTCTGATATTTTAATAAGGAATTCTTGTTGTAAAAATCAATTTTGATTGGCCATATTATCTATGCCTTATGTAATTCTGTTGGGTTGAGATCACCTCTTTGTCCTAGAATTGCAAGGCATCGTGCTCACAAATCAAGAAACCTTTGCTCCACACCCAGCTTAGACACTAACTATTCAGTCTATGGCAAATCATTTTCCCTCCCTTATCCTCAATTTCCTCCTCTGTAAAATGGGGGCGGGGGGGAGAGAATGAGAGAGAGAGAGAGAGAGAGAGAGAGAGAGAGAGAGAGAGAGGTCTTTTGGTACTACTATGCCTTGACTTTAAGATTCTTATCAGACTCCATAGAATTTACCAAGTGAAATGCAAATCTAGTGACTGCAAATGTCACAGCATTCAGTGCCTTTTCTCCAGATGTCCTGCAGATGTCCAATGAGGCACAGACATGTCTCAAATAAACAGAAGACATGTCTTGTTAATACATTTATTAGTTATCTTCTCTATAATTGGAAAAATCATGTCTGGGAGAGAGGGTGACTGATGGTCTACACATCATGTTCAAATGATAAACTGACTTCCTATGTGACAATTGACAAGTGAGGGTCTAGAAAGTGGACCCGGTGATCATGGTTCTGCAAGAGGAACCCTGCAAGGACTTATTTGTGAATTCCTGTGCCACTCAAGAAGTGATGATAAGAGCTTCACCTCTGACTGAGAGTTGTTGTTGTCCTAAAATCCAGTTTCCAATTTTAAAATCCTCCATCGATTAAAATTTCTGAATTGTTCAACATGTATGGCACTTGGATAGTGTACTGGTTAGAAGGCTGGAGTTGGAATTAAGACCTGGATTCAAATCCTACCTGTTACTTCCTGGTGGTATGACTGTGAGCATTCCCTTGCTTCTGTCTTCAGTTTCCTCATCTGTAAAATGGGGATAACAACAACCCCTGCTTCACAGGTGAGTCGTGAGGCTTCTGGGAGCTCAGAGATGTGCAGGCTTGAAATCATCATGGCGATTTGAGCTATTTCCTTGCGCTTCACTTGCCCATTTCATCAGACCATATTGAACTTTAACTGGGTGTTGACTGTGACAGTTCCCCTTAGACAGGCTCTCAGAGTCATTCCTCCTGGGATTCAGAGCTGCATGAACCTTAGACATCATCTCATCTCCATCTCCTGCCTTTGTCCAGTCTCCTCCCTCCTCTTCCCACTGCTCCTGGCCTGGCATATCTTCTCCCTTCACTTCTGCCTCTTCAAGTGCCCAATTTCCTTCAAAGTTCAGCACCAACAAGACTTCCTAAACAGACCTCTTCTGCCTCCCCTCCCCAATCACCTGTGCCTACTTTTGCATGTGCGCATTAGCTCCCCCTCTTGGAATGAAGGGAGCAAGCATTATTAAGCACAGTCAGGCACTGTACTAAGCACTGGGGATACAAATAGATCTAAAATATAGACTATAAGCTCCTTGAGGGCAGGTGCTCTTTCAATTTGATCTTTGTATCTTTACTTGCAAAACACATAGTGGGTGCTTAATAAATGTTTATTTATTTCTTGGTTGATTAACAAATGCTTACTGCTTGAACCAGACAGATTGAGAGGGGTACAGAAAATATCCAGAAAGTAGTTGAGAACCATTGGACCTATTGTGGAGACAGTAGGTTAATCAATCTAATTGAAACTCGAGAACGGGAATCGAAAAAGAAAACAATACAATGATACTTAGTCAACACCAAAGGATAAATAGATGAAGTGTGCCAGCTAGGGCTAATAAAGGCCAGTTAGAGAGCCCAAGATACAGAGATCACTTTAGTGGTCCAAGGCATCTCCAATAGAACAGTTTCAATCGGATGTCTAATGGAGAGAACTAAAGATGAGACCCAGATGAGAAAAGACTTGGGTTGGCAAGACAAAGACTGGAGGCAGAGAAGTAGGGTGTGAGAAGAATGTGGAATAACTCCAAGGACTGGGGATTACAAGAGGGGTCTGAACACCGGCAGGGGAATCATCACTAAGAATTCCTAGAAGAGAATGTCTAACATTTTCAACCGTTGCCCAGCTGACTGAATAATGAGGCTGCCTGTTTGTAATTCAACCGGACTATAAAGCATTTGTAGTTCAGAATTCTCTCATGCTGTAGTTTTTTATGTGAATTTCCTTGAAAATCATGAGAAGAAGAGTTGGGTAAGGAGGGAGTCCTCCTGGAGAGCAGAAAGTAGAAAAACCAAGGATCCAAGTGGGTTGCTGTAGGAACTCGGCTTCCCTTTTTATCGCATTTTCTTGACTTTCTTTTCAAAATGGGGTATTTTTGTAGGGGAAGAAAGGAAGAAAGAGGATGCAAGTCAATACTAGAAATCATTGTTTTAATAAATAAAATTGGTTAAAATTTATTATTTTAAATAATTTATATAAAAATTTATTTTTTAGAAAAGGGAAAAACTGGAAACACCTCACTGGAGATTATACACATTTCCCCATAAATGTAAAATAAATGAATGTGAAACAAAATATTTATGAACAACAGAGCCCTTAAAACACCCCAGTGCCTTCCCACCCATCAATAAGATAATTGGATTTAAGCAAATCCAGCTCCATTTTTGATTTGGTCACAATAGAAGATGTCTGGGCATCACTTTCAATCTGGTAACTCATTACTCATTTATAACTGTTGGAACCAACCAGGAAATGAAGGCTATAATAACACAACCATGGCAAAGGGACAATTATATTTGAATTTACATGTTTTCCAAATGAGGGATGTTACCAGACATGCTGATTTTTTTGCCAATGGTAGTGGGGTGGGGGTGGAGTTAGGAACTTTTCTCACTGAGCTCCACATTCACATTTTGAAATTGGTTGTGCTCAAAATCTTTTTCTGGGCTCAACTGTTGAATTTTTATCAGACCACCTGTCAAAGTTAAATATATTTCATTTTGTTTTAGATTTGCTACAAAATGTACATGCTCCAGATTTCTGTGAAGCTCTACCAGTTTTGTAAAGCTCTCCTTTATCCTTATCCAAATTCTTATCACTCTCATTCGACTCAGTGTGTTGAGTGTATATGGTGTTATATCTGGATACAAATAACAATGCTGTACAAATATAGTAAAATGAAGAGGAGAATGATTATTGATGACCTTTAACAACTTGGCTTTCTGATGGACACTTGTCATTTTAATACCCATTTCATTCTGCCTTTTTTTCTTCATTGTCCTTTCATTCCTCTATTTAGGATATTAAAATACTTATATTACTTCAATAGGTCAAAAAAGTTAAGAATTTTGCCATCAAATAATATGAAATTCAATTGTTGAATAATAGGATTGGAAGACTCTGGAGGATGAGCTTTGACCTTTTGGTCTTTGCCAAGTTTAGTTCTGTAGGTGCCAAGATGTGGTCACACCCAGTGGGTGCCTTAATAACTACCATTCTCAGTATGAAAGGGGAAAAATGTACCAGAAAAAAGCAATTTAACATCTTCTAGACTCCTCTTCCCATCCTTCCCCCTCTCTCTAAAAAAAAAAAAAGAATCAAGAGGACATGTGTTACATTAGAGAAGACTGGATTTGTAGTTAGAGGACCTGAGTGTGAATCATGGCGCCCTACCACTGGGGTAAGTCAAGTCACCTGTCTGGATCTCAAAGTTCCTCACCTGCAGAAGGAGGGGCCTAGATTGGATAATTTAGCTCTATAGTACTAAATCAAGAAAGGAACTTGAAAAGACTTGTTTCTAGAACTGTAAATGGAAACACCACAAAATAATCAAAAATGGATGTTGCAAAGTTAGAAAGAACATTCATGACCTTAAAAAAGGAGATGTAAGACAGTCCCTTTTTCCACTCCTTCCCCACCCACTCCTTTACAGAGATGAGAGGTCTGTGAATGTGCAACGTTGCTTTTATTTTCAGATTTTTAAAAGTTATTAGTTTATTATTAGTTATTTTTGCTCTCTCTTTAAAAAACATTCTTTGTTATATGGGATAGTTCTCTGGGATGAGGAAGGGGCAAATTCACGAGATGTAAAAACAAGAGATATCAATAAAAAATTATTTAAAAAAAAGAAATTACTTGCTTCCAAGGCTGGTGAACTCTCTAATACTATAAAGATTTCCCATTCCCAGGCTGTATCCAACAAGCTAATAAAATAAAATGTTTTTCCCAAGGTGTTTCAGGTATAGACATAATTTTCCCTACTCGTATGTGTCAACACAATATTGTACCTTACAATAAATAATAAGAGCTATCACTAAATGGAGACATGCTTTTGAACAGCTCATTTTTCTTCCCTGGGTCTTAATTTCCTCATCTGAAATATGAATCAGGCTAGATAATTTTTTTATCTTCATTTAAAATAAAACTTACTGATATTTTTTTGTTTTTACATCACATACCCAATGCATCCATTATCCCTTTGTCTTCCAGAGGGCCAAACCCCATAAGAAAGGCTAAAAAAAAGAAAAAATTCAGCAAAACCATTGAAAAAGTCGGACATTCTATATGCATTATTTCATACCCATAGTCCTCTACCTCTTAAAGAAGGGAAGAAATGTCTCCAAGCTATTCTTTCAGTTAGAGAAAAATCTATCATGAAAATTCTGTAAAAGAGCGATTGTGGGGTAGGGAATAAATGAGGGTAAACGCAATCAAAAGAAAACAAATGATTGAGCAACAGAAACAATCATTTGAATGTTTGGCTAAGGCAGCCATTCAGCTCAAGAGAGCAAACATCTGTTAAAGGATGAACAACTTAATTGAGGCTAATTGAAAAGCAAGTTTAGACCTAATGCAGTCATCATTGAAAATGATGAATGAGGGTTAAATATGGGATGACCAAGAGAAAACTATTCCTGCTGATAGAATTTCCTAGTTAGTTATCCTAAAGTCTTTCACTGCTAATGAATGGCTTGCCCTCTCAATTCTTACCTAGCCTTCAACCACTGAATGGGTGTTGCCTCAGACAAACTGAGACCTGGGATAGAACTTAGCTTAAAGAGGTCAAGGTCCTGTTGCATTTGTGGTCTTGGTGAGTTGTCCTGACCTATGTCTTGCCACTGGACTCTGATGACTCTAAAGGAGAGAGTGAGGCTGATGACTTTGCACAGCTCTGCCTCATTTAAATGCAATTTACTTGCAAGTCCAAATATTACCATCCTGATGTCCTCTTTGAGAATGAAGGGTGTACAACAAATGACAAAAGCAAGCTTGACCTAAGGAGTTCTGTCTAGGGTTCAGACAAGGTCTTAATGTTTAGATCCATTATTTTAAGAAATAGCTTGACCCATTGAATAGATGAATAGTTTTTTTTGGTCACCATGTTAAACAGCAGTATTTGCAAAGTCTTGAGTTTGAATACTGACTTCCTTTTTACTCTGTTTCCTTGGGCAAATCACTTAATCTTCTTGGGGTCTTAGTTTCCTCCTTCATGACATGTGATAGGTAGACTAGGTGATTTTTCTATATCCCTTCTAGCCTTCTGACACTATAGACGATGATCCTACAATAATGTAACTGCTTCTTTTTATCTATGATGGCATCATTTTGCTACCTTGGAGATAGAGGTATTTTGGAAATTCAGAGACTGTTTACTGTAGTGACTTCATTAAGGGAAAGTTTTCTTGGGAAGAGCCAAATGATTCTGCTTCTGTCATCAATGTATAAAATGTGGAGCAGAAGATGCTTCACAAGTATAATAATAGGGAAAAAATAGAAACACACAGAATCTCATTAGAAGCCTGTTATAAATTTAATCTTTGAAATAGAATTAAATGAAAGACAGACAATATGGCATCTGCTCATTAGGATATACTGACCACCAACAGACTTAGGCCTAAACACTTGTATTTTTTATAGCTGCCTCAAACCCAGGGAATAGAGACTAACTGATTATACATTGCTAATATCAGGATTTCTGGAGACTTTATACCTGGACATTTCATATTTTGGCCAGTGGAGACAATATTCTGCTTTCACCCAGAGCTTATAGGATTTCAGTACTTTCTGAATCATCCACAGAGTGCCTCAAGTGCTGGCTTTTCTCTACCTATTCCCCTGTTAAAGAGTACAATGAAAGCCATATATTATTGTAAGTTCCATTATTAGAGTGGAGAGGTGGCATGCAATGTTCCATGAGCCCTCAATTTGGAGCCAGAGATCTCAGGTTCAAATCCTGTCATTTACTCAGCATGGGTGACATTGGTCAACTCACTTAATCTCCAAGTCTCAGAAAATCATATGAAAATCAAATGTCTTAGACTAGATTTAATTTCTAAGATTCCTTCAAGTTCTATGATCTTATCCTTAGCAATCTAGCTTCTGACCTCACCACTCAACTGAGATTGTTCTTTCCATTGTTATCAGTGATTTCTAGATTACTAAGTCCAAAGGCCTTTTCTCAGTCTTCCCTCTGGGATCTTCAGCTTTTGACTCTGTCTTTCCCCCTACATATTGTCTCTTCTCTTGGCTTCCATGGTATGAGCTTTTCTTGGTTCGCCAACTCATCTGGCTGGACCTTCTCAGACTCCTTTGCTAGATCATCATTTGTCTCCATGAATGAGATATCCTCAAATCTTCTATCCTAGAGCTTTTTCTGTTTATTTCTTCTTCTTGTGGATGAGAATAACGGCAGATCACTTGAGAGTACAGAGTGAAAATTGAGAGTGAGCTAAGTGATATTGCTAATGATATGGATGTTGATATAAGAAAGGTTCTTTATTCCTAATGTTTCAAAAACAGAAAGCAAAGTTTTCTCTTTGAAAATGAATTATTACATCTAGAGTAATAAGGGGAATGGAAATTGGGAGAGAAAAATCTTTGTATTATATTTCTTGGATAAGGGTTTAGTATCTAAGATATCTAAATAAATAAAAGAAATATGTAAGACCAAAAACTATTTCCAATAGTGAGAGGTCAAAGGATATTGACAACCGCTTGTCAAAAGAAGAATTACAAACTCTTAGCAAGTATATGAAAAAAATCATTCAAGCAATCAATTTATTAAATGTCTACTATGTGTTAGGTACTATGCTAGAGACTGGAGATATAACATAAAGAACGAACAACTCCTGCTCTTAAGGACCTTACATTCTAATGGAGGAGATAAGGAATACATATGAAAACAAATATAGTCACTCTAAAAAATAGGTGGCCAAAAGATATGAACAAATCTTTCTCCAAAGAACTGCAAACTATTTATAATCCTATGAAAGAACTTTCCAAATTACTAATAAAAAGAGAAATGCAAATCAAAATAATGCTGAGGTTTTACCTCACATCAGGCAAACAATGTACTTAATGACAACAAAGTAAATAGAAAGGAGTGCATTCCAGGCATAGTAGATGGCCAATATGAAAGTAGGGAGGTAGAAAATGCAATGAGTGAGGAACAGAGAGAAGACTATAGGGATAAAAGAGTACAGGAAGGAGGAATAATGTCCAGTGAAGATGATATATAGTAGGCTGGAACCAGATTACCTAGGACTGTGTTAGTACTGAGCTATAAGGAATGTTGAGTGTAATGAAGACAGAGAAGCATAGAGAGATTTTCACAGACATATACAAAGTGAAAAGAGTCAAAAGTAAACTACAGTAACAATAACGGAAAGAAGAACCATCACAAAACAATAACAAAGAAATGTTGTGAAATTACAAAGGACAAATGACCCCAAAGAAGAAATAGAAACCATGAGTAGTTACTTCTTTGTATACATGGAGGGTCGTTGGTGTGAAACATTGTATACAGTATCAGATTTCTTTGATGTATGATATAGGTTTCGCTGATGTTTTTCTCATCTCCCTCTTTTTCTCTAAAAATATTGTTATATTTATTTCTTAAGTTTAGAATAAAATAAATAAATTCTGTTATAAAGATTGGATTTCTAGGAAGGGACAGGGAAAGTGATATAATGGAATATAGACTATACAAAACCAAAAGAAATCAATACAAATCTATTTTCAAAAAGGACAGAGCTGAGAGTGGTGGTGCACATGAGTAATCCCCACTCCCAGAAAGGCAGAGGCTAAGTGTTAACTTGAGTTTGGGAATTCTGAGTTGTAGTAGACCAACTGAGTTTCTGAACTTAGTCTGGCACCAATGTGGTGAGCCCATGGGTGTGGGAAGGGTTGAGGGTCAGAGGAATTCTCCAGGATGCTTAAGGAGGGGAAAACTGTCTCAGGTCAGAAATGGAGGAGTTTAAAACTTTCATGTGGATCAATGGTGGGATTGGGCTCATGAGTGGCCACTGTACTTCTGGTCTAGGTGTAATGGGGAGACCCTGGCAACCTCCCCTCCTAAAAAAAAGACAAGAATAATGAAATTAAAAATCTTAAAAGATGAAAAAGAGACAATTGTCACTAGTTGGAAAAGTTGCTGCTGATGATGAAAAAAAAAGGAAAAATTTCAGTGAAAACAAGCTTTTAAAAGTCTTGTGCAATTAAGGACCAAGGAGGCTTGACAAATTTAGCCCATCAGTATCTTGCCCTAAACTCCTCTGTATTTTATGGTGAGATTGTGAACTCCCCACTGAATACTTGTTCTCTTGCAGAGCCAGCTTTGGACAAAATTATCACTGAACTTGATGAATTAAGTGAAGATTCACAAAAAAACAGCGAGGTCATCATGCAATTACTGAGCCAACTTGACATTGTGGACAGTGGACCAAGCTCGAGAAATTGAAAGTGAAGCTGGAGGAGGGGGAGGATCATGCCGCGGTCCAGCTCTTCTCTGCCTCCTTCCAGTATTGGTGCAGAAGACCTTTTGTCATCCACGCTATCTCTGCAAGAGGTTTTCTTTATAATTTGATAGGTTTATGCGGCTTTTATATTTCTCATGTGGTTTTTATATTTAATATTAGGGGAGAAGAGCCAGTTAATAGCTGGGGAAGATCTATTTTCATCTGAGGTGGCCAATATGGAGATATGGAATTTTCAAGCAAGTTTTACATGTTTGATATGCAGGTTGGATATGCTGTGGATTCACAAAGTCAGTGTTAAAACAGTGTCTGAGCAGAGAAAATGGTCTGCCATGGTGTGTGTGTGCGTGTGTGTGTGTGTGTGTGTGTGTGTGTTGGGGAGGGGGGTTGTGAGGGTTCCAGCCGGATGTATACTTATTTTGGTACAGTCTTGCCCTCTTTATGAACAAGGGTCTCCAATTGTGAAATAGATAATTTAGGTTTTCAATTTTTCTCCTCAGTCCAAGCACTTTTTAAACACCTAACAATGTGCAATATCAATCATACTATAAGGAGGTGGTAGACGTTGATAATTTCACGGAATACAAAGGTAAAAAATCATCCAACTCCTGCCCTCAGGTAATTACAATCTAATTACAAGGGTTAACCTTCATTTGTGTCATGGAAATCTGTAGAAATCCAGGAAAGCCTAGGGACTTTTTCTCGCAATCTTATGTAAAAATGCATAAAATTGAATACATAGGGTTACAAAGGAAGCCAATTAAATTGAAATAGTTATCAAAATATTGATAATAGCTAACATAGCACTTGACATATACGATTGCATTTGCTTTTCACAACAACTCTAGGAGGTAGATGCTACATTAAAAAATCAGGTTCTTGAACCTCAGACTAGAAAGCCCTGATCTAATAGAAAAGATATGGCCTATCCAAGCACACGGCAAAGTGTGATAAATAGGCAAAGGAGAGATCTGAAATTAAATATATTCTACTACATTCAGATTCTTTGGATGGTGGTAATAGCTCCCTTTCTACAGTGTTACAGGATTTACATGAGGGAGGAGAGAGATTAAAGACTATTCAGCCTGTGAACGGCATCTTCTTCACCTACAGCGCTAACTGGCCTGGGCTTCATTCAAACATTTGTTCATTCACTCACTCACTCTTTCATTCTTACATTCATTCATGGATTCATTAGCTCTCTCATACCCAGCAGAGCTCATGAACTCCTGGCACAGAGGATCTCCCTGACTCAGTGGTCACAGTCCTGGACTTCTGGCCCACTCAGATTGGTTAGCACATAATAGTGATAAAGCTAAACCAGTCCAGATGGAACCAATCTTAAACCAGTCAACTCACGCTAGTCTTTAGTTTCTGACCTGGGTCAATGGCCATTTGGCATTAGTTTAATCAGGGGGTAAACCTGAGATTTGGATTATCATCTGGAACAGGTTTACATGAGCCCATTCTCCCATCTAAGGCTGACCTTTGGGTCAAAGAATCAGGCTCAATATTTGCTGTATAAGTTAATTGAAAGTAGTTAGCAAACTGAAAATCTAGAACCAGGGATGGGGAATCTGCAGTCTCCAAGTCACATGTGGCCTTCTAGGTCCTTGGGTGTGGCCTTTTAACTGAGTCCAAGTTTTGTAGAACAAATCCTTTTATGAAGGGGATTTTCTGACTGATAGTCCTGACCAACTTTGACTTGTTGACTCCCTGCCTGGTGAGCTTTTCAGTTTATAACTTTTTTTCCCCTATGTACTTCTAGATTTATGTATGAGGAGAAATAGCATAGCCTTCTGTATCAAATCTCCTCAAAACTCCATAGACATTCTCTAGTTCTAGGATTAGGCCAAGAAGTAAAATGGATTTGTTCTAGGTCCTGAATTGGGGGAGTGACAGGACCAGAAACTTTCCCACCCTTTTCCTGTACTCTCCCCACCCCGCCAAACCTCATCAAGAACTTAAGGCAAAAACTGTCCTGCTTCTGTTGTGCCGGTTACATGAGACCAAGCCTTAGAAGCAACCAACAGTAAAAAGTGCCCATAAAATTTTCAATAAGGAAAAATTTTCAAGCACCCTATTAATGTATCACAGGGCTTCTGAGTAGAGGAACATTCTGTAAATAGCTCTCCAGCTTGCATGTACTACACTCTGGAGGCTGGAGAGACTATATAAAGCAGGTTCTTGTGTGCCTGGCTAAAAGCATGGCCTGCAGCTCTGGTTGGCTCATGAACTAAAGGAAATTTTGAATGTGTTTTTACTTAAGGAAAAAGGCAGCTTTGTGGAAATAGAGCAAGCTGTGGATTTAGAGTCTGAAGACAGAGATAAAAATCTCCACTCTGCTCCTTTCTACTTGGGCAACCTTGGAAATATTATTTCCTGTTGTGAGTTTCAGTTCCCTCATCAGTAAAAGAAAGAGATTGGATGGAGAAGATGTAGAAGGGAAGGTCATTCTAGACTGGGGTGGGGAACCAGTAGCCTTGAGGCCACATGTAGACTTCTAGATCTGTAAGTATGGCTTTTAAAGATCTAGAAGTCTACATGTACTCTCAAGGCCACTCCTGATCTACAGGCTCTCTAGATCCAGTCCTTAGGAGCCAGGAGAGAATTAACTCCCTGAGGGCAAGGACTCATTTTTGTCTTTTTATTTTCCTTGTCAGGCACAGAGCCTGGTACACAGTAAGCATTTAATCAATGAATTGAATATGTGGCAACATTCTTTCTGTGGGAGTTCTATTTGAGAGAAAACGTAACATGGTGGCCCTGATGTGGACCTTTGTAGTCATAATATTCACTGGGTGGAATGTCTGAATTTTCTAAGCACCCCAAAATAGAAATTAAGACAGCACAGAAGAGACAAGTTCCCCTTGGAGAGAACAGATGAGCACGAGTCTTGTATTTAGAGTCTTCTGAAAGGGAACAAGGCCAAATTCTGCAGGCTGTCTTTTATGAATATAAAATTTAACAAGCCAACAGAGAAATCTTTATAGAGATGTAATATCAACTGAGTAAAAATAGATAAATAAACTCATTTCTCCTAATTGAATAGGTTTACTTTTGGTACAATTTTTTTAGGCATGCTAGAGTTTCAAAGCTTATGCAAGAGGGGGCTTTGAGTCAGTTCTGGTAGACATAATACAGCAAGACTAGGCCTATGACACTGCCTATGTTTTCTACATTCAGGATTTTTCCAAAAGCAGTGGGTGTCTGAATAAAAGAGGGCAGGTATTTTAATCGCTTTATTTGCATAATTCCAAATTACTTCCCAATCTATCCTCTAGGGGCCTATCTTTCTACATCGACTAAACCCATCTTTGTCAGTTTCCTGGGTGACTGTTTGGATTTGTTTGATTTGTTTTGCTTATTAAGCACCTACCAAGTGCCAGGAACTGAGACACTAAGTATTGGAGATACAAAGAAACATAAAATATGATCCCTGCTCTCAAGTGCACAACATGCAAATGACTGTACAGATAAGCTATATACAGGATAAATTGTAAATAATCAGAAGGAGGGTGCTAGAATAAAGAGGGAGCAGGAATGGTGGGATTTTAGCTGGCACTTGTTTTCATTTGCATTTTTTCTACTATAAGTGATTTAGAGGCTTCTCAGTTCCATGAGTGACTCATTATTCATATCAGGAGGTCCCCCTAATTGTGGGTGTTCCCAAGGTTCTGTCCTGGATCCTCTCCTGTCCCATCTTGTCCCCTCCTGACCTAAACTGTCCTGCCTTCTCTCTACTCTCTGTCTCTTTAGTTGTTCTACATTTTCCTCTTAGACTCTCCAAGTTCCTGAATATTATTCTTTTCCTGACTGAACTCAGCTCTAAAGGGGATATCCTAGGCAGAGCATATTTTAGTACAAGTCCCAGGTCTGCCATTTGTTGGTAGAGCAAACACTTTCCCTTTGGTCCTCAGTGCCTAGTCAGTAAAATGAGGTACCTAGATGATCCCAAAGGTTCTTTCTAGATCTCTCAACTTAGGAGCCAACCAGAAGATTTGTCCAGAGCAGTGGAATAGGAAGTCCTGAGTTTCTGTCTGAACTTTCTCACTGACTGACTGGGAGGCCCTGAGCAAGTCCCTTCCTATCTCTGGATCTCAGTTTGCTCTTCTGTAAGATGAGGGGACTGGATGAGATGATAGCTAAGACTGATTCCAGTTATGAATCCTATGATCCACAGATAAGACTTTCTCACCTAAAAGAGAACATGGATTGACTATAGGCAGTCAGTTCTTACTAAAGCCCAGACCCTGGACTTGACAGAAGGCTACATGCATTAAATGAGTCTTGACTCCTGAACCATTTGGACCCAAGTGGTTATAACCCTATTGACTCTTCCTTTTCCACACCAAGGCCCAGTGAAATTTGGGCCCCAGGTAACAAATGAGCTTTGCCAGTGCTAGCCCCTGGCACTGTTCTCCCATCTACCTGCTTTCCTGAAGGATTTCAGAAGTATAAGATGCCCACTGCTCCATAGTTTGTTTAACATCTGCTGTCCCTTGAGTGAAGAATACGAATATTTCACTAGCTTCTCATCCTGTGTAGTTCATTGTGACCCACTTATGAATGGGGATCCATGAACAGAGTCCTTTATCCTAATGGTTTTTAGCTCTCTCTGCTAAGTGATATTTCTTTAAAGGGTGTTTGCTTACATAACATTTTGATCAGGTCTCTGTCTCAGGATTCAGAGCACTGTCTGTACAATTCCCATTCAACCTTTCATAAATTCCTCAGACATAAGTGATCTTTTCTTTCTCTGAGATCTCAAAGTCCTTTGAATTTTTCTTTTTTAGTTACTTTCACAGGATGTTATAATATAGAGTCTGAAGAAGTCATCTACCCCAATATCTTTTTTTTGACAGATGAGGAAACTGAAGCCTAGAAAAATTTCACGTTCTTACTACTTTTTTTTACTTGTATGCATATTCCAATACCTCCTCTCCCCACTGCCCTCCTCCATTATGAACTCCTCAAGAGCAGGGTCTACGTCTTCTTCTTGTTTACATCCTCAGGAGTAGCTAGGTCTGGTCAAGACTGTTCATAGTAGGCACTCAAGTGAATGTTCGTCTAGTTGAATTGAGTTGAAACCTTTCCAGTTGCAGGTCAATCAACTTCTATCCAAGCTCTTCCTGGTCTTGGAGCTAAGCAGTGGCATTATCTTTAGTGTCCTATGTGACAGTCAGCTGTTGTAACTGCTTTTTATTTCCCATCCACCACTCCACTCTAGAGTAGAAATACTAGTGGTTGACTTCTGATTTAAGGTTCTATCAGCCAGTTCAAATTAGAGATGTCAAATATATACATGGAATAGAAATGAAGATTATTTACTATCTAGTATTTCAAAAGGGACTTACCTTCATCTCTCTTCCAGATATAACTCTCTTTAGCATAATTTGGGAAAGCATAGTCTGCAAAATTGTTTTCCTGATGTCTATGCAGCAATCCTTATTTATAGCGATTTGCTCTTAGGAGCAGAAATTTTAGTCTTTTAATTTTTACTATTAACAGCTATCCTAAAATAAAAGAACTTTTCAGGGTAGTATCTTAAACGATGCAGGAAAAGTGATAGAAAAATATTGTATGTAGAGTCAGAAGACTTGTTTACTTAACATATATGACCTTGGGGAAACCACATCAGTACTGGGCTTCAGTGCCCCATCTATCAAATGAGGGATTCAGATTAGACCTTGATCTTCCACCTGCCATTGGGCTCCCTCTCAAACTACTACCTTGTATTTAACTTTTGTATATATTTGTATTTATTAACTTTTTAGTTATAGAGCACTTAGCACAGTGCCTGGAACATAGTAGGTACTTAATAAATATTTATTGACTTACTTATATGCTGTATATATCTTTATGTTTACTTGGACTCAGAATGTAAGCTACTCAATCACTATTGTTTCATTCTTCGATCTTATGTCCAAAGAGCCTAGCATAGTGCCTGGCACATAGTAGGCACTTAATATGTGTTTTAATTGATTTATTAGATGATCTCTATGTCTCTTTCAGCTCTAGATCCTGTGAACAGCTATCAAGGAATCAGAATCCCTGAGTGAGAAAGTTGTCTAGTTCAACTTACCCAGATACTTCAGTGGATTAACCATTACTAGAGATCTTAAAGGGAACTGGATGACCATTTGTCAGGGATGCTATCATGGAGAGAATGCCAGTGTGGGTTCTGATTGGATTAAATGACTTCATTTTTAAAAATTCAATTTTATTTTATCTTTTAGTTCCAAATTCTCTTCCTCCCCTAAACCTAACCCCTACTCATTGAGAAGGCAAGAAATATAAAATCCATTACAGATATGAAGTCACACAAAACAAATTTACATGTTAGCTATGTTAAAAAAAAAAGAAAGAAAAAGAAAGAGAAAAAAATTGCTTCCATCTGTACCTTGAGTCTATCATTTCTCTATCTGGAGCTAGATAGCATTTTTTTCATCATCCTTTGGAATGACTTGGATGAATGCATTGGAATTGTGGTAGGTCATTGTGATGATCAGTTACTAAGTCTTTCACAATTGATTATCTTTACAATATTGTTGTTACCCTGGTTCTACTTACTTGATTTTGCATCAGTTCATATAAGTCTTTGCAGGTTTTTCTGAAACCTTTCCCTTCGTAAGAAATTGTATCACAATAGTATCACATTCATGTACTATGAATGTTGTTCAGTCGTTGATGAGCATCCCCGCAGTTTCTAATTCTTTGCTATCACACACACATGCATACACAAAGGGTTGTGAAAATATTTTTTGTACACATGGGTCCTTTTATTCTTTCTCTGATCTCTTTGGAGTATAGATCTAGTAAAAGTCTTGCTGGGTGAAAGGGAAAGGGTATGTATAGTTTAACAGCTCTTTGAGAAGAGTTCCAAATTGCTCTCTAGAATGGTTGAACAGGTTCACACGTCTACCCATGATGCATCAGTGTACCTGTTTTCCCATATCCCCTCTAGCATTTGCCATTTTCCTTTTCTATCGTCTTAGGTAATCTGGGTGGGAGGTGGTCCCTCATAGTCATTATAATTTGCATTCCTCTAATCATCAGTGATTTAGAGCATTTTCTTAGGACTATTGATAGCTTTGATTTCTTTTTCTGAAAGCTGCTTGTTCATATCCCTTGACCATTTATTAATTTGAAAATGGATTTTTTTAAAATATAAATTTTGCTCAGTTCCCTATATATTTGAGAAATTAAACCATTTTTCAGAGAAACTTGCTACATCAATTCCCCTCCCTAACCCCCTCAAGCCCTCAGGTTACTGCTTTTCTTCTAATTTTGGCTGCATTGGTCTTGTTTGTACAAAAACTTTTAAACTTTATATTATCAAAATTATCCATTTCACCTCCTGTCTCTGTCTCTTGTTTGGTCATGAACCCTTCCTCTATCTGTATGACAGGTAATTTTTTTCCATTTTCCACTAATTTGTTTATGACCCTGTATGTCTAAATCATGTACCCATTCTTACCTTATCTTGGTACACAGCATGAGAAGTTAATCAAAATTTACCTTCCTTTGAGCAGAGCACCCTTGGGTAAGGGCATGATACCTCATTTGGAGAGAGGAAAAGAGAGAAAAGGAGAGGAGTGGAGAAGGGAGGAGCTATGATACCTAACTGGAAGTGGCCAGTTGGGTCTCCAAGGTGCATGCTCATTTGTCGCTTGTCACAGGTTGTGGTTTGTCCTTCATTCTTGAAGGGGACATTATATCAGGAAGATGATGCCATGACTGGCAAGTTAATTGATTTTAAGTGGTGGAGGACTGTGCAAAGTCACCAGCCTCATTTTCTCCTCCAAAGCCATCTCAAGTGGTCAACTCAAGTCCTCCAATCTATATCTGGCCACTGGACTCAGAGGGCCCTGGAGGAGAAAGTGAGGCTGGTGACTTTACACAGACCTCCATCACTTAAAATCAGTTCACTTGCAAGTCATGGCATCATCTTCCTGATGTAATGATTCCCTTTGAGAATGAAGGACAAATCATAATATATACATCACACACATACGATCTGAGATGTTGATCTATACCTACTTTCTTCCAGACTACTTTCTAATTTTTCCCAGGACTTTTGGTAAAAGTCAGTTTTTGCCCCAACAACTGGGATCTTCGAGTTTATCAAATGCTAGGTTACTGTGCCCCTTTTCTTCTGTATATCATGTACCTAATCTATTCCATTGATCCACTTCTCCACTTTAATAATTACTATTTTATAGTATAGTTTGACATCTGGCTAGTCCCTTTTCCTTTCCATTTTTTTCAATGATTTCCTTGATATTCTTGACCTTTTGTTCTTTCAGATAAATTTTGTCATTATTTTTTCTAGCTCTGTAAAGTAATTCTTTGGTAATTTGATTGGCATGGCACTGAATAAGTAAATTAATTTAGGTAGTGTTGTTTGGGAGTTTGATTATGTATTAAACAATTTCTGAGGATCCTCCCAACTCCATAACACTGTGGTTCCTAAGACATCACATTGTTGGATAACCAGGTCTTGTGAGAAAGTTTTTCTTTGTATGTCCAAATCTCTCTCCTGTAATTTCTACTTATTGATGCTAATTCTACTCTGTTGAATTCAAGCAAGCTAAGCTACATCCCCCATCTACACGAAAGTTCTCAAATATTTGAAGATAGCTATCATGTCACCACAAAACCTTTTTTTCTCTTTGCTAAACATCACCAGTTACTCAAGCCATTTCACAGAATTGGAGATCTCTCTTTGCCATTAAAGCATTGGACCTTTTCTGAGAATAGTAATTCCACTCTGTAAACAGGAACCAGGGAGACAACATCACAAAAAATGACCTCTCTCTGAGTCTTTGTGTCAGAACTTCAAGTGATTTTTGAGCAAACAGCTTTCCCCACCAAATCTCCTTCTCATTACATGAAGTCAGGTTTTTATTATTAACCATAAATAAAAATCGCACCAGAGGAAAGGTCAGTCAAGCCAATCATTTCCTTGCCTTCCCCACAAACAGATCTCTTACTGTGTAAAAAGCAGCCTCTCCCCATGACCTGGATGAGAGCTCTCTGAAAGAGGAAATCTAATGAAGCAGGGACAAAATCAGCAGCCTTGCTGAACCAGCTGCCTGGAGGAATTTGGACCTCTCATTTTCCTTTCTCAATGGGGAAGGAAAAGGGATCTTTGACTCACTTCCTACCTCTCTGACAAGTTTGAGAAGAGAACTGTAAACTGCAAAGTAGTGGGACTTTTTAGAATAATTCAATTCATTTCATGAGATGGGCGTTTATTACACACTTGCTATCTGCTATTAAAGCCTGGGCATATAAAGTTAGAGACAAGAAAGAACAGTCCCTGGCTTCAGAGTGTTCCATTCCATTGGAATCCACCTACTAGACAAGTGTAGGAGCTAACCCAGTGTTGCAAGGAGCTCCACTTACCTCTGATGCAGATATGACCTCTCTGTGTCCGTAGTCTGACAGGGGGTTATGTAGTCAAAGAATTCCCTCTTTTAGTCAACATGTTGATGAGCCTTCGTGGCATTACCTATGCTGATTCTCAAGTGACAGCATGTCACTTGAGAATCTATGGGTCCCATGCTCAAAGCTTATGCAGTTTGGGAAAATGATGCCAGGGCTTACACTGTATTGGCATAACCTTTAAGAACCCAAGGTCCCTTTTAAACCATTCTGCAGAATGGGGCAGGACTCTAGGAGAGGTGTTTAATAAACTTATTGAATGAATGCTACATACAATATCATTGATGCATCAATAGGTCAAGGATCTGTGATTTTGCTGATGTGGGAATTCCCTTCACCAAAGCAGATTCTAGCCCTCTAATACAGAAGTTACTGAGCCTGAGGCTTAGAAAATATGTCAGAGATGACAATAAAAATACTTTATTTACATTAATGTAATCTTTGTAGTTTATGAAAAGATTCCCTGTACATTAGAGGTTCTGAATCTAGGGTCTGTGGACTCCTTTGTAGGTTTTAATTGGTCTGTGAACTTGGATAGGAGAAAAATTACATCTTTGTTTTCACTACCCTCTAACTGAAATTTAGCATTTCCTTCAATGAGTTCATTGAGTATGTTGTTCATGACTGTATGTCATGTAAAGTATGCTCACATGACAAAAATGGAAACTGAGGCTCAGGTTAGGTGAAGAGGAGGAACCATGGCTTTCTAATTTCCAGGTGAGTACTCTTCCCTCTCTATATGGTGCTGAATGGGATTTTTGAGCTGACTGAGACTGTCTAGCTCAAATACTTGATTTTCAGATGGAGAAATTGAAGACCGTAGAAAAAGTAGCTTCTCCATGGACACAGACAGAGGTAGGGACCAGAATCTAGGTCTTCTAATCAAGTATTTCTCTCATAAAATCATCATAAAGATTAAGAGTGACTTCTGCAAAGAGAAACTGGTGCATTCATTCCCATCTAAGTCTATACAAGAAGACACCAATCCAAAGACTTTGCTTGTAATATAATTTCTACAATATATCCTGATGCATTTGGAATTTGTTTGGTTGTTGTGTGTAAAAAAATTATATTTATTTCTTTTGCTTCCATATCACAGTCATTTCTGGAGGCACCAGAGTATATCCCCCTATCTAATTACCACACACCAATCCCCAACCAGCCCTTTCTTGTTACAAAGAAAAAACAGTTAAGCAAGACCAAACAACATGGCAACCATGTTTGACAGCACACACAACATTCTGTATCTACAGTCTCCCATCTCCTCAACAAATGGGGAAAGGTGAATTTCCTCTTTCTTTCTGCAGGGGCCCATTAGTTTAAATGGGGATTTGAGGGGGCTAGCACAGTACCAGGGGAACAAGTCAAAAGATTTAGAGTCAAAGGACCTGGAATTTGAATCCAAGTTCTATCACTTCATACCTGAGCAACTTTGGGGCCAGTTGCTTGTCTCTCTGGATGTTAGTTTCTTCATCTGTAAAATGAGAGCATTAACCTAGCGGATCTCTGAGGTCCTCCCACTTCTAATTCCTGTGGTCTTTTAAGCAAGCCAGGAAGGATATCAATCCTTTATGAAGTGGTGACCATTTCAGTGTAAACATTCCAACCACAAAGTGCCAAATAGAAAAACAAAACATTTGCTGCTGTTGGGCAATGATCAGCCACAGACTTGGCATTTCTTCAAATGAGTGGAGATGTATTGCAGCATTACCATTTTATCTGTGGAAGTCCCAGCCCCTAATGATGCACATGATGGGAGAAGTCACTTTAGAGAAAAAAAAACAAAAACAAGACACAGATGGGCCTGCTACATAGTCAAGATACTTAGTTCCTTAGAACTTGGTAAGTGCCTGAAGAAATTCTGTGTTTTTGCTATAAATTTAAATTAGAAAGCCAGTTCCATGTCAGCTACTAAATGGATTGTATTTTTTAGTAAATTGGAATTTTTTTGAGGGGGAGGAGGTCTAGATCTGATTTTTTCAGTATAAGGAACTTCCTGATGGAAAAATTCCCTTCTCTGATGTGGGCCCACAACTTCTCTGTAACTTAGAGTGTCAGTGAGTTGTCAGAGGCTTTGAGAAATTCAGTGACTTGCCCATAGTCATGCAACTGTTGTATATCAGAGGCAGGATTTGAATTCAGGTCTTTCTGTCTCTAGTGCCAGTCCTCTAGACATTGCATCTGTGCTGCGGATCATGGCAGAAAACAGAAGAGTGATGGAGTTGGAAGTCAAGGCTGGGACTCTGGAGCAACACTAGTAACTGAATGAATTCTATTGGGTTTAATAGTTATTAAGTGCCTTTCAAGTATGAGGAGATCCTGCTAGGTTTTAAGAATTCAAAGATAAAGAGTGATCCAAGGGTGAGTGTAAGGGATACCATGGGATAAAGAAACCTCCCATGTGAAGATGATACTCCAGTAATTAAGATATACCCCAAGACCTATAATAGGTTACACTGAGTTAGGGTTGGGAGAGACCCTGAAAATCATCCAGTCTAACCTGTCCCTGAATAGGAATTCTAAATATTATACATTCAGAGTGCAAAATAAAGCAATAAAAATAATGAAAACTGAAAGAGAGTGTATGTGTGTGTGTGTGTGTGTGTGTGTGTGTGTGAGAGAGAGAGAGAGAGAGAGAGAGAGAGAGAGAGAGAGAGAGAGAGAGAGAGAGAATGTACATGAACACATTCTTTTGGGTAAATGGAAAGAAACTGAAAATTTAGAGATGAGCTAGTAAAGCCTTGTTCTTTAAGAAGGAGTAGAAGAATACATGAAAAAGTACAGATTAAGGCAAAAAGTTATCCATGGCCATCAGTTCACATTTACTGAATATAGATAGTGTTAGGTCAGGCAGCACAAGGAATGTGGAGGAAATGTGTGAGCCATCTCCTGACTTTAAGACCTCTACTGTCTTACAGCAGTTACAGAAACTCAAGAGAAGCAACATAGGATAATGGGTAGACAGAAAGTTGGCACTGGAGTCAGAAAGACTTAGTTTCATTACAGTTCAGTGGAAGAAGAATTGGACTTTTGAGTCTGAGTACTTGCGCTCAAATCCCAGCTTTGTGAACATGGGCAAGTCACTTAATTTCTCTTGGCCTCAGTTTCCTCCATCTGTAAAATGAATCTTAGCTGGACTAAATGATTTCTAAAGGCCCCTGCAGGCTATGGTCCCATCTGTCAGTGAAATAGACTCTGAGCTGGGAAGCTCTCTTCAACGAATTACAGTTTTTACAAATTACAAACAAATTACAAATTGCTAATCTCTATCAGTGAAGGGAGTTTCCATGTCTGGACCCTGTCTTCCTCTACCCCACCCCCTATGAAAAACGAATTACACATAGATTTTTGTTTATTTGTTTTTTAGTCTAGACATATAATTTCACTAGTCTTTTGCTGGTTAATATTGGCAGCTCATTTGTAATTTATATTCTTGGAGCAATGCCTAGGATAAGAGAGAGTTTAAGTCTCTTGTTCATGGTTACAAAGGTTACAAAGCTAATTTATGTCCAAGGCGGGACTTGAACCCACGAGCTTTATTGAAGGGCTTATCCACAATATTCCCTGGTTCTAGGGCTGACCCCCTGCCATGAGGATCTTTAATCTATAGGGTTCTGCCGAGGGTAGTGTCCCCTGGCAAATGTGTGGGGAGTTGGTTTGCTTTGGGCTGTGGTGGGGTTGGGAGTGTTGACTGTTAATATATTTTCCTAATTCAATTCTACATTTCTAAAGTAAATTCTTCTTCTTCTTCTTTTTTTTTACCACTACTATGTGATATCATGTGACTGAGTAATTATTGACTGGTTGTGGGAAAGATATTCAAAGGGGATGATGGCTCATGAGCATTAATTTAAAAAAAAAAGACTTAATTTCAGCTCTTTTTGACTCCAAGGCCAGCTTTCTAGCCATTACATCACACTTTCTCTCATATATACACAAAGGAAAAATATTGAGCCTAGCTTTTAAATTCTCTTATAGACTGTGCTGTCTTAATCTTTTATGATAAGTAACAGTCATTTCAGAGAGAGCTGAACAGTCAATCTCATGGCTGATGAGCTAGGAGTAGTTGACTTGATTATGGGGAGGGCCCTTTTAACTTTTAGGTAAGGGAACTAATGTCCAGACAAGGTGAAGGACTCGCCTAAGGTCATACAGGTGCAAATACCACAGCCAGATCTGAACTCAGATTTGCTGGTTCCAAATCTAGTGCTCTTTTGCCTACAATCTTGCACTCTATTTACTCTAAGCGAATTGACCCAGTAGACAATAACTGAAATGCGTACATTTCCTGATTGTAATAATCACCGTAGTTATTAATCATTTTTGTATGGTAGTCATGGTCTTAGAGAGTTGTCTGAGCCATTTGCATAGGATTTGTCAGAGGCAGGATTTGAAGTCAGGTTTTTCTGGATTCAAAGTCAACTTTCTATTCACCGTGCCATGGATGTACAGCATACCATACTCGAGACATTCCAAAGAGTTTTCATGTATTTTATTTTTGAACTCAATCAAAATATTCCATGTAATACAAACTATAGAGGCTGGAGCAGAGAGCATTGAGCCAATCTGTGTATTCTACCCGCCTTGTTCACCCTCCTTTGTCAAGGAGGTCACATTGGCTCACCATCTTTCTCTCCTTCCTCACTTACGTTGGGAGACATGACAACCCTGTGAAGTAGATGTGCTAGTATCGTCCCCAAGGTAAGTGACCTGCCCACGGTCACATGGTGTGGTTCATCCTTCATTTTCAAAAACCACCAATAACATGGGAGGATGCCTTGCCTAGCATGTGAATTGGATTTAAGTGAGATAGAGTTGCATAAAGTAATCAGTTTCACTCTCTTCCAGAATCACTGGGGTCCAGCGACGAGACACAAGTCAGGACGAGTGGCCATGGCTGGAACGCAGCGGATGACCTTGGCATGTCTGACAACTGACCAGGTTCTCATGGTTTGAGGGATAATTAGTGTCTGAGGCAACATCTGAACCTAGATCTTCCTGACTATACAGAGCCACTCACTTGGACCACTTAGCTGCCTACTAAGAAGCCTTTCATCTTTGGCATCATCTGTGACTTTGAGAGAGTAAGTAATTTCATGTGTTTAGTTGACCAATAAAACGAACGTACTGACTTAGTTTTTCCTATAGGCCATAAAGGCATCAGACTTAGCAGTTAGGGCCAGAAAGGCTGTGTGAGTCAATCAATCAACATTCATTAAGTGCTAACTTGGGGCATCTCTTACCTCATAATTTCCATGTTTCTAGTGCTCCAATAAACACATTTATAACTGTGTGGAAAGAGTGTTCTTAGTAAGCAATGGGAAGGCAAACTCTCTTTTGGACACAATTTTGGAATACGACTAATCCTGCTGAATTTAAAAAAGAAGATTTTGTGCCCTCCAGATAAAGGGACGAAGGATAAAAGTTGAAGAATCATAAAGAGACTTTAGAAACATCTGGTGGGAGAAGCTATTTCTAATCTATTCTGAATGTTATGTTAGCATCTGACAAAAATTCTCTGAGCTAGCTAGGTGGCACTATGGGTTGAGTGTTAGTCTCAAATCAAGAAGACTCATCTTCTTGAATTCAAATCTGGCATCAGACAGTTACTAGATGTATGACCCTGGGTAAGTCACTTAACCCTGTTTGACTCAGTTTCCTCATCTATAAAATGAGCTGGAGAAGGAAATGGCAAACCACTTCAACGTCTTTGCCAAGAAAACCTCAAATGGGGTCACAAAGAGTTGAACACTACTCCACAAGAGAAAAATTCTACAAGGTGTTTAGGAAAAGCAAGATGTTACATCAGAACCAAATAACAAGAAGTAAGGAAAGGAAAGGAGGGAAGTTCAATCCCTGCTAGAATGAAAATAAAACCAGAAACTTTCAGTAAATTCATTAGAAACGAGAACAAAACTTTATAAAAACTGAAAGACAAGAGTAAAAAATATATGAGAAGTGGGTGAAAGATGGTCTTTCCAGCCTTGCCTTGTGGTCTTCTCTTTCCATGTCCTTTGCTCCAGACAAACTAGTCTACTCACTGTCCCATTTCTGTGTCTTTGCTCATGTTTTTTTTAATGTGCCCTGTCCTATATTTCTCTAGAAATTCTGACCATCCCTCAAGGCCCCAGTCCCAATGGCACCTCCTTCAGGTAGCCTACCTTGATTCCTCCTAATCAGAACTGTTCCCTTTTTTCTGTGAATACCTATAGAACTTTGTACATGTCACAGAACTTTCATATTCAACTTTATATTATACTTGCATGTCTGTTGTGTCTCCTCTACTAGAGCCTTAGCTCCTTGAAGATAGGGACTCTTTCATATTCAGTATCTTTCCCAACATCTTGCTACTGAAGAGTTGACCCTTCTAGCCACCGACACACATAAAATGATGCCTTATAAATGGTTATTGAATTGAATTATATGCAATTAAAACCCCCAACTTTCTCCTTTCTCCTACCAAGAACAGAATTAGAAAAAGACTATAAAATGCAATGATTTTTTTAAAATATAAGAAGCTAGATTGATAAGGCGTGTACTAAGCACTTACTATGTGACGGGCATTTTCTTATGGATAAGGAAAGTAAAGGAGGCAGTGTAATACCTTAGAAAGAATGTGGACTTGGAGTTGGAAGTCAATGACTAGCTCTGTGATCATAGGTAAGTGGCAACCTCTCTGAGTCCCAGTTTTTCCTCTGTAAATTGGGGGGCTTGGACAAGATAAATTCCCAAGATCCCTTTCAGCTTTAACATTTTGTGACCTTATGACAAAAAAGAAGGGGAAAGATGGGAGACAGTATAAAAATATATGATTTTGTAATAGGACATCATGGACCATAGAATCATAGATTTAGATCTGGAAGATGCCTTAGAGGCCATCAGGTCCAAATCCTTCATTTTATACAGATGAGGAAACTGAGGACCAAGGAGTTTAGATGACCTGCCCAAGAAAACATAGGCAAAAGTGGCAGAGCTATACTTGAATCTGAATCCCCTGTTTCAAGTTAATAATGGAGGAATTGACATTTCACTATCACAACACATGATGAGATTTGGGGTTGGACAGAACCTTCAAGATTTTCTAGTTCTACTCTTTATTTTTACAGAGAAGGAAACTGAGGCCCAGAAAACAAAGCCTTTACTCATGTATCCAGTGGCTAGCCCTTTGCCTCTCTCCCCTCCCATTCCTTTCTGCTTATTTATCTGTGTATGTAAGGCCACTTAGGTGATACAATAGATCTGGCGCTGGGCCTGGAGTCAGGAAGACTCATCTTCCTGAGTTCAAAGCTGACCTCAGACATTTACTAGCTGTGTGACCCTGGGTAAGTCACTTAACCTTGTTTACCTCAGTTTCCTCATCTGTAAAATGGGCTAGAGAAGGAAATGTCAAATCACTCCAGTATCTTTGCCAAGAAAACCGCAAATGGGGTCACAATGAGTCAGACATGACTGAGAAATGACTTTAGCAGCAAAAATCTGTGTATGTATTGTCTCTATCAGTAGAATGTAATCTCCTCGAAAACTTTCCCAACCAGATCTGTGACAATTGTCACCCACAATTCAATCCAATGAGCAAATGATGTATTTATTGACCATTCCTGTGCTTTCCTTGGATTGGGAAATTGTCTATCCCAGTGCACTTGTTCTGCATCTTGGCCTTAGAGACATATCTGAAGCCCCTGAGAGGTTCCATTTCCTCCCTGGGATCACACAACCAGTATGTATCAAAGGCAGAATTTGTCCTGACTCCAAAGCTGGCTCTCTAACCACTAGTCTACATGTACATATATATATATATATATATATATATACATATATATAACATCTACAAAAATGTATTAATATAGAATAAGGACAGACAATTTCAGATTCCAGGAGGGGAGGCCTGAAGGCAAGGGCACACTAGCATTTGGGCAGCATCAAAGTGGACACTCCCTCCATGTGGGAGGATCTGGGGAGGAAGAATGTTCTCCTGATGACTTTAGACCAAGCCTCTCTGGATCTCAGTTTTCTTATCTGTAGAATTAGGAGGTTGGCCTAGACTTCTAAGGCTCCTTCCGACTTTAAAATGCAATAATACATTGAGCAGGAATAGCGGCAGATTTCTTGGAGCCATGAGAGGCTTTATAGCCCTTGTTCACAAACTCACCGATGGAAGCCACGTTAACCATCCCAACAGAGCTCTTGTGTCTTGACATATAATGGAATCCCATGTGTGTTTGTCCTTCATTGCCAAAGAAGACCATGCCATCAGAGAAATAATGACATGACTTGCACTTGACTTTGTTTTGAGGGACGGAGGACTGTGCAGGTCACCAGCCTCACTTCTCCTCCAGAGCCATCTGAATCCAATGACCAGATATTCTTCAGGATCACTGGAGATGACCCAGGATGAGGCAATTGGGGTTAAGTGACTTGTCCAAGGTCACACAGCTAGTGAGTGTCAGGTATCTGAGGTGAGATTTGAACTCAGGTCCTCCTGACTCCTGCACTGGTGCACTATGCACTGCATCACCTAGATGCCCCAATGTAGAATATCATGGAAGGCAATTGTTGTTATATAACATTTCAGACCTGCTAAAATCCCACTTGAGAAGTCTTTCCCAATGCTTCTTAATGCTTGTGGCCCCTCCTTGGTTATTTCCAATTACCCCATGTATATATTGTTTGTACATTTTATATATATATTTATATATATAATATATACATATACATATATACACAATATGTATATATATATATACATACATACATGTTGTTTGTTCATAGTGGTTTGAATGTTGTTTCCCTTCTTAGACCTAATCACCTTCCTTGAGGGCAGGGACTATGGATTTCCAGTACTAAGCATAGGGTCTAGTATACAATAGGTACTTAATAGATATTTATTGACTGACTAAAATTCTTAAAAGTTCTGAATTACTAAATTATTCAGTGATCACACAGGTGTATAATATAATTAACATGAACATTTATACTTATACTGTTCATGCAGTATATTCATGCAGTATGCTAGTCAGTTTAACAACTGACTCTTTGTGGGGGGTAGGGGAGAATGCACCCATGACATACTTTTTAATCTTCATTATTTACATTTTCTCCATTACTTTTTAAAATCTAGACAATGAACACAACAATAAGTCAAAGGGTTTGCTGCTTTCCAAGGTGTAAATGCTCACACTGAAAATTCAATAATTATCTAAATCCTCAGAACCTTGTCCAGTACATCACTGTATTCATGCCTGCCCATCCAGTGTGACATTTGTCCAGATCCTTTAGGCCACTACAGGGGCTCCACCCAACCTGCTGGGGTTATTCTTTGCTTTCTTATATTGTTGAGAGGACACCAGTGGAATCTGTGGGCTGCCCACCTATTATCTTTTGATCTTGTCCCATGACCAGTCCATCTTTTTTCATATATATAGTTCACTTGCACTAAACTAAATAGCAGAGAGACAGCACAGTGTATTGGATAGATAGTTGGCCTTAGGGCCAAGAAAACTTGAATTCAAGTCCTTCCTTTGTGTGACTTTGACCAAGTCACTTAATTACTCATTGATCTAGGGAAGAAGCATCAAAATACACCACAAGGGGCCAGTAACACATTTGGATAGATTAAATAAGATTAAATGTAATTGGGGGATACTTAACAAAATAAAAATATAACAGGGAATAGATAACATTAATGCATGGTTTTCTAAGTCAACATGGAACCTACAGAGATCCTTCTGTACAATTTGAATGGCCCCTGCTTTTCTATTTGAATTTGATATCATTGGTTTAGGGAGTTACCTAGAGAAGTGGTATCAAACTAAGATAGAAATGGGGGCGACTAACTTGTATAGAAGGATCCCTGTGAGCCCCATATTGACTTAGAAAACCACATATTAACATTATCTATGTCCTTTAGTATTTTTATTTTGCTAAGTATTTCCCAATTACATTTTGATCTGGTTTATTAATCAGCCCCTTTTTTGGGATCTTGACTCTAAACTAGAAACTGCAGAGAAGGTTCTGACCTGCATCAATAGAGACAGTTCCTCATGTCAATGAAATCACAGCTCTAGTTCCTATCATGAACTAGATGATAATTTTAAAGTGCTGCCATTCATCTGTCAAAAAGACCCAATTTTTCACCTTTCCAAAATTAAACCAGGATAGAAAATCTATCAGATTATGAATTCTCTTTGTGAAATCTTGACATAACCCAAATAATTTAGGTAGGCATAAACTTTTAGATGAAGAATAAATATGATCATTTTCCCATGTCCTGGGAATGTCTTTCAGAACCTTTGCTTCCTTGGGAAATGGCAAATCAGAAGACCACAGATAGGGTCATGAATTTAGAGCTGCATAGGACATTAGAAATCATTCTTGTTCAACCCACCCTCTCCTTTTTTGGATGAGGATACTTGAGTTCAGTGAGTTGACCAAGATCACCCAATGTCAGCAAGCATCTTTGATGGCAAACCAAAGGTTCTTTCCACTATATCCATCTGCCTCTCACACATCTAAAGAGAAGAACTTAAGAAAGAAAGTCCCCATTCATTAGGAGGCACAGGTTCCCCGGGAGTGATTGAACTCATAAGAATAGCTGAGTGGGTATCATGCTCATTTGGTATCATGAAACTGAAGCTGGAAATTCTTTGAAGGGTCAATTTCACAGTTCTTGTTCAATCTCTCAAAAAGGTCTGTCCCTTTGCACCTTATTAAGTTAGGAGAGCAGTCGTCATCAACACATTTCTAGTGCAGCTATTTCTAGTGGATCTTCATTGGGTCCTTCTGGCAAAGATGCACCCAACTAAATGAATAGCCATCATACCTCTGCTTGGTTCTTTGCAGTTTGAGAACTTGGGAATTGTTCTTAAAGGAAAAGTAACTCACCTGAAGAATTCCTTGTCTGCTCCACAGTTTGAAGTCTGTGCTTCTTCAGAATGGGAATCACTGATAATTTCTTATCTGAAATGATAAAAAAAATTATACAAAATTACTTGTGAAAACAAAGATACAATATCATGTAGTATAAAAAGCTTCCAGCTTTCTCTGCTGCCCACATATAAGGAATTGTGTGTCAGATAAAGAGGCAGGAAGAGCTAGGGAAACCACTGAATCGTGCCTCTGACATCTCTAAAGCTATTAGATCATTTAACTTTCTGAAGCCTCAGTTTCCTCATCTGTAAAAAAGGGGTGATTAATAACTGTACTTCACAAGTATTATTAGGCTCAAAAGATTATACAGAAGTCTTACTGCAGTTTTAAGCTATTAAGGCTTCTGTATATAAAATGTTGGGGGTTTTTTTAAGCAGTTTTCAACTCCTATAAATATATGTTTGTTATTCTTAGTGAAACAGAGCCCAGAAGGCCACAGCAGGATCCATGGGAGGCAGAATGAATTGAGGGAGTGGAGAATCAGAAAGAATGCCTCAAAAGGAGCAGATTCTCTTGGAAGGCATGATCTGATGAGAAGAGCAGGACAGGGATGGGGCTGAAGCCTGAGCTCCCCATCTCTCTCCTGGGCATGTCACTAAAACCTCTGGGACTTCACCCTCCTTATTTGGAAAAGTGGAGGGCTAGACCAGCTGACCTCAGAGGTCACACCCAACTCTAAATCTCTGATCCTTTGAAGATAAACAAAATATTGTCTCTGCCTCTAACTCCCAGAAGTCTCTCTGGACCTAAAACAACTCCTTGTATTTATCTACAAAACAGGAGGGTTGAACTGGATTTTTTTAAAGGTTCTTTTCTGCTCTAAATCCTATGAATGTCACCACATCCCGCTAAAATTCTTCTATAGTTTCTCTAAGATTCAAACCTTTCTCCCCATTTCTGTGGCGATGACCCCCTCAGTATACCATCTCTCTATTAACAACCGTCCAAATATCTTAACCTGGTCTCCCTGTTCCCTACGGGGCAGCTAGGTGGTGCAGTGCACAGAGTGCTGTTCTTGAAGTCAGGAAGACCCATCTTTGTGAGTTCAAATCTGAACTCAGATACTTTCTAGTTCTGGGCAAGTCACTTCACCCTGTTTGCCTCAGTTTCCTCATCAGTAAAATGAGTTGGAGAAGGAAATGGTCAACCACTCCTGCATCTTTGTCAAGAAAATCCCAAATGGGATCATGAAGAGTCAGATACAAGTGAAGTGATTAAACAAGAACTACCTCCTTTCCTCATTATACATTGCTACTAGAATGGATCTTCTCATACATTCAGTCAACAAACATTTATAATACACCAACTGTGTGCCTGGCATATTGTGCTAAGCACAATGGGGACAACAGGGCACACAAAGAAAGGCAAAACCACTCTCTGTGCTCGAGTGAAGACAACATATAAATAAATAGGTCTATACAAGAAGTAGAGAGAAGGGAAGAGGAAAAAGGAAGGATATGGGGTAGGTGAGAATGAGGAGTTGACATGGACAAGGTGGAGGAAGGAGAGGCTATGAGCAGGGAACTAAACCAGGAAGCTATTATTAGATGTAGTCTTTCTTAGAAGCAATAAGGATATGACCTGGTGGTTATAGTAGTGAGGTTGATTTTACAGTTGTTTTTCAGTTATATCTGACTCTTTATGATCCCCTTTGGGGTTTTGTAGTAAAAATATTAGCGTGGTTAGCCATTTCCTTCTCCAGCTCATTTTACAAATGAGGAAGCTGAGGCAAAAAAAGTTAGATGACTTGCCCAGGGTCACAAAGTTAGTAAATATCTGAGGCAGGATTTGAACTCATGAAGATGAATATTCCTGACTCCAGGCCTGGCACTCTAACCACAGCACCACCTAGCTGCCAGTAGAAGTGTTAAAATGAAAATAAATTGGATATGAAAGGTGAGAGTAAGAAATATCAAGGCTGATTCTGAAGTTGGATCTGGAATTATGGCGGCATTCTCAGCACAAATGGGGAAATTTAGAGGAGGGGCAAGTCTAAGATGGAGAGAAAATGACTGGTAGGATCATAGGATTTAGGCCTAGACAGGACACTGGAACATGGAATTCTAGAGAGAATCATTTAGCTCAGTTCCCCATTTTATAGATAAGGAAATTGAGGCCCAGGGAAGGGAAGCAACTTGTCTAAGGTTACATGGCTAGTAGTTAGCTAATTCGAATTTCATGTTCCTGTGTTGAACATTCATATATTCCTTAGTCTTGATATTCCAGAATTTGTTCATGAAGTCCATACATTTTTAATTTGTGATTTTATAGAATTCATTTCTATCCATTTCAACTTTTGTCTTTTATGATAGAAGAATCATAATATTTTAGTCTTTTTTTTGGTACTTAGGTTGGTTTAAGGCAGCTAGATAGCTCAGTGGATACAGCATTGGGATGAGTCAGGAAGACCTGAGTTTAAAACTGATCTCAGACACTCACTAGCTGTGTGACCCTGGGCAAGTTACTTAACCTCTGTTTGCCATCTACTACCCCAGTATCTTTGCTAAGAAAAGCCCTGATAGTATTAGCATGATTTAGTCCATGGAGTCATGAGGAGTCAGAGATGACTGAACAGCAAAGAACAGCACAGATAGGATAAGCTTCAATATATAGGTAGAACCAAGGATTTCATGTTGTTTCCCAAGACTTTCCCTAGAAGTACCCCACATTTTCTTGGCCTCTCTGGCCCTAGTCACACACTGTCTTTGGCAGAGACAACAACAGCTCCCAGAATGATTTCCTTGTGCTCTACCCACATAACAGTTTAGAGACTGTATGTAGAAAAAGAGATTGCATTATTTCCCCTAAATGTTGAAACTCCTCTAGCATTTTTCCACTCACTCATGAAACTACTTAGTGTTATCTGTAAACATGGTGATTATTGGGAACTTACTTGAGGATGACCCTGGGGCTATGTTTCTGGCCTCAGGGAGTTTATATTCTCCTGGTCCAATTACCCAGAGTTTCATTTTCTATCATCTGACCTTTTATTTATCTGTGATATTTTTCCATAACCCAAAGGTGACTGACTGTTTACAAAATAGGTTTTAATAGAAAATCCAGTGAAAACTTTTGGAAAGCCTTTATAAATTCAAATTACTTGTCTCTCCTCATTCACATGCTTGATTAACCTCTTTGAAAATCTTTCACAGATTAGTCAGGCATGATTTTCCCTTACGGAAATGAGGCTGCCTTTTCACCATTAGGTTATTCTTCCTTAAGTGTTCTGTGATGTAAACTTTTATTATGGATTTCCCCAGATGATATGGACCTCCATTAAAGTCTGATGATGCCTGATCATGACGTGGAATGATAAGAAGGGTTCAAAGGCTCTGCCAGAACAATGAGAGCACTGTTGATAGGGTCAGGCCTATGCTTTAGGAAGATCAGTTTGACCACTGAGTGGAGGATGGGCTGGAATGGGCAGAGACTTGAGGCAGGGAGACCCACAGGTTATTGCAGCGGTCCAGGCTTGAAGTGATAAAGGGCTGCACCAGGGTGGGGGCTGTCAGAGGAGAGAAGGGAGTGTATATAAAGTATGATAGCGAGGTAGAAACAGGAGGACTTGGCCATTGATTGGCTATGGGGAGTGAAGGTGAGAGGCAGGACTAGAGGATGACCCCTGGGTTGACAGTCCAGGTGACTAAGAGGGTGGTGGTGCACTAGACAGCATTAGGGAAGTTAGGAAAAGGGTAGGGCAGTGGAGGTACTAATGACTTGACTTTTAGATGTATTGGGCTTAACACATCTATAAGACATCCTGGTCAAAATGTCTCTAAGTCAGTTGAAGATGAGAGACTGGGAGAAAGAGGTGAATGTTGGGTATCTGGATCTGAGAATCAACTGAACAGAGATGATAGTTGAATCTATGGGAGATGGGGAGATCACCAAGTCAGACAGTATAGAGAGACAGAGCCTTGGGGGATGCCCATGGTTAACTGAGGAGTGGTCAGACGAACAGGAGAACCAGCAGAGAACAGTAGTCAATACAGGCTGTCAGCTTCTGTGAAACTTCAAGTCCTAGAGAGTTGCCTGGGGGCACTGAGATAAAGTGACTTGTCCAGGGCCCTAGGGTCAGGATATTCCAAAGGCAGTGCTGGAACCCGGGTCTTTTGACTTCAAGGTGAGTTATCTATTCACTGTGTCACTAGGGCAGCTAGGTGACTCAGTGTGTAGAGTGCTGAGCCTGGAGTCAGGAGGACCTGAGTTCAAATTTGGCTTCAGACACTTCCTAGTTGTGTGACCCTGGGAAAGTCCCTTAATGTTATTTGCTTCAGTTTCCTCATCTGTAAAATGGCAAACCACTCCAGTATCTCTGCTAAGAAAACCCCCAAAGTGTTGGACATGACTAAAATGACTGAACAACAACCCAGCTACCTCTTTAGATGGATATGAATTACAGAGGTGATAAAGAATGGGGAAGGAGTTTTGAGCAGTGGGAACTCTCCTAATAGTTCGACTTAAAAAAAAATACTTTCAAAAGAATATCATTTGTGTGCCATTTAACTGTGGTGATAAGCAGGAGGAGTCAGGGGTCAGAGTGCTGGTGGACACTACTAGCCATATATGACATGCTCTCCTCACTCCCTGGTCCTGCTCCCCACTCATGCCTGTGACACATTGCGTGGTTACAAGGATGAAAAGTTGAAGGAAAATATTTATTAATTATAATCTACTAATATTGTTTAAACCTAACTTTATGTGGCTAGAAATTGTCTAACCCTGATATTTTCCTCATAGTATTAGAAACCTTGCTTGTCACCAGATGCTGTCCAATCTTTATGCCAGGTCAGGCACTTCAAGTTGAAATGATCTAGATCAGAGGTGGGGAACCTGTGACCTTGAGGCTACATGTGACCCTCTAGGTCCTCAAGTGCAGCCTGAACTCCATAGAATAAATCCCTCGAAGTCACATGTGGCTTAGAGGCCACAAGTTCCCCACCCCTGGATGTTTTGAGAGCAGTAATTTCCAAGCTGCAGCGTCCACCCTGGATGACTGCTGGAGCATTGGCTAGGTATGGCTAATACCAACTGGCTGCAAAATCTTCTAGGATCTTAGAGTCTTTGCTAGAGAGCTGGCAGGGAACTTAGAAGTCATCTGCCCAGATCCTTTCATTTTATAGATCAGAAACTGAGACAGAGAGATTGAATGATTTTCTTAAAGTCATCCTAAAGTGTGAGATAGCATTTGAACTTAGGTCTTCTTGATTCCAAGTCTAGAGCTCTATCGACTGTACCTAGCATCCAGCCCTGATCGCCAGCCTCCTATATGCCAACTGAGTTGGAATTTCCTAATTGTGTACCCAGATGCCAAACCTTCACCTCCCTGTCCTAAGTCAGGCGCAGGTTCTGGAGAGCCAGGGATGGAGGACGAGGAGATGCAGCCAGGCACTGGACTCACCTGAGATTCTAAAGACTGCTACCACTAGCAGCACTAGCACATTACCATTTCTTTCCAAGATTTTGAGGGAATGGAAGAATCTTTGGTAGGGCTGGTTAATCATGAGAAGTTTACCAAACAATATTACCAGATACAGCATCATCACAAGCAATCTCATCAAATAATTAGCTCTAAACAGTAACAGTCTCCCAAGCTTTGATTCTCTATCCCACAAATGCATCTTATAAATAAAATCATATCTTTGTTCAAAACAGAGTTAAAGAAAATAGCAGTTTGGTTGAGTTGGAATAAATCAGACTTCCTTAAAAGGATGTACTCCATGCCTCAAACCCTAAAATTTCAGGAAACTTTTTAATATCATTTTTTAACAATAAAAACTGTTTTGGAAGTGTTTTCTTTCCTATGTTACAAGCTTTCTCTTTCTCTCTGAAAAAACAATATAGCACAATTCTACTAGCCATGGTTAGAAATTTTAAAAGAGAGAGATTTAATCAGACGATTCATTTGTCAGCCAAACATATATGAATATAATCTTAGGCAGTTCTTATCCTGTTCCTACTACATTTCAGCTCATCATCATTATCCCTCTTCCTCCCCAAAATAGAAAATGCTCAGAAATAAGAACCTGTCGTCTTTAGAGGAGCTGGAATCCACCGGTCTCTTCTCTTTGGGTAGCAGCAGTTGGGCTAGAGAGGCACTTGCTTAAATAGCTGATTTCAGCTTGGCAGAGGCTGTCATTCATGGCTGAGATGTTGCGTGACTCCCGCAGGGAGACATCTACACAGTTGACCATTTACAGAGCACAAGAGGGCAGTGTCTCAAAAGCTAACAGCAGCCCAGACCCCAGAGTCAATGGGCTTTCACTGAATTCACTAACTCCTTGCACACATTCCACTGAGAAGCCTTATGCAAATGTTAGCAACATTATATATAGCATCCCAGGGAGTAAAATACTCCAGCTAACTTTGCCAAGGTTTCCACCTAAGATTACCTCCCCCCCGCCCCCACCATGAACCAGTTACTCATATGGTAACTCCAAATAATACCTGACATGGGAAAAGAGCTTTCAACTTTTTCAAAGTACTTTTATTTTCATGACCTCATTTTATCCTCATAATAATAGCTGGTTTGCCAATGAACCTCTCTGTGCCTCAGTTTCCTTATTGTAAAATAAAAGTTGCCATCGAGTGGTCCATTTAGGAGAGATTATTATTCTGATATATATTCATTTTGAGAATTTGGATTTTGGGGGAATAATATCTGCCATTCATAGGTCTCTGGATTGGGATCTTCATTTCACAGATGAGGAAACTGAGGCACAGAGAGGTTAGGTGAGCTCCTCAGAGTCACACAGTTAGCTCCTTTTCCTCCCTGAGGTTTCTTACATCCTATCATATTGCCTGTCTAAGGTGTATGTGTGTGGTGGTGGTGGTGATGGGGCGTGGGAGGTGGAAATCTGCTTATTCAAGTAAATTCTAGAAAGTGGGGTCCTACTAATCATACAAAAGGAATCTATGAGACTATCCCCCCATTTTCCTTGGGCTGGGAATGAAGAATATTCATTTGTAGTCAGAAGATCTGAGTTCTAGTGCTGACTCTGTGATTTATTAATTAGGTCAAGTCACTGAATCTTTCTGAGCCTAGATCTCCTTATTTGTAAAAGGGGGATGACAATACTAACTACTTCAATGCTCTGCATTTTAAAGTTCTATATAAAGTTCTATATAAAAGTTATGGCTCTTTGAAGTGTTGAAATAGAAATTATATTATAGGTCTCCCTATCCCCCTTCATGCCCTCCCTCCCTCCCTCTCTCTCTCTGTCTTTCTCTCTTTCTCTCCCCCTCCCTCCCTTCTCTATGTTTTTCTGTCTCTGCCTGTCTTTCTCTCAGCATTTTGTACTGCCTTTACCTGAATATCCGGTTCTAGCTGTCATTAGACTTATTTGTCATCATGTCTTAATTCCTCTACCAGCCTGAGAGATCCTGGAGGTCAGAGAACCCCTGCCTCCCCTTCCCCACAACCGAGTTATATTTTTTCTTCCCTTATTTCCTAACAGAGTGCTTTGTGAGTAGTAGGTGCTTAAAACTTACTAGCTGTGTAACCCTGGGCAAGTCACTTAACTCTGTTTGCCTCAATTTACTCATCTGAGTAAAATGAACTGGAGAAGGAAATGGAAAACTATTCCAGTATCTGCCAAGAGAACTCCAAACGGGGTCATGAAGAGTCAGATGCCACTGAAAAACTACTGAACAAGGTGCTTTGTAACAGTTCATTGATTTGTTTTGTTGAATGGGGAGATGAACTATGCTTGGGAGACAGGAAACAATTTATGATCAATAGTGGAGTTTGTAGGGCCAAAAGTACTAAAATTCCTGAGTTGGAAATCGGAAGACCTGGGTTTTAGTTTCTGCTTTGTCACTGGCAAGCTGTGTGATCTTGGGGAAGTCACTAGGCCTCTCTAGGCCTCAGTTTCCCCAGATGTAAAATGAGGAGGTTGGAGATTTTGTTGAGCTCTAAAAATCCCATCCTACCCTATTATTTTACACTATTCTGTTTTCCAATGGCCTGTATGCCTTTGGATTTTTTCACCATGTTCCTCACTTGTCCCTCCCTCTCCCCATCTCCTTTACAACTTCTTTTTGTTTCGTCTTCCCCCATCAGATTGTAGGCTCTTTGAGAGCTTTGTTTTCTATATTTGTATGGCACTTATATATGATGTCCTCTGTTCTATGGTGCTCACCATAGAGCTGGGCCCCTAGTAGGCATTTAATAAATGTTTGTTGACTTTTCTGTTGTATTCTGTGTCTTACTGGATCAGCATAAAAGAAACATCTGTCCCCATGATTCTTCTAGGGAGTCTCCTGGCTGCCCCCAAGCCAAGGTTACTGAGGTTTAAGGCCTACCAAGAATCTGAGGGAAGTGTGTTAAGTTAGCGATTACCAGCTCATTACACAAACTTAGCCCTTCTCTGCATAACTAGAAGATGACATTCTGACTCAGACGGGGCAAATGGCCTACAAGTTAACTACTAACATCAGTGGTCATCATTAACAGCAGTGATGATTTACAGGCCACTTGCATTTTCACTTATTAGTTTGCCTTTGAGGCTTACTGGGATTCTGGCAAAAACAGTCCAGTAATGATGGTGCCAGTTTGTCCCTTCCTTGTGAGCAGGCAAATCCCTGATTGGGATTAAATCCTTTGAGGAAAGAGTATTTTCATCTCTCTCAACACCCTCTCTGCTGCCAAGCATGGAGCAGGCAAGGCAGACAACCAGGATCACTTACCTCTACTTCTATGCAAAGGTTTAGACAACAACACCAGAGACTCAATAAGATGATATATATAGTCAACCTGATGCAGAAATAATGAGCAATAGAATCCGAGAGAGAGACAGAGAGAGAGAGAGAGAGAGACAGAAACAGAGAGACAGAGACAGACAGAGACAGAGGGACACAGAGAGAGACAGAGAGACAGAGAGAGAGAGAGAGATGGAGAGAGAGACACAGAGAGAGAGATAAAGACAGAGAGAGACAGAGACAAAGACAGAAAACAAGAGATAAAGAAAGGGTAAGAGAAAGGAGGCAGCGGGGCTGAAGGGGAGAGGAGGGATTAGGTGTGTTGTCATCTGGGAAAGAAACCAAGTGAGCATGAGCAGGTGAGGGAGTGAGGGGAAGAAGGAAAGAGGGGGTGGGGAGGGGAGAGAGAGAGAGGGAGAGAGAGAGAGAGAGAGAGAGAGAGAGAGACAGAGAGAGAGACAGAGAGAGAGAGAGGGAGAGAGGGGGAGAGAGCGGAAAAGCAGGAGGAGGAGGAGGAAAGAGAGAATGGGAATAATGCATAAGTCAACATGCCACCATTGAACCTTCTTCAGGCCCTGGCTGGGTTTGCCTTCTGGAAGGAAGGTCACTGGAGTTGAAAATCCAAACTGAAAAAGTGGTGAACTGTCTGCTGTGGAGGAAATAATGAAACCCCTTTTCAGGCACTTGAATAGATATTTCTGTGGCCTCTTTGAGCTCAGGCAACAGCCAGCCCTAGAGGAACCCAGGAGAATAAATGCCTTTAAAGCCAAGTGGAGAGGTGGGAGGGGCTAGCTTCAGAACGAATGAATGTTTCTGTTGGCCCAGGGCTGCTCTGGGCTAGGGACACTTGTGGGTGGTACCTTAGGAACACGCTTCCCAAATGTGTCTACAAACGCCAGATTTTGAGGGCATTTTTAATACATTTCATCTCTTCCCAGATGCTCTTTTTTAACCAGTGTCTGAGAGCTCAGACACAGGAGACACCTCCTCTGAATGGTTCCCTTAGCTTCTCAAGGTAGAGCGAGGCTTGTTTTACCCACATATACTCCTCAAGAGACATAAGTGAAGTCCTGCTGTTAGTTTGAAGCCTGGGAGTCAGGTCATGAATATATCGATTGTGAACTGGTCTAATGCCATCATATTACAGGGGGGAAACCGAGGCACAGAGAGCCGTAACTTGCCCAGAGGCACCAGCAGAGTTGGGAGTCAATTCCAGCTCTCCTAACTCCTCGCTGCTTTCCATCATGCCAAATCGACTGCAGTCACTCACAACTGCCCCACTAACCTGAATTTTAGAGGTCAGAACCTTAGGTCACATACCAACACATAGCTGTTCCTTTTAATTCTTTTTCTGGTTAGATGCCTTGCACCCTGAATTTTGGGGGTCTTTGCTCCTCTGGCACATGGGTAGGGACTCAAGAAAGCGTAAAGTGGTGAGGAAAGCACTATAAGTTTGTTAAAGTTTTTGTTGTTGTTGTAGCATTGGCCCTGGAGTTAGGAGGACCCGAGTTCAAATATGGCCTTAGACACTTGATACTTACTAGTTGCATGACCCTGGGTAAGTCACTGAACCCCAATTGCCTCCCCCGCAAAGGGTTACAAGAGCAACAGTAATAACACATAACAGAGGCTGATGACAGCTATGAATTACATTTCTGAACTGATTTAAGGTTTCCAGCGGTGCTTTCTTTATCAATATCTTGGGAGGTATGTAGCCCAAACAATATTGCCTCCAATTTATAGATGAGGAAACTGAGTCTCAAAGAGAAATGACTTTCCTAATTTAGTCAGTACAAGTATTCTAATTTTCATTTTCAGATAGTTGGCTGGTGATAACGCTTTTCTTTATATGTTCCTCTCTCTGGTCTCCCCCCTCCCGCCCCCAACCCATAGACATTCTAAATGAAAAGGAGGAAACTGAGAATTAAAGAGGAAAATGATTGGCTCAGGGTCATACAGCAAGTTAAAGGAAAAATTAAAGACTAGAACTCAGGACTCTAGAACACACCACAAGGGAAAAAGTGGAGGAAGTGACCCTACCTCTCTCAAAACCAGCCCTAGAGGGGGCCCTTTCAGGTTGCCTTGGGTATTCATTTTGAATAAGTTTCACCTAGACATGAATGAATATGTGGGCATCGATACATGTATAGTAGGATTTAGTCCAGGCTTCAGCACCTTCAGGGTACAATAACCTAGGATCTATTACACCATAGAATGTTAGAATTGAGAGATGTTCTAGGACAGACCCTTTCAATATCAGAGGAGGAAATGGAAGCCCACAGAGATACTTGCCTAAAGTTATCCTTGTCTTAAGCAGCACAGGGTTAGAATTTAAACTCGGGTCTAACTCCAGAGACCGTGTTCCTTCCAGGACCCCCCAGTGACTCCTGTATCAAAGATGAATATGGGTCATTTCTTTCCTCCTGATCATTGCCTAAGGCTTTAGGCCAAGGGAACAATTATGACTCCTGTTTGATCTGCCCACTGAATTCCTTGCATCTGACATCCTCCTCACCAGGGCCACCTCTGGGAGTTCTTGGCCTATTAGCAGGTTGGGGTGTTCCCTACTTTAGATTGTACTCCAGTGCCAATTAGGTCAATGACTTTTGCAAGCAGCTGGTTGTCTGAGAAGAATCCACCAATTTATTTGAATTAGGGGATTTGCCCTTTATGCTCTGGCTAAAGGAAATGCAGATCTAGATTGCCAAGAAGAAGCTAGGTAACATATATGGACCCATTCTTAGGAGAGAGGGCTAGCCCAAATGCCATATACATACAGCAAAGGGCTGTAAGTATAGAGGGAGACATCCAGAACATTGGGTGGAGTTTCTATAGAGAATTGGTTGGGAGGCCACTCATCAGAATTGCACCAGAGAAGATGGGATGATCCATGGAGGGAGGATGCACACTGTAGTGGGAATGACATATCCTCATCCTCAGAAAGAGAAGGAGGTGAGCATTTTTGCAGTGTCTACTATACACTAGGCAATGCTTCTTACAATGATTATCTCGTGTGATCTCATAACAACCCTGAGAGATAGGTTCTATTATTGTTCCCCATTTTACAGTTGAGGAAACTGAGGCAAACAGAGATGAGGTGACTTGCCTAGGGTCACATAAGCTAGGAAGTGTCAGAGGCTAGATTTGAACTCAGATCTTCCAGATCCCAGGCCTAGCACTCTGTGCCATCAACTGCCTCAATAAAAAAGTTACATCATTTATTGTCAAGATGTTAGGCAGAGGGCCCAGACCTCTGAGTTCATTAGAAAAGGAACTTTACGGTAACGAAACTCCCTCAACCAATGGAGATTGGCACATTCTCTGTAATTTGTCGTTAATTAGAGTTGCCTAGAGCAGAGGTATGAAGCATGAAGCCTGTTCCAGCATCCTTCCCCATCCCCACCCCTACCATATTAAAGCATCTTGGGGAAATATTTAACAAAATAAGTAAGAATAGGACAAAACATAGATAAGATTACCATTGAAAACCAAGTCAGTATGCTGCCCTCAGGGGTCCTTAGATATGGGTTAGTGACATCACTAGTGTAGACACTGACAGGTTAAATCACTTATTCAACGTTATGCAGCCAGAATGTGTCAGAAACAGGATTTGAACTCAGATCTTGCTGACTTGAAGGCCTGCTCTTTATCATCTGTAACAAACTGCCTTTTAGCTAAACCTAAAGGTCTATCTCAAAACATACAAAGTGTTGTTGTTTTGGTAGGGGAAGGGTGAATTCAGTCAAATAACTAAGTCAGTTCCTCCTTCCTGTCCCCCCTCATTGTGTAGATACATTTTAATAGAGTCACAAAAGTTCTTCATAAATTATTAACTCACAATTAACTTTATAGCTTCCAAATTGCTTTATGCAGAAAATCTCTTGACAACCTTGTGAAATAGTCAATGTAGGAATGATAATCTCCATCTGATGATTCACAGATAAGGAAACTGAGACTTGGGGAGATTCAGTCACTTGTCAAGGCTTTCACAGTTATTGGGTGGCTAAGTAGCACAGTGGATAGAGCACCAGACCTGGAGTCAGGAAAACTCATCTTTGTGAGTTCAAATCTATCCTCAGACACTTACTAGCTGGGTGACCCTGGGAAAGTCACTTTACCCTATTTGCCTCAGTTTCCTCATCTGTAAAATAAACTAGAGAAGAAAATGGCAAATCATTCCAGTATCTTTGCCATGAAAACCCTAAATGGGGTCATGAAGAGTTAGACACGACTCAAACTACTGGACTACATGCAGCTATTAAGCTAGGGAGACAGGGCTCAAAGACAGGTCTCTTGATTCCAAGTTCAAGGCTCTTTTCATTGCCATTCTAACCCATCTGTCCAGGCCTCGAACTGGAGTTATGTCTCCGTCTATAACAATGATTGCTACTTATGTAGTACTTTGAGGCCTACAAAGTCTCCTCCATGTGCTAGTTCAATGGAAGCCTTACAACAACATGGGGAGGTTGATTCTACAAGTCTATTACATCTCTTTATAGATGAGAAAACTCAGACACGTCTTGGTTAGCCACCAGGTGATGACTTCTTTGACCAGGCCAACCCATTAAGGTGATGTGATTTGTCTGAAGTGGATTTCCAAAACAGGTCCTCCTGACTCCAAATCTGGCATTCTGTCTTTAACTTTACTTGAACTCACCCTTGAATGTGACTGTCTTCTAGAACAGAGCTGCTCATCTAGCCTTTGCTTGAAGACCCTCAGTGAGGGGGACCTCAATCTCCCGAGGCAGCCCATCCCCTCTTGGGTATTTCTAAGTGTTAGGAGACTTTATCTTCATAACACCTAAATTTGGCTTTTTGCAACTTCCCCCAATCACTTCTCGCTTGCTGGGGGCATGCAGAATAAATCTAATCCTTTTTTGACATAAAGACAACCCTTCAAGTAAGTCCTAAAGAAAGCTATCACCTTCTCTCCAAGACTTCTTTTCCTTCTCCATGCTAAGGATCTCTCGTTCTATCATCTAAGGCAAAAAGTAAAGAGCCTTCTCCGTGTTGAATTCTGTCTCTCTGGACTCCCTAGGTAGGTCATGTCCTTCCTAAAGTGTGGTGCCCATAGATGAGCTTAATGCTCAAGATGGAATGTAACCATTGGTGAAGACTCTCAGCTTCTTAGTGAAGACTCTCAGCTTCTTAGTCCTGGACATCTTTTAACGTGGTATAAGATCACATTCGTTTTTTGGCTTCTATGACCCAGTGTTGACTTGTGAAAGCTCCCTGCCCCACCTTGTAATTCTGAAGATAATTTTTGGAATCCAAGTGTACATTTATTTTCATTTTTTCCCCTTAGATTCAATTCAATGTTTTAGCCTTGCAAGATGTTTTGGGAGCCTTACCCTGTAATCTGTATACTAGATACTCCCTCAGTTTTATGTCTGTTTTCAATTCAATGGACATGCCATCTATGGCATATATAACAATATGTAAAAGTATTATTTAAATCTATTATTTCACTGAATCATACCCGTAGAAAAATCCTATTCCAGTGTCTCCTTATGGTATGAACGCATTTTCTTGCATTCTCCAGGACTACCTACAGTAGAGTAAGTAGACCTCAACTCTGGTGGGGTCTATAGAGCTGATGAAGGTCTTGTGTTTGTTGTCTCAGGACCAGCACAACTAGTTACAAGAAACAAGAGGAGTAGATTGAACATTAGGTGATGTATCCATGGGTTATGGCATCTCATTAAGACAAATACAGCCTATGCTTTCCAAATACTTTAGGTGGTAAATATCACCATGGTCTGAAGTATCAAAGATGGTATTTGGGGTGTGTACATCATAGAGTTAGGCTTCATTTTCCAACTGGTGTGCTGATCAGGATGATTTAGAAAAAATTAAATTTTTTTGGAGGATAATTTTATTATAAAAACTACATTGAGGTAGTTTTAATACACGTGAAAGCTAAAAATATTATAATGGTGTAGGGAATCATAAATTCTAATTATATATTCCTGGGACATTTTTTTAGAAAAAAAATGTTATAAATAGAAATAGGTCACAGTAGGCCCCCTAATATCTTTAGCTAATTTTCTTATTATTTGTTACCAAGGCCGGTCCTTAACTGCTGAAGAAGAGTTGGCTATGACACGAGTATCCAGCAATTAACCCTCCTTAACACTCATTATAATACATTTCAGGGCTAAAGGACAAACATTCAAGAAAAATACTTGCTGATGTTGTTTTTAAAAAAGTTGCATCAGTGAACAGTACATGTGGATTTCTCAGAAGCTATTGCATGTGATAGTAAGCCAGATTTTAACAACAGTATACTCCTTTGTGCTTGTGTTAAAGATGCCTTTTTCTTTGGGGGTAATTCATGCTGTAACAGTGGAAAAGCACTTCTCTGCGTCTCAGTTTCCCTCTTTGTTAAACGAAGGGATTGGACAAGATACTTTTTAGAATCCCTCCTGGCTCTCTGATAGGCTGTGATACTGTGAGGTCAGCTGGGAAATTAAAAACAAGCAAACCAGAAAAGATTATCTTTCCTTTACAAAACTATGAGTTAACAGAAAATGGACGGTAAAGCCTCAGCTATTTGCCTAGTGCAACACTGAAAGTGTCTCACAGTTGCCTTCCTTGTAGCAGCGGTCTGTTTAATTTTTGTTTTGAGAGAAATCCACATTTAATTAAAGAAAAACTGTTAAATATCCACGCTTATTTTGTTAGCATAATTGTTATAATTATATAAACTTTCAGAAAACATAAACATAATTTTATGTGAATAAAACAATTTAGATGTCTGTTGTTTCCTTAACATGGTAGATTATAAAAATAAAACAAAACAAAAACGATCACTGAGAAACGAAACAAAATAACCTAATTAATTTTAGATCTTTTTTTCTCACCAAAGTCAGTTATCAGTTTGTCAATAAGCACCTACTACGTGTCAGGCACTGTGTTAAGGGCTGGGGATACAAAGAGAGGTAAAAGCCTGTCCCTGCCCTTAAGATATCTACCTCAATTGGCTTTGGGGAAGACAAAAGAAGTCAAATCATCAGAGTCGCACAAAGTGGCCACAAAATGATTCTGGGAAAAGTCAAAATAAGTTTTTGACTCTTAAAAAAAGTTTACCTCTTAGAAACAAAACCTACCGTTACCTATGAAGTCTACAAATTAGGACGGTAACAAACCAATAGGACTTGAGTGGATAGGACTGAGGTAAGTCTTCCATCTTGTGTGATTGACAGAGACAGATTTAAGGTGAATCTGCTCTCATGCTGAATAATTGAACCTTTCCATCTGAAGTGGTTCAGAGTCCCACCTCAAAGCAGAGAGACTAGACAAGCCCCATTAATAATGACAGTAGCTACCCCTTTGCAGGGATTTAAGGTTTCGGAAACCTTTTCCCTACACTCTCTAGTCTGACCCTCTTGACAAGGGAGGCATTATGGTGCTGTGGAAAGCCTGGCTGCTAGATTTAGGATGGGGGATCTTGGGTTGAATTCCTATTCCTTGCTACCTGGATGGCTTTGGGCAAGTAACAACCTTTCTGGGTCTCAGTTTCCTTATCTCCAAAATGAATGATGAGTTTCCTTATCATTCAAAGTGCTGACAACATCAGCAAATATTTTTCTTGAATGTTTGACCTTTAGCTCTGAAACATAGCATAACAACCTCCACTAGTTGGCATATATGGCCTCAGAGATCCCTTAAGATGTTAATTCTATAGACTTATAACAACCTTATCAGGTGCTATGGTTTCATCACCCCCATTTATCATCCCCTAAGACTGAACATGCTAATCTCTATATAAGGATATTGAGGCTGAGAGCTTGGTGATTTGTCCAGGGTTGTACCTCTAGTATGAGAGTAGATGAGAACAATTTATTATAATGACTGAAGCAGGCTTCTGGAGCCTTAGAGCTCAGTCTGGCATCAAAGACACCAATGTTATCCACTGCACCCCAGGCCATCACTAGGGGTCCTGACTTCTGACTTGCCACTAGACTTCTATGACTCAGAAGAGAGAGTGCAGCTGATGAATTTGTACAACACTGTCTCACTTGAATTGAAATGGCCTATGATGTCATTACTCCTCTAAGAAAACTGACAAATAACCTCCGCTAGTAAGTATATGAAGCATGATTTGAACCAAGGTCTTCTTAAATCAAAATCTGGTGCTCTAAGATGATCTGTAATGTGTCTTCTGGATTTAATCCTATAAACCCATTATCACAGGAGCATATTCAATTTGCCTTGGGAGTAACTTTAGAACTTTGCAAATTGTATAGATCCTTTCAGGAGACTCATACATGGAAGTAGTAATTTCTACTAGCTCTAGTAATTTTTACTAGCTCTATAAATGTCAGCTGTTATTATGGACACAAGCATGTTATCCCAGTTTGAGACTTTCTAAGGAAAGGTGTTTTATTTATGCTCAGGATGTGGATTACTTCTGGGAGAATCTGATTCATTAATTCTACTGAGTGTTTCCTAGGCCCATAACACTGTCCTTATTTTAAAAAATGAAACCCATTAAGTAAATACAGGACTAATCAAACTCCTGCCTGTTCTAATGAATTTAATTGAAATGAATTTGTGTGAATAATAAAAATGGTAGATGAAAGATGATATATTTTGCCTTTGGAATGTTTTAGAAGATGGGAAGATCAGACAGGGTATCATTGGGGAGGTGGCCCGGACCTTGAAGAAAAAAATAGTTTCAGCAACCATGATGGTAGGCATTAATGCTTCCAAACCTTGATAGATTCAAGTGTGGCTTCATTCCTTACCGAGATCATTGGAGGGGAATATTTTAGTTTTTGTCTGATTTTAGTATCAATGATGGAGTAAGTATAAATTAAAGGTGAGGGGTTGTGTCAATTAGGACTTCATATTCAATTACATGATTAAGAAAATGGAAAAAACAAAACAAAACAACTTCCCAGACAATCTGCCCCATCATCAGGAGACAATTGCATTATTACTATATTTGCTGAACTCTGAGGATTTCTAAGAAATATATTAAAGGAGTCTTTAATTTAAATTTAATTTCTAAGAAGTATATTAAAGGAGTATAAAAAGAAAAAGCCCGACTCCTATTTCTATGGAGGGGTATAGAGGGAGACCACTGAATTACAAGAATTTTCACTGAGGCTGATGAGATTGATCACACTTTTAGGCCTTCAAACAAGTTTATGAAAGCCCCTTGATGATGATGTATCAGTCATGACAATCACCACAATTGTAACAATGAAAAATTTCAGTAGTGATAGCATTTTGCATAGCATCCATTTCCATTCAAGTTTCTAACCGAGAGTATCCAAGAGCTGAATAATGCCACCTCAGAGAGCCCAAAGACTGAACATGCTAATCTCGGTCCCTTCTGCTGTCCCTGAGCTGTGACCTGGTCCAGTTCTGCTCATTTTCCCCCAGGTTCTGACTCCTCCCTCACCACCCCAAAGGCCAAGGAGGTACTTGCTATCTTTTCTTCCTCCTGCCACTGTCTACTCCTACTAGCCTCTCAATTAGTGCCTACAACTGCTCTCCAAAGTTACAGTGTTCCTTGCACACACAAGAGGAGAAGGAGGGAATAAGCATTTACATAGTGCCTATTATGTGCCAGGAACTATGCTAAGCACTTGACAAATGTTATCTCATTTGATCCTTATATCAACCCTGGAAAGTAGGTGCTATTAAAACCCCTGTTTCACAGCTGAAGAAACTAAGGCAGAGGTTAAGTGACCTGTCCAGGATCACACAGCTATTAAGAGTTTGGGGCAGGATTTGAATTCAAGTCTTCCCAACTCTATGTCCAGCCAGTGTTCTGTCTATTGTGCTACCAGCTTATTGAGTGGAATGAAGATGGATTGATGGCTGGTAGGAGAATTCACTGGGAAAGTAGAAGAGGCAAAGGAAGGAGGGAGGAGAAAGCAGAGAGATTGGTGAGTAGCACAGTACAGGGTATTAGGCTTGGAGTTAGATTTGGGCATAAGTCTTGGCTGTCACACCTTCTGTGTGACTGTGATCTAGTCTCAACCTCTTACAGCCTCCGTTTTCTCTTCTGTAAAAAAGGAGATCAGAAATATTTGCACTACTCCATAAAGCTGCACTTTCTATGATACTCTGGAATTCATTCCACCAAAGATGTTACATAAAAGGAATGGGGGGCTCTTAGGCATCATCTCATTTTGTGGCCTACCACCATTTTGCAGGTGAGGAAAGTGAGACCCTGGAATGTGAAGTCAATTGCTCAGGGTCAGACAGTGAATTAGCAGCCAAGCCCATGTTCCAGACTATGTCTTCTGACTCCAGTGTTTTTGCCTCAACATGACGACTACCTCTGGTCCAAGGCTTTGTAAACATGTGCCCTGTCTGACGCACTACAGTTGTAAACTTCACGAGACAAACGGCAGTAAATCCTAGGTTGTGTTTATGTTTTATATGAGGGGAGCCGTTTGCAAAGATGAAACCCTTTGACTTCAGGATGCACCAATCATTTCCTTTAATGGGCTTTAGCTGCACCACTGAGAGACCTGTGAGCAGGAGGTAAGTGGGTAAAGCCAGTGGAGCTTAGCCCATTTTTTGCTGAGGTTACATTTACAACCCACAGAGAGCAAATTATAATTCTCTCTAGTTGACAAGTAGGACCAGTTTCTCAATCAGTAGTCACTGAGTTGTTGTGATCTGATAAATCGGCAAAGTCCTAGACTAAGAATAAGAGGCAGGTTAGTTTATTCTAACTCAGGAGTGGAGAACCAGAAGCCTCAAGATCACATGTGGTCCTCTAGGTCCTCAAGTATGGTCCTTCACATGTGGTCCTCTAGGTCCTACAGTCCTCTGCCTGAATCCAAACTTCACAGAACAAATTTGTGACCTTGAGGCTGTAGGTTCCCCCCCTGTCTAACTGGTCAAAGTTTGAATATTATATATTACATTATATTATATCATATCATGCTATGTTATGTCATATCATATCACCATATTGTATCATATCACATCTTATCGTATGTTGTGTTATATCATGTCTTATCATATGTCATATATCATCATGTCACATCAACTTATATTAACTGGTCAAAGATAATGGTAGTGAGAAAGCAAGGAAGTACTCCAATACAATAGAATGGGATCTCTTCTGAAAGTATTCCATTTTCTAAGGGCAATGATTTCCCAGGAACAGTTGATATAAGCACCTGACATATAGGGGAAGCTATAGGCAAAAATGTGGCCCATTTACTACTTTGTAGATAAGTCTTAGAGAGTCATCAGAGAGAATAAATGCCTTCCCCACTGTCACATAACGAACAAGGGTTGGATATGGGATTTGATATTTGGGAACTAACATTCAGAAAGCTAGCTCCAAGCCTAGCGTTCTGTCACTTATTTTATGCTGCCTTTCCCAGGGTATAATAGGCAGGTATAATTGAATTAAATTCAACAAATGTTTTTTAACACTAGAAGGATCAGGCACATCAATGGATAAACATTTTATTATGATTTTACTTGTAAATAAAAATTTTAATCTTATCCCTGTTTTCTTTGTCTTATGGATAAAAAAATCATATCATGGCAATCGTAGCTCAGTGCTCAGAAGCATTCTTAAATTGTAAGAGGGGCAGATGTTAAAGGAGAGGCATCATGGAGTAGTGGATGGAGGCCTCATCTTGCTGTCAAGAAGATCTGGGTGTAGGCTGCCTGTAGCACAGACTAACTGTATGGGAAAGTTACTTACCCTCTCAGTGACCCCTAAACAACTTTCAAAGCTATGAATTATGGTCAGATTTGCTTTAGTTATAAGGGGTTTTCAAACTGAGGATATCTCTACACCAATAAAATCAACTACCCAGGCAAAAACCTCAAATACAAAAAAAAAGAAGTCACCTTTGCTAAATGCGACTACTATAAAGATGGATAAGCTATCACTGACAAACCACATGGTTTCTGCTCTCAAGTAATATACATTCTATTGGAGGAAAATGAAGGATGAGTCATGGTAAAGTATGAGGGAAGGAAAGGAGAGACCTAGACAAGGTGCAGGGGAAAGAGGGTCAGGGAAGGATTCTCCGGGATTAGGGGCTGGCCTCTAAGTTGATCTGTGAAGGAAGAAGAGAGAGGGATTCTGAGAGGGGCGTTCATACTCGGACCATGTGAATACATGGAGACATCAGATACTATGCCAACTTCCAGGACCTCAATAGTAGGCCAGTTTGGTTAGAGCCGAATTGTGAAGGGTTAATACATAGACAATACAATATGTGTCAAGGACCTGTGATTTCATCGGTGTGAGAGTTCCCTTCATCCAAAGTAGATCAAGACTTGTTTATAATTTATAGTCTAATGGATCACAGAGATGAAATGACTTGCCCATGTCTGACCAGGATCACAGAGTTAGTGTCAGGCAGGATTTGAACCCAGGTCTCCCAGCACTCTACCCACTATCCTATTCTAAGTGGTATGAAGCTGAAAGGTAGGTTATGGAAGGATTTAAATTCCAAACTAAGGAGTTTGGATTTTTATCTGATAGGAAACAGAAAATCATTGGAGATCTTGGAGTAGGGGAGTGACCTGTTCTCTGAAAAGCAAAATCCCACTAATTGGATGCTTCCAATGTTCCAAATCTGATGTTTGCTTTATTTCTAAGTGGTTCATGCTGGGTATTACAGAAACCTTGTCTTTTCATGGAACTTTTCGTTCCATGTTCAAGTGAAGACAGACTGTGGGCTTACTTTCACACATCTTGGGAAAATACTTTTCTTCTGACAGCTTGATATATGTATGGGTGGGTGCCAAATTTGTAGAAAATCTGTTTTTATTAACTATTTGCCTTGCACAGTGAAATAATGTGTTTTTTGAAAGTTTATCCATGATTCTTCAAATCTGACCTTCAGAGCTGTGAAATTGTTCAAGGAGAGGTCTCTGGTTCCCAATGGATAAAAAAGAAACTCTAAGTAAATAAGAATAGTTTTTAGAACAATTACTTGTTCAGTTGTTTTCAGTCATAGCCAACTATTTGTGACCTCATTTGGAGTTTTTTTGGCAAAGATACTGAAGTGGTTTGCCATTTACTTCTCCAAAAACAATTATCGGAACATAAAACCTCTCAGACAAGTTCAGGTCCATCCATTCTGATGGGCACCTCTTATTACATCAAACAGAGATATCTTGTGGGAGGAGAGAATCTTAGAGGAAGAGGAAAAAGGTTTAACTCCTTGCTCTAATATGTGCTACATAGGATCCTGGTTATGTCATTTTTCATCTTTTGGATATCCTCAAATGTTTGTAGAAAGAACTCTTTTGTCTGGATCAGGACTTTATATCTACCACATACCTTCCATCATATTTTCTGTGAACCTTTTTGACTTCAAATCCAATGTTCTATCAACTGTACAACCTAGTGGTGTCTGGGTTCAAATCCTGCCTCAGATGCTGACTCTCTCTGTGACCCTGGGCAAATGGCTTGGCCCCTCTAAGCCTTACTTTGCTCATCCATAAAATAAGCACAGTAATAGTACTGCCTCACAGAGCTGTGAGGATCACCTGAGACACTATACGTAAAGTGCTTTTCAAACTGTAAAGCATAAGACAAAGGTTAATTATTATAGTCATTATGAGAATTAATATTCTTTTGGAATCATCCTATTTTCTTCATATCACTTAATTTTCAGAAGGCCCCAATTAGTTTAATGATGGTGGTTTTTCCAACCATCTTTCCATCTCCTCATCCATCTGTTATCCAGACATCAATTCAATTCAGTACAACAAACATTTGTTAAATGTGTTTTGTAGATTATATATGTTTATTTGTGCACATATGTGCATATACATACATGTATGTACACATACACACATGTACACACATATTCATACATATATACAATATATGTATATATGTGTATATGTATATAAACATATAACATATGTTTGTTGTACTGAATTGAATCAAAGGCTGCACAACAGATGGATGAATGGATGGAAAGATGGCTGAAAAAATTACCATTATTAAACTAGTCAGTGATTAGTTTCATTCATTAGAAAATTACGTGATATATATGTATGTAGATACACACACATTCACACACAGGTCCCTGACCTCAGGTAGCCTATATTCTACAGAGGTGATACAAATCCAAGATACCAATAGATCTGTGATTTTGTTGATGTGAATGTTCCTCCCAACAAGGGGTAGCTAGGTGTCTCAGTGGATACAGCATGTGACTTGGAGTCAGGAAGACCTGAGTTTGAATCCAGCCTCAGACACTTGCTAGCATTCCTAATTGGGTAAGATGGAGTTGCAAAGGCTTTATAGAGAAGGAGCTGACCGGGAACCTGGAAGGTAGATAAAGACTGGGAGAAGAGGAGATGAGGAGCAAGACTATCTCTTCTTCAGGTTTTCTAACAGCCAGAGCTGAAAGGGTTATAAAAAGCAAAGGCAAAGTTTATCTGGGTCATTTGCAGTGAGCACCCATTAAGCTGTGGTTATCTGCATGGATCAGAAAAACAAGTCAAGTCAACATTGAAAGATTCCTTCCGTTTTTCCCTCTGGTGAATGACGAGAGAGTTACAAGGGCAGAAAAGAAGCAAGGTCCAAAAGGCTTGCTCTGGTTTGAGGAAACACAAAGCATTCTCCCCTACTATGTTGTGTCCAGATCTTCCTTAGATAAAATGAGAATCCAGAGGAAGAGAGGCAGGACTGTATTTAATGAAGTTTGATAGTGACAGCTGGCTAGCTGCCTCATAAAAGAAGTGAAGGTCAGGAAGGACCCTGTGTTCGTTCTCCATGCTTAATACAGAACCACGTCTACTTTCCAGAGGGTCATTCATGTTGAATATAATTTGGAGAGTGAGTTTTGGAGCCCATGGTTTGTATCCACTGTGGGGGAGTCTGTGCCACTAATGGTGCAAGAAACATTCTCTTGATTTCAATTTAGCCCTGTAACAGAAGGGTTGATTATATACATAATTCTTTACAGCATTTAAGGTTGCAAAAAGAACTCAGAGTCCAATCCCTTTATTTCAAAGAGGAAGAACATGAGAATATGACTTACCCAAGGTCACACAGATAGTAAGTAGCAGGGGTAGAATTTGAACTCAGACTCTAGGTTTCTCTTTCTACTACACCAGATATTTCCTTTCTTCTAAGGATCTCAAAGCTCATGTTATCATTGAATATATTAGTCCTCCAAATGCTCTGTAAAAGATTGCTAGATGACATAGTATCCTTCAAAAACTAGAGCGAGGATAGATGAGGCAGTAACAATAATAAGAGCTATCATATACAAAGTATCCACTAT
>CM053769.1:136880866-136978018 GCA_028658325.1 Potorous gilbertii | reverse complement strand
GTACCTTTTCCAGGAATTATTTTCCAATGAAGTTACTTGGAAAGTCATACATATAGGCAGTTTCAGAACAGATCGGAAGACGGAACCAGATGACCTACACTGGAATTCTGGTCCTTATTCTCTATATGATCAAGGACAAGTCACTCCCAGAGCCTCAGTTTCCTCGTCTATAGAATGGGGCTAATTATATCCCTATCTATCTCAGAGGGTGGTACTCAGAGGATAGCATGCTATAAACCTTGGAGTACCATGTCATTATGATGACTAATTCCTTCATTTCTGTTAGCATCAGTCAGACTAGATAGATGATCTTGAAGGTCCCTTTCAGCTCTGAATCTCATAGGTCAACAAGTATTAAATTTTTCTGTATTGGTATGCCAAGAGTGCAAGTAACTTTTCCTTCCTGTACTGGTGATGGAATGAGCTTTAGGGCTAGGGAGAGTTTTTTGAGAAAAAGGTTTGGGATTAAAAGGTATGTTACAAAAGGAAAGCCTATATCCTCCTCATCATTTGTACTCTACCTTTGGGAAGAATGTCTCGGAATAAATCAGTGACTTTCACAATCAGTCAGGATAGAAACAATGATCAATGCCAAGGATTACCAGTGATGGGCTGAGTGGGTTTCACTTCCACAGCTGAAGAAATGGACAGGATAAGCTGAATTACCCAATTCTATTTCGGCTTTTATCATAGGGCATCTTGCCCTGGCCAAGTAGATGTCTTCAGAATTGCCTTAAGGGAAAGCAGATGTGACCCAACCTAGTTTAGGTGTTTCACAAACTCCTTAGGAAGTCAGAATCACAGACCAACCTGTGACCCTCTGCCCATCCCAACAAGCAAATATCTCATCTCTGTTTAAAGGCTCCCTTGAGGGGGAACCCACTCTATCTCCTGGGTTAGCCCCGTCCGCTCGAGCACAGCTCGAAATGATTAGGAAACCCTGCATTCAGAGTAAATCTGCCTTGCTGCAACTCCCTCCCACCACTCTAGTTCTGCCTTCTGAGTCAAGCAGACCAAGTCTAATCTCTTTTCTATATTATAGCCTTTCAAACACTTGAGGACAGCTCTCATGTTCCCCAGCCAGCCTCTTCTCTAGGTGAAGGATCAGTTCTTGTATGACACCATCTTCAGTTCCCTCATAATCCTGGCTGCCCTCCATCATTCCTTCAAAATATGGCCCATGAGCACAATACCCTTGATACGGCAGATTACAGTGGGACCTTCACTTCCTTCCTTTTGCATAATTTACCCTCTTAATATAGCCTTGTCAGCTATAAGGCGTTCTTAGCCATCCTGGGCAAGTCACTAAATGGTTCAGTCTCAGTTTCCTTCTTTGTCAAATGGGGATAATAGTATTACGTACCTTAATAGGGTTGATATGAGGATTAAATGAATTAGCATATAGACAGTGCTTTGCAAACTTTAAAGAGATATAGAAAGGCTGGCTATTGTGATTTATTTTTATTAGCCAGGAATGAATACATTAAAAAAATCCTTTCAGTCTTTTGAATGAGGACATGAGAAAATACCAGTTTCCTTCCTTAAATATCTTTTATATTCTTTTATTCAATTAAAATTACTATCATTAAAAGGGAACATTAATTATTGCTCTTAAAGTAAAGCACCCACATTCCCAAATTTGGGGGGAGGGAATAAAAAAAACATGCCTTCATGGGTGAAAAACAATGTTGACATCTGAAAACGTCATTCCATTAGCCACAGAAAATGTTCACCAACTTTAGTGGTGAGGATATAAATGAATGATGTTCACAGGGGAAGGAGAAGTTATGCTTGTGGTTACTTATCTGTGGCTCCATGTAAGGTCAATGAAGTCTTTGAAATCAACAGGATCAGAAAGTAAACAGCTAAAGAGTAGTGGTTACCAATCTCTAATTATGTTTCTTTTTATAAAAAAAATTGCTAAGGGAGGAATTTTCCCCACTACCCTTTCAATCTTAAATCCTTCATAATGAAAGGTATGCATTTTCTTCAATCTATATTTGAATTCTTTAGTGATCTTTTACCCACAAACATTTACCAATGCCTTAAGGATCTGATTGGGGAAGTGGCCCTGTGTTCTCTAAGGCTATGGCACTGGGGTACAAACTCTGATAGGCCTTGTCAAGATGAGAAGGGCCTAAGGGTCTAATGGGATATTTGTAATCTGGGGATCTGTATAGCTAAGGTCAGGGAGGTTTGTCACCAACTTGGCCAAAGGGTGAGGAATCATTTGGCTATAGCAGCAATTCAGAGGATGAGGGAAAGACACATGCTGGCTGTAAGTGGGTTGCAGTATATTTGCTACTTTAGACTTAAAATCAAGAAGTGACATCATGAAGAAAAGAGGTGAGTCAGACAGAATGGATGTCCTGAGGGATAAGGAAGAACGAACCTTAGCATAAGTTGTTTGGAAGAGAATGGGGGGGGGAAGATACTTTGGAATTCTGAGTCATAGGTTCAAAACCAGAGTTCTTAGAGGCAGCCAGGTGGCCTGGTGGGTAGAGGGTTGGAGTCAGGAAGACCTGAGGTCAAAGTTGATCTCAGATTTTTACTATTTGTGTGACCCTGGGCAAGTCACTTAGCCTAGGCAAGAGACTTAAAGTCTCCTTGCCTTAGTTTTCTCAAAGAGGGTTAATAATAGCACCTCCCTCCCAGGGTTACTATGAGGATCACATGATGCAATATTTGTAAAATGCTTTGCGACTTAGAACTGTTAGCTATTACTATTTTCATTAGTATTGTGATAAATGTTAGCTATTACTATTTTCCCATGTTTGGAATGTTTTCCTTTTTCACTCCCACCTCTTAGATTCCATTGCTTTCTTCAAAACATAAATCATATGCTACTTTCTGTTATACAGTTGGCATTTAATAAATGCATGTTTCCTTGCTTTCTTCTGCAGACATCCATGTAACTTAGATGAAATAGAAGGGAAACTTTCAAACTAGCCCTCCCCCACATCCAATCCCAGCTCAGAGACAAACAGAAAAACTCAGTGGGTATTTTCTTTCCAACCTCAGACACTTACTTGTGTGTCACCCTGGATAAGTCACTTAACCTCCCAGCCTCAGTTTCCACATCTGTAAAATAGAAATAATACCTGAACTACCTGCCACATAGGGTTAGTTGTGAGAATCAAAGGAGATAATGTTGTAATATGCTTTGTAAAAGCAAGTGTTGGTCAATGCTGTGATGACTGTGCTGATGATGGTGATGTTCATGAATGAGGGAAAACATGGAGACCCTGCTTGGTAGCCATGAAAGAGTAAATGAATCTGAGGCTCCTCCAGCAGATTAGGACTGCTCTTCCTCCTCTGCAGAGGAATGATGGGAAGATGTGGACAAGATTCCACAAGATTGCATGAATCATTCCCAAAGTAGGGTTTTGTTTTGTTTTGTGAAGCCTTGAGGAGTTATTTTCACTGGGAGAGGGACTGCCCAAAAAGATGACAATGCAAACTTTTATGATATTTAAATAAGTGATCTTTATTTCCTGCCCCTCCCCTTCTCCCAGCCCTGCAGAACGCCACCAAACATAACAATCCCCACTAATCCATTAAAGAAAATGAAAGGTCATCAGTGTGAACAGCCTATAGAAGCAGTAATAATGTCCTTCCCTTGAACTCCTGATAATCCACATACTTAATCCAGCTATTTTTCTGGCCCTAAATAAATACATAAAAATCCCTCCCCCCAAATTCAGATAAATGAATAGAAATAGATATATAAAACATATAAAAAAGGATGTAGTGTTGAGCTGAGCCTTATAAAGGAGTTAGCAATTCCAAAAAGTGCAATTGAGAAGGAGAAAGTGTTCCTGGCAGGGGCACTGTCTGTGGAAGGCACAGGGGCAAGAGATGGAAGAGGAAAGGAGATCATAAAGTAAGCCATTTTGTCTGGAATAACGTGTCAGGAGGAGTAAAATGAAATCAGACTTGAGAAAGAGAGATTGGGATCAGACAGCGATGGGCTTGAAACACCAAAGGGAAGCCTCTGGTCTGGAGTTCAAGTCTCTTATCTAACTTGCTAGTTCAGTGGTCCTTAGCAAGTCATTTACCTCAGCTTTCTCCTCTATAAACCTGGTATAACCAGTCTTGGGGAAAGCCCTCTGTCCTCTGTAAACCTCCACATGCTACATAAATGTGAGTCATTTTCATTGAACTCTTCATCTTTGTGTTTCTGCTCTTAGGGAGAGCTTGATTACAGAAAGCATTAGGGTTTGTATGCTTGCCAGAATCAAGGCAAGAATATGTCCTATCCATGTGAACAACTCCAGGTGTGGAAACTCCCTGCAATGTTGTCAATTGGAAGCTCATCTCTAAGTGACTTTCTGTATTAGCAAGCACCCTAGCACACTCAGGATACCCTACTAGAACAGGTTCTTTGATCTGCTTTATAAAGGAAAGGTAATTTCAAAGGGGTTAACAATCCTTCTTTAATTAAACATATGTAGCTCATTCAGCTAGTTCAGAGGAAAGGTTAACACCCTGAACATGGAGAAAATACAAAGAAAATACAAGCAGAGAAATTAGCACAAAGATCAACAGACAGGGCTCCAAATGTCTGACCAAGTAATGTGACCACCTACATACACCACAGGATGGGGGAGCACCAACCTCTGAGTACTGGGGGGTAGTTCTCAACAAACAGTTCCCCAGAGTCCTATCCAGGGAATCAAAGGTCTTTCTCATGAGCAAAACCCCCAAAGCAAAACACCAACCTCCCAGTATATACAGTTTTCAACCAATAGGCTCAGAGCCAGAAGGCATCACAACCCACGAAAGTCAGCACAGCTGTGAACTACTGGTCAGAGGTTCACAATTTAGCCTGAGCCTGGGAAACAACTCCAAACAGAAAAAAAAATCCCAAATCCCACTTTGCTTGTATTAACCTTGCTCATGATCACACAGTTATTTATATCAGAGACAGTCCTCGAAACTAGATCTTCCTGTGGCCAATGGGATCCTCTATGTTCTATAACTTATTGCTTTTGGTCTGGTCCCCAGACTTTCTGAGAGGCAACTTTCTGAGAGAGAGGTGATGCAGATATTGGGCCTGGAGTCTGAAAAACCTGAGTAAAAGTCTAGCCTCAAACATTTCATACCTATGTGACCCTGGACAAGTCACTTAACTCCTATCTGCCTCAATTTCTTCTACTGTACCATGAATTGTCAAACTGTGGATGAATTTACTTCCCATGGTTGTTGTGAAGATCAATATACATAAAATACTAGGAACAGTGCTTGGCACATAGTGCATGCTTAATAAATGCTTATTCATAACCCTTCCCTTTCATGTCACTTTCCCAAAATTCAGATAAATATGGAAATAATTATAACAACACAGTATGGAGTTTTTCATGGAATCCTTTCCTCCTCACCTCATTTTTTCCCCTTTACAATGAGTCTTCAGTATCTCCTTATGACTTTATTGATCTCTTAACATTTAAGGAGACAGTTATGGATTGGCACGATGGGTATTAGGCCTTTCTTTCTACATCATGGGAAATTGATAACCTTGTTACTGCTTAAATCAAATATAATTAGGTATTTAATTGAATTTGGTACTTCTAAATAATGTTTATCTCATCACAGAAGCTAGTTTTGTTCAAAGTTTAATCAGTGCATTAGCAGAATGTCAGATAATAGCTGCAGTAGTGGAGCTGGGCACAAAATGGAAGCTTGTGAACCTTGGTCAAACTGTGGATGAATTTACTTAGTCTCTCACTTTAGGCTTGAGCATGTGGTCAATGAAGACTTGTGAGGGACAGGTGGTATCCAAAGACTTTCTAAAGGATGTGGATAACTGGAAAAGGAGGAGGGCTGGTCACAAAGAGACCATGAAGGATGAGAACTAGACAATTCTAGTATCATGCTGAAATCCCTCAAATATTAAAAGACCCAGAGGAAGGTCTTCGTTTCATTGGGTAGATCCTCTATGGAGGAGTTATGGAGAGTCAAGAGCAAGAAAGGCATAGGATGAGAAGGCTTACGTAGTTGAGTTCATTAACGGAAGTGCTACTAACACTGGTCAAACTGTTAGGTGCAGTTGATAGAGCATTGAGCCTGGAATAAGGAAGATCTGAGTTCAAGTCTTGCCTCTTACTAACCATGGGATCCTGGCCCAGTTTAATCTGTTTCTGCTTCAGATTTCTTATCTGTAAAATGGCTATAAAAATAGCCCCTATCTCCCAGGGTTGTTGTGAGTTAAAAACGAGATAAACTTTGTAAAGTGCTTTGCAAACCTTCACATTCTTAAATGCTAGATACTATTATTAACTATATCACATAAGCATAGATTTATGGAAGTATTTGGCTCATTGTCAAGAACACTATTGTATATAATTGTACTGAGTATATTACATACGATAGTATCCATATTAACTTTACTAATGATATACTATACCTATCATAACTATAATATATAACTTGCTACTTGATAAGCAACGAAGTGCAATGGACAGAATGCTGGGCCCCAAGCCAGATAATCTGGAAAGGAATAGTTGGGAAGGAAAGGGAATAAGCTTTTAGATAGTGCCCCCTACACACCAGGAACTGTCCTAGCTGAGGGGGAGTCCCTCCCCCAATGCAGACAGATTTAGATGAGTCCTTAGGAACTAGAGACTAGCCCAGAGGTAAATGACTTGCCAGGTCACCCCATCTCCTGAGGCCCAGCCCCAGCCTTCTATCTCTTCTGTTAAGTTCTTCCTCTAAGTCAGGAGAAACTTGGTCTCAGTTGTTGCCACTAACTCTTACTAACCATGTGACCATGATCAAATCACCAAGTCCGTTAAGCCTCAGTTTTGTCATCCATGAAAATGGGAATAAAGAGGTAATACCTGCAGTATTGCTCTTATGGGATTATCCAGAGGATCAAATGCAATTGCATGAAATTGACATGCATTTATGAAGTTCCTTCCTGTTAAGTTAAATGCTGTAGGTATAAAGACAGACAACAGTGACAGTCCTTGACCCGAAGGAGTGTGCATTTTGCTGTGGGAATAACATACACACAGATAAGTAAATACGAGGTCCCTACATATGTGCATGCAATGAACACAGTCATTTTTGGGGAGGAAACACTCCCTGAGGGAAGAGAATTCATTGCACTTTAAGGTTTGTAAAATATTTTACAAAACTATTCTCATTTTAATCTCACAACAACCCAGGGAAGTAGGTGCTCTCATTATCACCATTTTACAGATATGGAAACTGAGGTTGACAGGTTAAGTGACTTGCTCAGGGTCATAGAGTTAGAACTGGGCAAACTCAGGAAAGCCCTCTTGAAGGGAGGTAGGAGTCCTCAGAGGCAGCAAATCTTTCTCTTTGCCTCGTAAAGACATAGAATCAACAGAGGGAATGTCATATATAAGGGACAGAAAAGAAGCCAGTTTGACTGTAGTGTAGAATTTGTGAATTTGGAATAATGTGTCATCAGTCTGCAAAGATAGGCTGGTACCATGTGAAAGACTGTGATTTTCAAAGAGAGGCATTTCTTTTTTATCCCATAGGCAATTTAAATTTCTAGATGAATCAAATTACATGATCAGACTTGGGTTTTATGGTTAACTATTTGGGAATAATGGGGGTTATGTGTTGGAAAAAGGTTAGCCAGGAAGCTGGAAGCCAGCAGACTAATTAGGAAGCTCTTCTAGCATTCCATGTGAAAGGGGATGGGGGCCTGATCCAAGGTGATTGTGCCAGAAGGAGAAAGAAGGGGACAGATGGGAGTGATTTTATAGAGGTCTAATTGAGAAAACTTTGTGCCTGATGTGATGTGGGGGGTGGGTGAGTGAGAGTGAAGAGTGAAGGATGATGGGGAGCCTGTGGACCTGAACAAGTAGGGTGGAGCGTAGAAGAATTAATGCGCTTGACACAGAGAAGTTAGGAGGAGGGATGGGTTTGGGGGGAAAGCTGAGTTCAGATTTGGTCAGCTAGAGCTTGGGATACCTACAGAACATCAAGGTATAGATATCTCCTAACAGGCAGTTGCAGATTCAGGACTAGAGCTCAGGGGAGAGACGAGGCTAGAGGCAGCTTGTGATAGTAGATAAGAGTTAGGGAGACCTGGGCCTGTGTGACCCTGGCCTCAGCTCCCTCATCTGTTAAATAAAGGTAATAATATCCTATCTTGGGAGGAGTAAATACTAATACCGGCAAAGCACTTTGACATCTTCAGCCTTTGTATAAATGTTAGCTTATTGCCACATGCAGATTTGGGAGCCATCTGCAGAGATGGCAGCTGACTCCATGGGAGAGGATGAGATCATTCAAGAGAGAAGAGCAGAGGGCCCAGAGCACACGTCGGAGGTAGGTCCAAGGGTTCTTGGGTGAGATCCTACCAATGGACTTAGAGAGAAACCGTAGCAGAGGATCCTAGGAAAACCCAGGGCAGAGGGCGCATTGAGAAGACAGTTGTTTAAGTTGAATGGTAGGGACAGAAGCCAAATTATCAGGGGCTGAGAAATGAGTATGAGGTGAGAAACTGGAGGCCTCCAGGGGAGTTAACTTTTTCTAGGCATTTGGTTGGTAAAAGAAGGAGAGATACAGGCTGATAGTCTGAGGGAAAGGGAGGAGTAAGTGAAAATTCTCTTTAATGGATGGGGGCTCTCTGCATGTTTGTAGGGCATATATAAGGAGTCAATGGGAGAGAGAGAGAGATACACACAGAACCAGAGACAGAGAGACGGAGAGACAGAGGGAGAAAAAACAGAGGAAAAGAAGGAGAGAGAAAAGAAAAGGAGAGGGGGGAGGGAAACGGAGAGGGGGAGGGGAGAGAAAGAAAGAGAGGAGAAAGAGAGAGAGAGGAGAGAGAGAGAGGGAGGATGAGGGAGAGGGAGAGAGGATGAGGGAGAGGGAATGATGGAAGTGGCAAACTGTTAGAGAAGAGAGATGGGGAGGTAGCAAATGTAAAATGCTTTGTAAACGTGAAAGCATTATATTATATAAATGTCAGCTGTTATAGCTTTTTTTCTCTAGAGACAAAAAATGTTAAGTGCTAAAATAGACATTCGGGACTATCTTGAAAATCCCCCTCTTTTTACTGAGAAGGACTGTGGAACTAAAAGGGGAAATAAGTTGTCCAGAGCCACATGGCCACTGTCGTTAGTGGCAAATCTAAGAATGGAAGCCAGGACTCCTGACTCCCAGGCTATTACACCGCTCTAATTACAGCCTTTCTTGAAATGGTGCAGACACATTTTGCACATTTACCCTCAAACAACATTTTACATGTGTGTGGAATCATTCAAGATCTTTAACTAGAGATCTGACTTTCCTATGAAATAGAAAAAAGGGAATAAGAAAAAAAATCAACGTAGAAAATCTCCAGCACTGGAAATGTTTTTTCAAAGAGCTTTTATTAGTTATGGATAGTTTAGACTGGCTTGAAGACAAGCTGATCTCTCTGGGTCCCTTCCAGTGCTATGATTATATCCATGCAGAGAAAACCTTGACTCCTGTAGTAACAAGAAGCATAGAAATGTTACCACCAGAGGCCAAAATAACTACTGTATCCATTCATTAGACTTTGCCTAATGTGCATCTGCCCCTGGGCCATTCCAGATGTTCTCCATTGTAAAAACATTGTCATAATTGAATGTTTTCGTTGAGAGTTCCATGAACCACTCTGTGCTAGAGAAACCTATTTTTAATTTTATTAAAATTTGACTTCCCTGGTTTTAACTTGTGAACAACACCTGACTTCCTATTGTTTTCTCAATATACAAGGGACCAGGGGAGTGAAAAAAATACTAACAATTAAAAAGCAGCAACCCAGAATCCATGTCATCAGGAAGTTTATTTTGTTCTTGGAGAAACAGGTCGAATTTATTTAAAGAAAACACCAATGAGGGTAAATGAATATAATATTAATCCTATATCAATCAGAATTTAAGGTGCATTAGAGAGAGGCAGCAGCAAAACTTCCTTAGCTAGAGTGGGAAGAGCCCCAGGGTTTGATTCTGGCTCCATCCTCGTTAGTAGGGTAATGTTGGGCAAGTTACTTTGCTTGTCTCAACCTCATCTGTAAAATGGGGAAATAATTACTGTCCCATCTAGCTACCTCCAAGGGTGGTTGAAAGTAAATGACTTTGTGGACCTTAACCCAGATGTGGTTTGGACCAAACCTTAGTGCAGCCTGTAATTAGGCTCTGAGTGGCTTCTGTGCTGCCTCTGATAGCTGATCTCTACCAGCCTTTTCCTCATCCCCTCATCTCCTGCAAGGGCAGGTCTAGGGATGTTCCTTATGTACCTGTTTTCAGTCACTGAAGGTCCTGGGACACTTCCCCATGGCCTGCAACCTCCTGGTCTGTCTTATCAGATCTGAGTTTCATAGTGAGTCTATGTTTTTAATTCTATAGTATACCTGTGGAAAGGGACTTGCTGGAGTCTCCTTCCTGCTTCACTTCACCGGCTAGGTGGCTTTCCAATATATACCGATATACATATTCCATGTCCTCTGAGTCCACGTTATCACCTGACCTGAGATCAAGCCCCAGTTTTGGTCACTACTTTTTTTTACTACCTATGGGATCTTCTGTCAGTCCTGGTAGGCAAAGGAGTCCGGGCAATGGCAGCATTGCCTAGACTGCTTCCAGTCCAGCCCTCACAGTCATTATCTTAGGGAATCAGCTCCCATGGAGAAGGGGCCAGCCATCCCCACCAATCTTCAGCCACCTGCGACCCACAGGGCAGGCAAGCAAGTCAGCTGATGCAACAAGCCTCCCTGAGGGAGAGATGGGAGACAGCATGTTCCAGATAAATCAAGCCATCCAGATAAGTCAAGTCACTGCCACCACTACCTTGACCACCATTTTCTTTTAGATCCTGATGGAGAAATCCCAGGATCCTGAACCCAAGAGCTTTGGAAATAACAGGGCTTCCAGTCCAGAGCCGCCAGCCCTCACCCTGAGACTCGACCCCTGGGGAGATAAGGCCTGGCAGCTGCTCCTATAAGAGCTTCAGCCACAGTCCTGAGGACCCAGAAGGGAAGGTTCTTGCCACCAAAGTCCTTGGCTCTTTCAAATAGTTTGAAGTCAGCAACTGATAAGATGATTTCACTGGAAATGACTTCATAGGCTCCAGGTAGTCTCCAGGTTGTCACTACAACATATTGTCCTCTGCTTTGTACCTTAAGGACATTTCCATCTGACTTGCAGCTGAAACCTATAGATTTTGTCTCCCCCAATAGAATATAAGCTCCTTGAGGGTAGGGTCTGGCTTACTTTCTATTTGTGCTTTGGTCACAGTAAGCACTGAACAGATGCTTCATTCATTTTAACTCTCTGGGCCTCAGTTTCCTGATCTCTAAAATGAGAATGGTGAATTTGAGGAAGATTGCTCCTAGCTCTAAATGTGACTTTTCCCTCCCTTCAATGACATTTCATTACTCCCTGGCAATTGACAGGCATTATTTCAGTTGAGCCTTAAAAGCACCCTCTGAGGTAGCTACTTGTGGTATCAGTGTCTCTATTTTATAGATCAAGAAACTGGCAAGAGACAGGCAAGCACATGGTCCCATAGCCGGTAAGCTTCAAAGGCAGGATTTACATCCAGTCCACCTGACTCCAGGTCTGGCACTCAAGCCTTGACATTATGCTAACTCTGTAGACCTAGTCATTGCAGTAATAACCCACGGATATTAGTTACCATTACTAGAGATGATACAGTTGGGGATGGAGGGAAAGGGTAGGAATGTAAACAGAGAAAACAGGCTTTTACAGTTTTATTAGGAGAAGTCCTTAGAAATTAGCAATATGTGATGATGCTTAGGCATTAATGCTATCTTTGGATTCCTACTGGTAGTCAGGAAAAGGGGGCCCTGGTGGGTGAGGAAGAAGCCTTAATGAGAACCAAATTAAGAAGTTCAGAGGATTAAGGGAAGATAAATCTTGCCAGATCTGCAATCTGGGCTTTATTTCATGTACACTCTAATTATTGCTTAACAATAAATACAATTTTGCACAATATATTAATATGTTCAAGTTAGCTCCTAGTTCTTTGAGAGAGAAACCCAGACAATGCAAAATATTCCCATCAGTTCTCAAAATGCATGACTACAGTATATTTATAGGACTACAAAGAATGAACATCTGCAACATCTGCCACATCTGCTCACCTTGCCTTACAGGAATAAAAAGAAATATTACTGTGCTTGGGCAAAAACCCCCTTGATTTTGCATCACAGATAATTTTAAAGATCATATTTAATTTTATGATTATTTAGAACAGTGAGAGTGAGAAAAACTCTTATCACTTTGATTCTTAACAGTTATATAGGAACTCATTAGAAAGTCCTGAAGTCCATGCATTTGATGTGCTCCATTTTTAACAAAATCTACAGAAGGTACTAAATAAATATTTAAACACTAGATTGATACAAAATATTGTTATGTTATTTCAAAATAAAATTTTCATCCTACTTCCTCTTTTTTTTTGCTTTGTGGACAAAAGGATGAACTATATCAATGGACACATCTAGGTCCTTTGAAATATTCTTAAATTGGGCCTGCTAGTGTTAATTTCATAATATCCAATTCTTTCACAAGTCTGGTAAATATTATTACCAGTAAAGTTTTAGTGTAAGGTGTCAACAAAACTTCAATTTTGCCTTTAATTTTTTTTAAAAGTAGGTATCTGAAAAGGATTTAGAGACCAAAGGAAAAATGGATTTTTGGCATTTTAAGAGGTGGTGAAATTAGAGTATGTGCTAGCTGCAATGCTCCTTAGTTCCTGAGGAGGAAAAACTCAATGTATTCCTATCATCTAACTCATAGATGAATACTTTACTTTAGCTATAGAAGGAAAAGAGTGCAAACTAAGAGCCAAGATTAATCTTTTTTCATAAAGGTGAGTATCATATTAGATGAAATGAGGGAGGGCCTGGACACCTGAGTAGGGATTATATAGGTAGATCCGGGGTGTATGTCTAGGAGAGGGGAGCTAGGTGGCATAGTGGAAAAAGCACCAGACCTGGAGTCAGGAAGGTCTGAGTTCAAATGTGACCTCAGACACTTATTACCTGTGTGACCGTGAGCAAGTCACTTAACTGGTTTGCCTCAGTTTCCTCATCTGTAAAAATGAGTTGGAGAAGAAAATGACAAATCACTTCAGTATCTTTGCCAAGAAAATGCCAAAAAGGGACACAAAGAGTCAGGCACAACTGAAAAATTATTTGAGACAACAAGATATATGTGGAAAGTATTAGTGAGAAGAGGGAAGGCATTCCAGGTAAAAGGAACAAAGACAAGGTGGTAGGAAATCTTGCACATAATCCAGCAATGGTGTAATTGGAGTTGAAGGGCTGATAAGAAGACTGTGGCCAAGTTGTGGAGGACTTTGAAAACTAGGCTGCAGAGTAGACAATGGGGAACTGTTGAAGATTTATGAGCAAGGAATGATGTGTTGAGAGCTATTACATTAGAAGGATTAACCTTGCAGAATGAAATAGTGGAGACAAGGAGACTTTTTTTAGAAGATGTACTTAGTAATAGTTCATGGGAGAAGTCACTGAGTTCTGAACTATGGTTGTAGCTATGGGAGGAGAAATGAGCCCATGTTGTAGAAGTGGACTCACTAGGATTTGATGATTAAATATGGGAAAAAGTGAAGAGGAAGTGTTGAAGATGATGCATGAAGGACTGGGAGGCTGGTGGTACCATGAACTGAAACAGAGAATCCTGGTCAAATCTCCTAGCTGTTTTCAACTTGTTTCCTCTTCTGTAAAAACAAAGGAGGCTAGACCAGATAGATGGTCTCCGAGGTTCATTTCAGCTCTAAATCTATGCTCCCATGAGTGTAAGGCAGGGGGAGTAGTTGACTTGTGTAGGAAGAAGATAAATTCTGTTTTCTACAGATTGACTTTGGGGCTTCAGGAGGTTAACTAGGCAGGCACATGCAGCAGGCAGTTGGAAATGTTGATTTAGGACTCAAAGAAAGCTAGATATATATTTGGGAGTCACTGAATAGCTGTTAACAGCTGAAGCCATGGGAACAGATGAGATTGCCAGGGAAGAGACTGTAGAAAGAGAGTAGGCATAAGGAAACAATGTTGGGTAAACAGTTAGGGCATGAGAAGAGGCAGAGAGACAGAAAGATGTGAGAGACATCACAGACACAAAGAAAGGAGGAAGGGTTTTGGGATGGTCAGCAGGGCTGAATAACTGTAGAAAGGTTAAAGGGCATTAGAACCAAGAAAATGACCTTGAATCTGGTGACCAAGTCTCTGGTGATCTTCTCTGGTAATTTCAGTAGAAAAGGAGGGGCAGAGGCCAAATTAGAAGGGTAAAGGTAGGAGAGATGGCGAGAAAGTGAAGGGATAATATCAATGACTACCAAGATATCAACTAAACATTTTGTTAGAAAACACGTATGAGGAAACATAACTATGAATACTTCGAGGGACCAGGTTCTCGTGTTGGCTGACTGCCCACAAAAACAGGGTGAGTTTCCATTCTTGGTTTCATTTATAGAACACCTTGTGAGTGGGCAAGGGAGGAAACACAGAAAAAATGATGGCTCCCCATGGCCTTCGAATGATAAAATACCACAGCAGGAAACCACCGAAAACCTCTGGAAAGCATTCAATTACAAGGACCTTCCCCACCCTAAACTTATACTGTAATGGATAGCTTCTCTCACCAGTCAAAAGGCTGGTCACAGGGCTGATGTATGTACTTTTTTCTGAGGGGTGGTCCTCAGAATCTCACTCAGAGTGTATTTACACTTACTTTATATACAATTTGAAAAAGCTCAGTGATCTGGTTTCTAGCCCATAGAAAGGTAGAGTAAAATTTTAAAAAAAGAGAGGGAATGAAATTATGATCCTTCTAGACCTCTACAAGTAGCATGATATAGCATAATATAATAATTGATGTTTTAGTGACTCCATTTGCAAATGAAGGGGATGAACTCAATGATCTCTATGACCCGTCCCAACATTAATATTTTGAGTTTTTGAATAATCCTGTGTTCATAATGATAACTATCATCATCAAAGTCCATAGATATGGAGCCACAAGGGATGGCTGAAGCCATCAAGCTCCAACATTTTAGAAATTAGGAAATGAAAATTTAGTAGGTTAAATGACCTCCTAAGGTCACATGGGTTGTAGTGACAAAGTCTGGATTTAAACTCAGGTATTCTGATGCCAGATTCAGCACTCTAAAGGGTTAGATGATATTCAGTATGCTCTGTTTTGAGAAGGCAGAGAAAGATTTTACTAAAAAATGGTTAAACTAAAAAGATTTTGATATATGAAAGAGGAAGTGGGATGACAAGATGTTAGAGATAGAAACAGGAGGCGTTCTGGAGCCAGCTCAAACTGGCTTGCAGAGTCAGTTGTTAAATTTTCTACAGGGTGAGTAGTTACATCTTGGAAATTGATGAGTGGTTTGATTGTCTAACTTAAGAAAGTGATGGAGAAAAGATTAATAACACATTAAACTTAAAAGTGTGGTATAGTATTTCTCCTGTTCCTTCCTCCAACTAGGAGAGCTGATGGTTAAGCATTTATCATTACATTGCTGGATAGAAGGAACTTTACAGATCATTTAGTCAAACCTCTTCATCTTCTAGATCAATAAACTGAGGCTTAGAAAACTTAGACTTTCAGACTCCACACCCACTGATCTTTGAATTGAATAATTATAGAGAAATTATCAAATTATGTTTCTATACTTTTCTCCTTGTCAACTCATGAAGCTTGTTGGAGCTTTGTTTTTTTAATTCAAAGACTACCTGCCTGTTAGTTTAGCTGTGATTTTCCAAAGAAGTAGTGACAAATAGATGAAATCTTCCCATATTCTCCAAGCCTGACATTCAGAATGGCTTGGAAAAGTGGGCTCTGAGGGTCTTGTCTAAATTTGCTGAAGTGAGCTTGGAGATGGTTAAGTGACAAATTATCTGTGTGGTACCAGCAGGCGGCCCTTTGCCAGCTACTTCAACTAAGTAATGGTTTCTCCAGAGCATCTCTGACAATGGTACCAACTCCCAAGCACTGGGAAGATCCATTAGAGCTATTATGATTGGAGGATAAACAAGTAGGTAAGAGAAGACAGCCATTAGAAGATTTAAAGAGGACATTGAGTAATTAAACCACTTGGGTCTGACTAGTTGTTAACTGAAAAGTTGGAGTGGGAAAGAGTCCTGGATTCGGAGGGGGATGACGTTTCAAATCCTGGTTCTGCTATGTGTTGTACAACCGATGGGATCTGAAGGTTGTCACTTAAACTCCTTGTGCCACTGGGTCTCTTCCACCTCTAAATACCATGATCCCAGAGGGTAATAGACTGACAGTCTCCAGCGGAATAAAAATTTGCACATTTGTAATGGTACATTTATATAGCCCCTTAAGGCTTGCAAACACTTAAGCCTCATAACAACCCTGTGAGGTTGGTGCTGTTATTTTCCCTATTTTACAGATGAGGAAACAGAGGCAGACAGCGGTAAAATGACTTGTTCAACTAGGAAGTTCCTGAGACCATATTTGAACTCAAGTCTTTCTGACTCCAGACCCAGTGCTCTAATCTGATAAGCTAAACTAGCTACCTCATAGAACCTATGGCTGAAAGAGGCCTTTTAAGTACAGTGTGGTATAGTGGAAGGAGCCCTGGACTCCAGGAGGACCTGGAGACTTGGTTCTAGGCTTGGCTCTCCCACTTAAGATCTTTATGATCCAGTGTAAGCTCCTTATGCTTGTAGAACAGTTATCTATAAAATGGAATAATAATTCTTGTTACATCAGGGTGATAGATACCCAAAGAGATTAGGTGTATGGATGCTTTGGAACCTACAGAAATGTATGCGGTTATTAACCAGCACAGGGCTTTATCTTTTTTTCGTTGAAGAAAAGGAGATGTAAGACAAAAACAATTGGTCAAAGTCACAAAACTCTGCAGTAGAATATCTGGGATGAGACTCCAGATGTCCTCAACTGCAGCTCTCCCTGTCTTGTCTCTGGTATGGACTGTGCAACTGGGAATTTTTGTGAGAGGAGGAGAGAGAGGAAGGGAGAGAGAAAGAGGCAGACAGAGAGAGAAACTCATCAGATATTTATTAAATGTCTACTGTGTGCAAAATTCTGGGACTCCAAAGACAAGATGAAGCCTCCCCTACCTCCAAGGAGCCTGTATTCTTCTGGAAGGTGGGGGTGGGGTGGAGTGGGGGGGGTGGATGTAAAAAGCATAAAGAAATCATGATAGTAAGACCATAATGAAATTTTCAGATTAATTTTTCTTTAAAACAAGGAAAAAGAGGGAAGAAAATTCTGGAAACAAGACAAATGGAAAGGAGAAGTGACAGTCATACACACAGTTCACTTCACTATTTCATCTAAGACTGACTTTGCTAATTTGATATTCTTGGTTGCCAACAGTTATCTTGACAGTCACTTTTGCCTACTAAAATGACACATTTCTAAAAGTTAAGTGTAATAAGATAAGCAACACTAAGTATGTGTACAAGTATGCCACATAAGTCGTTTAGTAGTTCAGTTGTATTTGACTCTTCATGACCTCATACTACTTAACTGTTCCTGGGGCTTTTCTTGGCAAAAATAATAGAATGGTTTGCCATTTCCTTCTCCAGTGGATTAAGGCAGAGGTGAAATGACGTACCCAAGGTCACACAAATAGTGCATATCTGAGGCTGGACTTGAACTCATGTCTTTCTGACTCCAGGTCCAGTATTCTCCACTGAACCACCTAGCTGCCTCCCTATATTCCATATACTGTGTAAGTACACTGTACAAAACTCTTCCCCAGTGGATTATATTGTAAATGAAATTCATAACTTGTTTTCAGGGCTCTTTTTGTCCGTTTATAATTCTTATTTTGGTCACTTGAGGTTATTAAAGCTCAATTGTCTCATGAACAGTGCTTAATTTGGGCCTGGAAACACAATGAATGTACCAGATGCACCACAGAAGAGGAAACGGAGAGTCTAAAACATTCAACAGAGACTTATTAAGGGCCTACTTAGTGCAAAGGATTAGGCCTGGTACCAAGGATACAGTGGTAAACGAAAAATGCTCCCTATTCTCAAAAACGTTACATCCTACTGGAGGATGTAACACAAATGGTTGGTGCTCAGTCATGTCTGACTCTTTATGACCCCATTTGGGGTTTTCTCAGCAAAGATACTAGAATGATTTATCATTTCCTTCTCTAGCTTTTTTTATAGATTAGGAAACTGAAGCTAACAAAATTAAGTGACTTGCCCAGGGTCACACAATTATTAAGTATCTGAAGCAGGATTTGAACTCAGGGAGATAAATCAGGCCTGGCACTCTATCCACTCTATCCACAAATAGGGGGTCAACATAAGTTATTGAGCAGCAGAATGATGTGCCAAAGAGTGTTTCAGAAAGATTTATCTAGGAAACAGTCCATCAGCTTGAAGCAGGAGAAAATAACACAGTCATACAGGATGGAGGCGAAGGTCTGTATTTGTCTGGTGGCCGGAAGAACAAAGAACAAGGGAGAGATACAAGAAGTATTTTAATGAAAGAAACTGAAGGTTGTGTTGACAGTGAATGAAGGAGAAAAAACAGTTGAAAGATGACTAGACTGTTTCTAGCCTGGTAGCCTAAAGGAATGGTGGTACCATGAACAGAGATGGAGAAGCAAAGCCAATCAAAGGGATATGGAAACATGATGCATTCAGATGTGAACAGGGTAAATTTGTGATGACAATGACATGCTCAAGTGGAGATGTCCAATAGTTAACTAGAAAGAGGGAACTGGAGAGCTTGTGAGAAGGGAAGAATGGATCAGGGATCTCAATTTGGGAATCATCAGGCTAAAAGAGACAGTGGGAATTTTGTGAATGGATAAGAACTTGAGGGGAAGGACTATTGAATTGGCAAACCAACTGGTAAAAGAATAATATTCTTTTGGGATGTGCAGAAGCCCACTCCTTCCTGGAAGACCCTGTGCCCTTAGTTAGTAGAATCAATGTTTACCAAAAATAAAATTATTGATATGTAGAGCCAACATTTTATCTGTGCTCTGAGTCAACTCTGCAGCTTGACAGATGGTCTTATCTTTCCCAAATACAAGTAATAAATGTGCTTTGTTCTAACCCATCACGAGCTGGGCAAATTTCAAGTGGGAATTTTCCAGGCAAAGTCTATATCTCAACATTTTCTTCCTGTTACCATTCCAGAAAAGTCCAACTCCTCAGGTGCAGGGCCAGTGCTGTTCTTTGTACCTGTATTTATGCTGATCAAACAGTGTTGTTGTTGCTGAGTTGTGTCCAACTATTTGTGACCCCTTTTGGGATTTTCTTGGCAAAGGGACTAGAGTGGTTTGCCATTTGCCATTTTCTTCTCTAGCTCATTTTACAGATGAGGAACTGAGGCAAACACGGTTAAGTGACCAGCCCAAGGTCACATAGCTAGTAAGTATCTGAGGCCAGATTTGATATTAGTTCCCTCTGACACCAGGTCGAGTGCTCTATCCACTGTACCACCCAGCTGCCCCAATCCAATAATATAGCTATTGTTTTTGTACCTAAAATGATAGAAAAATTGTTTTTATCATTTTAGAATGTAATTACTTTGAATATTTGAACGAGTTGTTAGATTTTACTACTTGTGACTTTATGCTGTTAGAATGAAGGACTAACTAAAAAACTTTACAAATTATATTAGCTGATTTGTTGGAGAACCTATTTATTTCATGTTTTTCCTCCCCTATATCTTTAGTGTTTTTTATTCAGGTTACAGATGACCTGTTTTAGGCCATTAGATAGACAGCATGTCCTACTTTGCAAGGGAAAACTGAAAGGTCAGTTTCAGGCTTAGATACACGTGGTTACCATTAATTTACCCCCAAATGCTCCCAATGGCAAAGGTTGCATTTAATGCCCCGATACAATTGATTATCCATTAGGGTAGCTATTTAAAGAGCACTCCACATCAAATTTAAGCTAAAGTCTTCTCTAAAAGGGCAGATCAACACTGACATAGTATAAACTAATATCCTTAAACTTAAAGCTAAAAAATTCCAGTTCCCTTTGGTTGTGTCCTCTCTTCAGCATAGTTTTCTTGGCATTGCGACCAGAGTTTTATTTTTTAAAAAGTTGCAAATCTATTTTAATCCCATATCAGATAAAGAAACATCTTTCTGTTTGATTCAGTTTAATGTAATTCCACAAATGGAATATCTAGCAATTACTAGTGACAGGCATTAGACTAAATATGCTAAATATGTTAAACAAAGACAAACTAACTCTTTCCAATGAGGAGCTTACATTCTACTGGAAACCATCCCAGATTCCTCAAAAGATATACCAAACAACTTTGTTTGATGACCCTCTGATGACCCACATTAAGGAAAGCGTCAAACAAGGAGATACATGCTTGCCAAAGGTGTTTGCTACTGTCATGGAGGATGGCCAGAGCCAAGTCCAAATGGAAGAGTGGTTCTCTATAGTTGGTGAGTTTATCCAACTGTTTCAGTTGTCATATGATATTATGCTCTTTGCATTAAGCCCTCAAGCACCGCAGGGCCTTTTAAATAAGATGCATGATCATTCAAAAGAATTTGGCCAAGCTACCCAGCTGGGAGAAATCGAAGGGAAGAAAGATGCTTATCCGTAACAGGCAATTGGATGGACAACCTGTAGAACTCCCTGTATCCCACAGCTGATAGACCAAACTCCTTGATCTAAACCCTCCTTGACTGAAAGGTAATTCACATTGAAAAGTGGGAGTAAGGGTTGTTTCCCAGTCCTCTCTCCAATGAACAGTAGATATGCATGAAAGTATGTACTAAGCACTTACTATATATTATGCACTGTGTTGAGCTGGTGACAGAGAAAGAAAAGAGAAACTCTGGGGAGGCGTTAGTGACAGAGCAGATGGCAAGGCCTGGTGGTCCTTAAGGTATAGTGGGAGGTCTACCAATAGCACACAGTGTTATTCATTTACTTATTACAGGTTCCTGCATGTTCCAAGATCCTCCAGGTGACCCAAGAGGATTAAGATGAGTCTGCTATATAATGACTAAGAGTTTTCTGGTGATCTTGACATTTATTTTGTGATGGAATCTTGGATACCAGCAAGTCCAGTCTAGCCCAATGAGTTTAGATTTCTTATACCTGCAGTGCGGTAGATAGAGCACTAGACCTAGAATCATGAAGACCTGAATCCAAATCTAATCCTAGACCCTTATGAAGTCAGGGAAGGAGGGATGGAGATCAGTCTTGGGTAAAGAAGTCATTTGCCCTACTGAAGACTCAGTTTGCATCCTCACAAACACAATTTCCTCTGAAAGTCAAGCAAAGAGAAATAGGAAGTCGAGGACGGATATATTCCAACGTGCAGGGACAAGGAATGGGATGTACAGTTGGATAGTAGAAGGACATTTGGGTGGAACATGGAATGTGTAAAAGAGAATAAGGTCAAATAAGTATGGAATAATACAAATATTATATCATAATATTTATATATAAATAAATAATATAAAATAAAGATGTGAAGGCTGGACCAGGTTGTGATAACCTTTAAATGCTAAGATGAGGAATTTGTATTTTATCATTGAGACAATAGGGAGCCACTGAAAGTCTTATTCATTTTATAGATGAGGAAACTGATGGACACAGGGGTAGACTATCAGTTTTTTCCAGTTTTTCTATGTTATCCTTAAGTTAGGGACTCAAGAATCAAGCTGGAGGGTCCCTTAGAAAACAGCTTACCTAGTACCCTCATCTTACTGAGGAGTAAATTGAGGTCCGGAAAAGTTAGGTGAGTTGTCCATGGTCACACAGCTAGTCAGAATGTGGCAGGGCCAAGACTGACTTCAGATCCAGCATGTTCTCACTACATTCTGCTTCCTCCTAAAGTGAGGGAATGGTCGTGTTGGGGATGGGGGTGCTGAGAAAGAGGGGGTTATCTTTTTCGATTTAGCATCCCTTTTTGAAGCCAAGGGGAATGAAAAGCACTAGGGTGAAGAAACTCCTCTTTTGAGTTACTTTCCCTTTTGAGAGAGCATGATTGAAACCCCAAATTATTAAAATCAGTTTCTAATCAGTAATATAAAATAACACATTCACATTGTATTCCACATTTACAAAATGCCTTCCATATGTCATTGTCACAATTCTCTAAGGTCAATAGTATAGGTATTATCATCTCCTCTTTAACTATATGAGGAAACTGAGTCTTAAATAGGGCAAATGACTTCTTTAACCAAGATCAATGAGTTAGCAAGTGGCAAAGCTGGAATGCCATCCTGAATCCAATCCTAGTTGTCTGTTTTATGCCTTGCTTTGGGCCACTCCATTTTGAGCACATCCCTTACAAATGCCTTGTCTCAACTTGGCTTAGGCATGGCTTTAATTTGAAACTGTTATTACCTTTCTACTGGATTGTATAAAGAGTCTAGGAACACAGGGTCTTAGATTTAATGCTGGAAGGAATCTAAAAGGCCAGAGAGTCCAAGTCCCTCATTTTACAGATGAAAAAACTGGTGCCCTAAATGCTTCAGTGTTTTGCTCCTGGTCTTCTAGAGTAAGGAGCAGAGTCTTCTGATTCCAAATGTGGCATACCTTCAGACCCCTGAGCACATGCTTAAGGTGTTTTCAGTACTGGCACAATTAATAGCAACTGACCATGCCAACATTCCTTAGTGACTGGGTAAGGCCTTCGGCCTCCAAGGATTGGACAGTTTCTTACCATTGTGCATAGACCTGAAGACTTCTGCTGTTTTTTTAATCTTGCTAAAGGGATGACTTAAGATGCCATCCTCAATACACAGTACAAATAAAGTCTAAACAGAAAGAGAAGCAATGACTTTGCCTGAGGGAGGAGTTAAGTTCTTTATCTAAACAAACCTTCACAAAAAGAGAGAAGGACACAGATGAAAGATGAGATACTTGCCAATTAAGATAATTAATGAAAAATCTAAGATTCTGAATATTTTAATTGCAACCTCCTGATAGAAATAAATGTAGCAGATTGATTTTAAATTGGACTAATAACAGCGGTGATGGAGACATAGAATCTCAGAATTACGAGGGAGGCCAGAGGCCATCATGTCTCTAAACCAAATTGATCTAAAGCACCAACTTGTTTTTCCATATAGAATCATAGACTCTCCGTGCTGGAAGGGATCTCAGAAAACATCCAGTCGTACCCATACCCATGTGATAATTCCCTCTACAATTTACCCACGAAATGTTTATTATACCTCCACTTGCCATCCAGTGTGGGGGAACTCACTTCCCACAGAAAATAGACCTTGCATTTTTGGATAACTCTCATTGTTAGGACATTTCCTCTTAGCTTGAGCCAAAATTTGTCTTTCAATCCTGCTGTTAGTTTTCTAATAAGTGGTCATCTAATCTCCAATTGAAAATCTTCAGCTATAGGGTATGAACTACCACAGGAGGTGGCCCATTCCATCCTGGGACAGCTAAGTATAAGAAATTTCTTGTTTATATTAAGTTCAAACCTGCCTCCCTTACATGGTTTTATTCCTTAGTGTGCAAAGAAAATCCTCCTTATCTATAGAGGAAAAACCAAATGGATGAAGAATGTTTATTGCTCAGATTATGATATACAATTAGACAGACAATCTGTTGGGTTCGACCATCTGTATCTATTTCGATCTCTGTCTGTGACTCTGTGTTTCTGTCCTTGTCTCTCTCTCTATCTCTCCCTCCCTCCCTCCTTTCCCACTGTTTTGCTCTACTCTATTCATACCTTCATTTTTCTTTCCCTTCTTCTATCTCTGTCTCTCTGTAAATCTCTCTTTGTCTCCATCTCTCTCTCTCTCTCTCTCTCTCTCTCTCTCCCCCCCATCCCTGACTTTTAATAGCACTACATATCAATCAGTGCTGTTATATGGCTGAGAGTCATGGAGCCCAAAATAGTCTCTGAAGAACCAAAAATGATCCCCCTACTGAATATTCAGAGAAATTCGAGGCCAGACAAGCTCCATGCTAAGGCCTCAGCCCCTAGAGCAAGTCTGAGAAGAATGAAGACCAGGGCCCCCATGACCTGCACACCTACTCCCAGGAATGAGTAGACTTGGGCCAAACTGCTGTTTTAGGAAAAGAAAGGTGTGTTAGTGATAAATGCAAACAAGGCCCTTTAAAAACCACCATTTAAGAGCTAAGCTGCCTTCAATGTTCTTTTAGGTAGAAAATAGTCACACTCATCTTCCAGGCCTGCCCTGCTTCTCACTCCTGTGATTAATAATGGCAGTTTGAATTCCTATTATGTGTTCTTTCCAAGGGCCTCAAAGTACTCTGTTAGCATTAATTAAGTCAGGTAGGTGAATATTCCTGTGCCTACTTACATAAGGTTTAACCGAACCAGTAGATGAAATAACTTTAATTAAGAAATGCTTGCTGGAATTGAATCCTCTAACATGAACCTGCAAGAAGCAGGTGTGGTACCAGGGGTAGCAGGTTGGCCTTGGAGTCCTGCAGACCTTGGTGCAAACCCTACTTCTGACGCATCCTGGCTGTGTAACCCTGAATGAGTCACAGGGCCCTATGTGGCAGCTCTCCAAATCTGAGTTACAGCAAAGCTGATGATGTGCATGGTAGAGGGAGTCTCCATATGCCACACCAATGAAATCCCATTCTCGGACCAAAGGGAAAACCCCCAAACTATTAGCCTTCCCTAAGACATCCATTTAGAGCCCCAGAATGTCTTATTTACTGGAATTCTACCAAAGATTTTTCCCAAAGAAATCTTTGCATATTCTTAACATTGAAATAATGACCAAAATGATGGAAACAATTTCCCCAGAAATTATGCTCTTTCAAGAGACTAAATCTTAATTCAACAAATATTTATTAAATGCCAACTGCTAGGAGTACAGTGTAGAAACCTCTAGGATAGGCTGACCACACTGCTAAGACTAGTGTGGCAGCAGCAGGAGGAGAGCTCAGCCCTCCAAGGTTGCAGAGTGATTAGCCAGAAGGAGGTTTTGCTGTCATCTCGTGCATTGCTCCCATTTTAGAGAAGTCACAAAGTCAGTCAGCAGTAGTACAGCCAGTCCAGAGCTTAAAGTTTCCTGATTCTGCTACATGAGGCTTAGTCTGACCATTTCTGCAAGGAGGTCTCCAAGTCACTGTCACTAGGGACCTTTTGGAGTCTGTTACAGGACAAAAATAATGACCATAGGCAGGTAGGTGGCACAGTGGATAGGCAGAGGGCCTGGAGACAGGGATTCCAACCTGACCTCAGACACTTAACTGTGTGACTCTGGGCAGGTCACCTCCACCGTGACTCAAAACAAGTCACCTTCACCTCTGATTGCCTCAGGATTTGCCTCATTTCCTCAGCTGTAGAATGTTTATAATAAGAGCATCTACATCCCAGAGTTGTTTGTGAGGATCAACTGAGATCATTGTAAAGCATTTGCCACAGTGTCCGACAAATCTAAAGCACTTGATAGATGATTATTTCCTTCCCAGATCTTAGTTTCCTCTTCTGTAAATGAGAGCATTGGACTACATGGTCTCTCATGTTCCTTCTAACTCTAGTTCTATGATCCTATGATCTAAGGACTAGCTAAGGGTACTGGAGTCAGGAAGACTCAGCTTTCTGAATTCAACTACAGCCTCAGATATTTATTAGCTATGTGACCCTGGACAAGTCACCTAATTCCTATTTGCCTCATTTTCCTTATCTGTAAAATGAAAAGGAGATGAAAATGACAAACAACTCCAATATCTCTGCCAAGAAAACCTCAAATGGGGTCATGAATTGGACACAACTGAAATGACTGAACAAGACAAACTTAGAAAGACCCATCACCAAAAAGTTGGCCAAAGTCCCCTCTGGAAACCATCACCTAAATCATGGAGGAGCTGTGCTTTGTGAATAAAAGAATAGATCTTTTGAAGTACTGAATTATGATCTGCCATAGTAATTGCGTTTGATTACCCTCCTTGAGAGCAGGCCCTTATTCCACTGATTAGCAATTCCTTCAAGAGGATAATTCTTCAATATCTTACCCCTGGAAATGAGATATTATGCCCAAAGGGATACAGACCATTTGCTTCTCAAAGAGGAAGCATTTGGTAGTTTGGAGTCTCATACTTTACCCTTCACTTCAGATCTCTGATGTGGTAAAGTACAAATTGCTTTTCAGCACCTCAACCTTAATGCCTTCCTTTGCATTCTTCAAAACCCAGTCAAATCTTATCAAGGGTCCCCATTTATGATTATGGGATGATGCAAACATAGATTTGTCCCTGGAGGCATGGGAGGGGAATGGTTGGGGGATGCTACTTTTGAGAAAAGTCAGTTTCAGAAAGGAGATGACATGATATGATGAGATGACAAGGAGAAAGAGAACTCATCAGATGCTTAAACAGCTAGATAACATAGCATCCATGGTACTCACCCAGTGATATTTCAGCTTGTGGGTACTTCCCTCTGAGTAATTATATGTTATTTACTAAGTGGAGCTGTTCATTTACAAAGGACAATTCAAATGGAGTACAACATGTGATTGTACTCATTGGAGCCCCAGAACTTTATTTTCAATTAGTGGAATAATTGGGTCATATCATTAATGAGCACTGTGGCTATCTCACCTTGAAATATTACCTTTTAAGAAAATGTAGCTCTGCAATAAATATGATGGCTTCCATATAGCCATCAACCAATGACGTTTATTGTATCTCTGTGGTTTTCAGTGTGCTAGAATGGAAGCATTAAATTGTTAAAGAAAAAAAATGCTGCCATATTGGGCTATGAGACAAAGAAAATGTCAGTGGTGTTGAAGGGGTGATGTGACAAAGCAGGTATAAGAATGGGTCTGCAGCGTGAACCCTGGCTTTAAGCCTTGGCCCCAACACTTTCAAACAATGTGGCCAAAAATGTTGCTTGGCCTCAGTTTCTTCAGCTGCAAAATGGGTATAATAATAAATCTACCACCTAACTCCCAGGGTCATTAAGAAGAAAATGCCTTGTGCAAATTAAAATGCTATGAAGCTAAGATTTACTCTTCCTTCTCCTCTTCCTCATCTTCCTTCTTTGTGGTCACTGCCATTACTGCCCTCACATAGTGGATAGAGAGCTAGATTCAAAGCCAAAAAGATGTGGGTTCAAATCATGCCTCTTATACTGTCTGACTGTGTGACTCCAGCGGAATCCCTTAATCTCTTAGTGATCTGTACAATTCTATAAGACCATGTAAGTTATAGAGAAGGTGTCAGTCTGTATGGGTGGAGGGAGTTTCTTTCTCTGGGAGGTCCCTATATCAGTGAAACTACAAGTCCACACCCCTATTCTCCCTATTATTAGAGTCATACAAACATTTGGAACATTCTTAGTTTAGCTAGCTTGCTATCTTTATTTAAAAATGAGCTAGAAACTGAGTGTGAATACTGTTGTTTCATATCCTGAAATCAAATTTTTAAAAATACCCCCTTAAGTACTAGAAGCTGGATATTTTTAATATGTGGAAGAGACTTAAATGTTTCACTTGACTCTTGGATTGAAAAATACTCAAGATTTTCTTGATTAAGCTCTCTCTACTCTGATCCTCAGCACTTAGATATTCAGTTGGAGCTATATTCTTCTCTGCTTATTAATAAGACATTTATTTGTAATTGTCCTTAAGCCTTTTCAGAATGTATCTATTAATGCTAAACTTGCAGTCAGGAAGATGAGTTCAAATTCTGCCTCACACTTACTACTGATGTGACCTGGAGGCAAGTCATTCTGCATCTACATGCCTTAGTTTGCTTATTTGTAAATAATAATTTCATAAAAATTACACCTACCTCCCAGTGTTGTAGTCAGGATAAAATGAGATATTTGTAAAGCACGTTGAACCTTAAAACACTATAAAATGCTATTATTAATAAGAATGACAATATTATTAACTAGACTATAACTTTACCAAGGCCAGGGAATCATGTTTTCTATAAAAAATATTTACCCCAAAGTGCCTAGGACTGTGCTGTGGACATGGCAAAAACACAAGAAAGCCTTATTAAATGGATGATTTCATAATAAATTTGTGATGTTTACAAAAAATCATTTTAGGAAAATGCACAGCCCTATTCATGGTCTCATATTGCTTACTGCAAAAAATCCCATGTTCTTAATAACCATATTCTTCTTATAGTATTAAAGGCAACTTCAAGAATATATATATGCATGATTGTTGGTGGAATTGTGAACTGATTCAGTCATTCTGGAGAGCAATTTAGACTATGCCCAAAGGTTAATCAAACTGTATGTATCCTTTGATCCAGCAATACCACTACTAGGACAGTATCCCAAAGAAATGAAAAAAAAGGACCCATCCATATAAAAATTTTCATGGCAGCTCTTTCTGTGGTGGAAAAGAATTAGAAATTGAGGGGATGCCCATCAAGTGGGCAATAACTGAACAAGTTATGGTATATGAATACCATGCAATACTGTTGTGCTAAAAGAAACGATGAGCAGGTAGATTTCTGAAAAACCTGGAAAGATTTGTATGAACCGACACAAAGTGAAGTGAGCAGAACTAGAAGAACCTCTCACATAGTACCAGCACTACTGTATGATGAACCACTATGAATGACTTAACTGTTCTCAGCAATATAATGATGCAAGACAATCCGGAAGGACTCATGATGAAAAATGCTGTATGTCTTCAGAGAAAGACTTAGAGCATCTGAACACCAACTGAAGCATATTATTTTCCCTTCCTCTCTCTCTCCCTCCCTCCCTCCTTCTCTTCCTTCTTTCCTGCCTTCCTTCCTGCCTTCCTTCTTCCCTTCCTTCCTTCCTGCCTTCCTTCTTCCTTTCTTTCTCTCTCTTTTCTTTCTTTTAGTTTGAGTTTTCTTCCACCAAATGACAAATATGGAAATGTCTTATATGAGTGAACATGTATAATCTATATCAAATTGTTTATCATCTCAGGGAGGTAGAGGGGAGGGAGGAAGGGATAGAATTTGGAACTCAAAACTAAAAAAATGCTAAAAATTTTTTCATGTAATTGGGGAAAATAAAATATTATTTTAAAAAAAGAATATGTGCATGACCTGATAAGGAGATAGGTTGGTCATATAGCAAGGAGGAAAGATGGCAACTTGAGTGTTTTACTAGTATCTACAAATATTAGGGGTGTGTAGGATTGAAGATCTGGAAGTCAATTCTCATTTTACAGCTGAGAAAACTGACTCAGAGGAAGAGCTCCAGAATGTTGGCTAGATCTTCTACTGAGAGATAAATGAAAAGACAGAAGAAAAATCATAGATGATGGGAAGACTTACAATGTGCATTATGAGATGGTATTACCACATTGATAAGGTCATATAGGAACATTCTCCCAGGGTGCCATGTAAGTCACAGAACATCACTATCTGAAATTTCTAATGACTAATGGAAGATGTGGGACATTTAAGATGGTAGAAACACATCATCAATGATGACTTGAGGATGGGATCACTATCTACCAGTTTTTCCCTCACCCTTCAACATGACTTAGGCTAGTTTTTCCTTGAAAGGTGGCAAAATTCTTTCTGGGACTTGATTGTTCCAGGGGCTAAAGCTCAAGCTTTGCCTTCTGGTGGCCTCTGGTCATATTGAGGCAATTTTATGGTAACCTAATGGCAAAAATAGTCCACCTCCATGGAGTTGGAGCCCTTGAGACTTGGCAGATGTTTTGAGACCTTGAGAGTTACCACACCTTGCCCCACTAACGATACTTGGAGGTGGTGGGGGCAGTTACCCAAACAAAGTCCTGGAATATCCTTTATATAATATGGTTAAATAAACTTTCAACGACCTACAAGTTCCTTATTTCTTTCTGACACTGAACTTGAACTAGGAGGGTCCCAGTCTGGGTCAAGTCCGCTCATTAGAAGTTTCATGTGAAAAATTGTGCAAAAGCTATTTCCAAGGTTATATAGGTCTGGAAAAGGAGGTGAGTAAATGAAGTACTGAATATGATTGATAATAGAGAGAGATGCCGTTGCTCAGTTGTACCTGACTTTTTGTGATCCCATTTGAAGTTTTCCTGGTGAAGGTACTGGAATGATTTGCCATTTCCTTCTCTATCTCATTTGACAGATGAGGAAGTTGATTCAAACAGAGTTAAGTGACTTGACCAGGGTCATATGGCAAGTACATGTCTGATGTCTCCCTGATTCTAGGTCCAGTGTTCCACCCACTGCAACATCCAGATGCCCGGGTAGCCAGAATACTGCACTGCTAACATCATCTTGACCCCAGCGAAAGATGAAAATAAAACCCAGAGGAAGCCTTCTAATACATTGGGTATATCTCCTGTGGAAGAATTATGGAAAACTATACATAAAACCTGCTCAAACAGAGTGAGAAGACATGGTGTATGTGTGTTTGTACTCATCATCTGACCAGGAAGACGGAGTATACATGCCAGTTAGATCACTGATCCATTTAGGCATCCAAGTAGAATAAATTTGTGCATTTTTTATTCAATGTAGGTAGATGAAAGAGACTTTTGTGTGGATGATAAAACCTTCATTAATCATTTATTAAGCTCTTACTATGTTTCAGGGACTGTGCTATGTGCTAGGGACATGAATATAAAGGAAGATAGAGCTTACCCTCAAGGAGCTGACATTGAAGATGATACATAAAATGGAGCTAGAAAGGGGGAAGGTCCACCCAGGGTGATATTGTTTGGAAAAAGCCAGGATGTGATGCTTATGCCTCATTCTAGACAAGATACAGTTATCAAAAGTTCACCTATCAGAGCCCACAGGTTCCAGGATCAGAGTCCAAAATGCTGCTGGAAGGAGGGTGAATAGAAGGAGAGCTGGCATATAGGTGGTATGGTTTTGAAATGGCCAGGAAATGACAGTGAGACACAATGTCTTTTGTCACTTTATCTCACTCTCCAAGAATGGAGGGGAAGATGCCAAAGCAGTGTGTTGTAGTCACTATACTCTGTTGTATTACTATAATGAGGCAAGAGCAACGTTTTCATTTGGCGAAGATATCTGGGGGAAGTGTTACTATTCCTATGAGCAACATCTCCACCCCACCCTCACCCCACCTGAGACTACATACATTGGTCCCTTGCACCATAAATGTGCATAACTCTGGAGTTATACCCATGCCAGGGACATGGGGATGGCCAGGATTTCAATGGGGCCCCGAGAACTCTCAGCCTGTGTGTTGGGAAACAATGTGGGCTTTGCAGAGTAGAATCCTGAATCTGAATCTTCATTTGCCAAAATAAGCCATTTTCTCTCCTATTTCTCATTCATCAAATACTTCCATTGTATCAAGAAACAAAGATTCAGACACAAAACTCTTTCTTTTCTTTTCTAGGGGCTTATATTTTAGACTTCTGCACCTGGAATCTTTCAAAGATTGCCAGAATTCCACAAGGAACACTCCACTGGCTTCTGATATTAACAGGTTCTGAGATTAGCATGTAGTGAAATCAGATCCGATAAGAACTGTGGCCTCAGTCTCTAGAGAATCAAGACTCCTTAAGAACAAAGCCTGTATATTCTGCCTATGAACTAACTGCCCCTTATCCTGGCTCAGTGCCCAGGATCCCATTACTGTATAGGCCTTGGCACGCAAGGGGAACAAATGAATGGAACTAGATGAAGATCAGCAAGGCTCCTCTAACTTCTTGTAGCATGTGGAGACATTTTTCCTGTTCTTTTTTGCACTTTTGTTATTTGTGCACTAGACCATAACCTTCTTGAGGGCAGAGACAATCTCATGCACCGTTTAAATCACCTTCCTAAGCTAGTGTGATGCTTTGTACTTCCCAACTGCTGAATAAATGTCTGTTGGGATGGAATTTCAGGTTGATAGGGGATGCTATGCACAGTCTTTGGTTAATTCCCTGCTATCCACCCCCTCTGTAAACCAGCAAACATCTCTCACCAAAACAAACACACTCAAAAATCCCACAAAACACAGAACCTCATAGTATCTATAAAGCCTTCATCTTCAAACAAACTCAGACCCTGAATGAGCTCTGTTCCTCTCTCCCAGAAATAGGAACAGCTATTTGAGCCCCTTCCCTGGCTTTGATCCTCTGTGTTTGAGGACATCTTATGAAATCCACAAGAAAAATTGAGGAATAGGGCCGAACACTTACTCCCTGAGATGTGGTTTTGACAAATTTAGAGGAGACAGATTTAGGCATAGTTAGAAAAATAAAAACAAGACAAGCAGCCACATACATTTGGCTGCAGTACCAAGTGAGACAAAAGAAGGCATTTTCTTGAGCCTTACTAGTCAGGATGCTGTAGGATCATACAAAGATGGGACAGTGGTCTGTGGGAAATTTCACCTTCTCCAGGGACAACAGTTTGATTAAGGTGAGAGGAGAAATGGAGAGATGGAGAGAGGGAGAGAAAGAAGGAGGGGGAAGGGAGGGAGGGAGAGAGACAGAGACAGATAGAGATAGAGACAAGAAACAGAGACAGAAGGAGAGAAGAGAGAGAAGTGAGAAGTGAGAGACAGAGAAAAGAGAGAGAGGAGAAAGGGAGAAGAGAAAGAGAAGAGAGAGAAAGGGAGAAGAGAAAAAGGGGAGAGAAGAGAGAGGAGGTAAAGAGAAAGGATTATACAAAGATATGTGAAGTGCAGAGGTATTTAGCCATGGATCTAAAATTATTGAACAATTTTTCCTCACTTCTCTCCACATAGAATGATGAGATCACTCTCATCTTCTGCACACTTACCACAGAGAAGCTAATTGAAATATGATTCTTTGACTCTGCAGTTCTGAGATAAGACTGTTAAAGTGGTGGCAGTCTGTTCTAGCAAAGTTGGAGACCTTGGCTGCATCTCCACCTAATACATCAGTCAAACAGGCAGCAGATGTCTAGGGTACATAGCATGGTTTGGTGTTTTGGGAGATATGAAGGGGGACCGTGTGTGTAGTTTTGTTATTTGTGACTTGGGGCAAGTCATTTTTCCCTTTCTGAGTTTCTATTTCTTCCTTATAAAGTGTGGAGTTTGGATTAGGAGAAATAACATTGAGCCAAGTGATACTGCCATCTAACTTATGTACTTAGTCACCATGGCTCAGCTGCCTTCTCTGCATGGAACATCACTCTGCCATGTTGGTCTTTTCCTTTCACTGGTGAGTTCCATCCCAGGACCTCCATTTTGGAAATGGGCCCAGGTCAGCCAGGCTTCATTTCCTCACAGTTGGGCTTCTGACTCTGGACTTTCACCATTCCTATGAGTGGGGAACTTCCTGCCCTCCTCCCCATCCCCATCAGTGTTTTAGCTCCACCCTTTTTTATATCAGCAGCTAAACACTTTTAAAGCACCTACTATACTCCAGGCACTGTGCTAAGTCCTAAGGATACAAAGCAAGGTAAAAGACAATCCCTGACCTCAAGGAGCTCACAATGTAAAGGGAAAGACGATTATGTACAAAACAACATACAAAAAAGATAAAGTGGAGCTACTTAATCAACAGAGAGAAGGCACTAACTTCAGGGGAGAATGAGAAAATCTTCTTGTAGATGGCAGAATTTTAGCTGGGACTTGAAGGAAGCTGAGGAAGTCAGAGGGTGATGAGATAGGAGAGAACCCAAGTTTTGGGGGCCTATCAGTGAAAATGCCCAGAATTGAGAGATGGACCTAGAAGATCACATGTGACCTTAAGGTTGATGGTTCCCTGTCGCTGGTCTTACGTGAGGAACAGCCAGGAGGCCATTGTCAATGGGTTGCAATAGTCGGGGTAAGAGAGTGAGAGACTGGCAAGGAGGTGGGGGTGGGGTATGGAGGTAGGCAGGTTAGGGTTTTGAAGGTCAAACAGAGGATTCTCTATTTGATCCTGGATGTGCTAGAGAGCCAGCGGAATTTACTGAATAGGAGGTGACATGGCCAGAACTGTACTCTCTGTGTTGTCTTCTCTCAGTAGAATAGAAATACATGCTCCTTGAGGGAAAAGACTCATTTCTCTTTGCTTATATTTGTATTATCATTTTTGTATTTTATCATATTATTATATTTGTAATATTTGTGTATTTGTCTTAGCAAAACTGACATATAATAACCATTTAATAAATGGGTTTTCTTTGCTTTGTTGTCATAAATGATCCTGAGAATCCCTTAGGATTTAATAAATGTGAGTTTTCTCATGTAAAGGTTTTCTTCAGAGTGATTCCTTTAAAATGTAGAAAATGCTGTAAAAATTGGAAATGGCAGAGAGGCAGTTTTCTGATCCATGTAAAGAAGATCCTTAGAATTAGAATTCTCTAAAAGCGGGGATGGGCTGCTTCAGGAGGTAGTGGGGTTCCCTGCATGAGAGGTCATCAAGTCAAAGCTCATCAAACACTGGTAGGGGGTGGCCTTTGAGATCCATGCCAACTCTGAGAAACCATGTTTTCGTAATTTGGTGAAGAGAGCCGTCCTAACAATTGTGTCTGGTTCCACAGAGTATGTCTTCCATGTTCTTAATTCTCTTAATTCATCCAATCCCCACTTTGCTTCTTTTCAGCAGGTTAGAATCCAAACCAACAGCCCAGACACCACCCTGCTTGGACGGCCAAATCCCTCTGTTGCCTTTGTGCTATTAAATATCTCTTGGTATGAGAACAAGAGCCTTGTGTCCAAGTCATTCACAGTTGCAGTAGCTGCACCTTCTTCCCTACATAAAGTCATTTTCTTCTCTGACATCATGTTGGAATGGCATAAAAACTGTCAAGCATAAAACATAGCATAATGCCCCCCACATAGGAGGGCATAATAGAAGAGGAGACAACCTTATAAGGAACAGAACGCCCATTTCCAGGTGACCTTGGTCACAATGAGTCTTAGACTATATGTAAGGAAATAAAAAGTTTCCCTAGTCATAATGGGAAAAGAGCATTTGGTAATTTCTTCCCAGAGGTGTATGTATGTGTGTGTGTGTGTGTGTGTGTGTGTGTGTGTGTGTGAGTGTGTGTGCGTGTGTGAGAGAGAGAGAGAGAGAGAGAGACAGAGAGAGAGAGAGAGAGAGAGAGAGAGAGAGAGAGAGAGAGAGAGAGAGAGAGAGAGGAGTGGAATTTATCTGGATACTTCTCATTAATTCATTTCTCTCCCCTTTGAGTTCAGTTGACAAAATGACAGAATGTAAGCAGCCGGTAACAGAATCAAGGAGGTGTTAAGGTGTTAAACAAAGTACAAAGAAGTGTTTATACAGTGTTACCCTTTTACAAGGTGCAAAGATATTCCTAGGTCAAATTTAATGGAATTTGAGGCAACTAGCCTTTGGCTAACCACAGATTCGACTCAACTCTTATGTTGGTTGTTTTTCATAAAGTAAGCCATATTCTTTAGAAAGTCCATGGAATTTAGGCAGGAGACAACAGGTTAGAAGGGAGGAAGAGGATCCCCGCTCTTAAGAATCACTTTTCACTAAGTATCTAAAGGGTGCCAAAGAGAGCACTTCGGTAATCTAACTGTTCATTTCAGAATGAAAACTGTTGTGGAATAAACATTCAAACAACAGTTTGTGTAAAGGTCTTCTATCCGTAGGTTTCATAGAATTTAAAGGGCTGTAGAGAGCATCATGTCTAACTGTCATTTTATAGATAAGAAAACTGAGTCCTAGAGAGGTTCAGTAACTCAGCCAATGACATACAAGTAATTAACAGAACTAGGATTTAGGCCCAGTTTTTCTGACATCAAATCTAGTGCTTTTCTTTTTCATCATGGCAAGATCCCTTTTAAGATTCTGCTCCATTAATCCTCTTAGGTTGGGAAAGAAAGAGCAAGAAATTAATATCCTTAGTTTAGGTCTTTACAAATGAGATGCTGTGGTCACAAAAAGAGCCAGGAACAGAAGTACAAGCAAAAGTCACATCTCTTAAGTCCCACCACGTTAGGTCACATGATAAATGAAATGTATATTAGATGGTTTTCCTATGCATTTTCATAAATAAATACTTTATTATAAATAATCTCAAACTTACACATTATTAATTTCTAAGTACATTAACACTTATACTCAAAACTCAAGACATGTGCTCTGTGTAGTCTCAGATCTATTAATATTCAAGAAATAAACAATTAACAAAGAATAAGAAGACATAACAAATACAAGTATTTATCGAGCACCTGCTATGTGCTTTTCTCTGTCCTGGGAATTAGAGGCACAAATAATTGCACTGATTATTTCATTTGACTTCAGAGTCATCCTATGAAAAAAGTTGGGAAGACATATTTATTTTACCCAAGAAGAAACAGAAAAATAAAGCGATTTAACCAACTTGAGCTACCATTCAGGAGATCTGGATTTGAGTTCTGATTCTGCCACTACCTAATTATATGATTTTGGGAAAGTCATTTTCTGTCTTCAAGACCCTGGTTCTCAGTTTTTAAAATAAAAAAATAATCTTTCTGATTCCTTCCAGTACCAACCTTTTATGGTTTTAAGCAACAGCTGGGAGGCAAAGGTGAAACACCAGTCCTCCTGATTCTATCCTGCTCCTGTGCTTATCTTATCTAAAAAATTGTCCCCAAACTTGGAGTTAAAAGAAAAGGCATTCTCATTAGTTTAATTAATTTAGGGGACAATTATTTTTGACATACATCTTGTAGGATATTTATTTTTGACATTTGATTTGAACCATAGGTAAAATCCTTTAAGTTAGATATCAAAGTAGAGTCCTAGGACTGGGGTTTAACCTGTGAAAAGTGGAAGTGTTTTTTTTATTAATATAAATCAATCCTGTGCTATCTCTGCCAGATCTGAATGGCACTAGGAACTGTCTACCTTGGTGGCATACACTAGTTATTTATTTCCAAGCTCAGTATTCCTAACTTTTGCTGCCCCTTTCCCCCCATATCCTTAGGAGCCAGAGTTTAAAGAAGGATATTTTGTTGTTGTGGTTGTGTGTATTGGAAAGTCATTCCATTTTGCTAAAGACAACCCTTGTCTCCTCCTACCCCCTTCCAGAGCCTTTGACATTTTCCAATACCTAATGCTCAGAAATTTGCTGTTTGCCTTCAATCCAGAAACAGCAAGCACTAGACATGGAGATCATCTCTTCCCAGGAAAAACTGGAGTTACTAACTACAGACCACTTGCTAATGTAGCCCTTTTGAAAATCTGCTCGGTGCCCAGAACTATCCACCAACTGGTTTTTAAACTAACATTCTTCTAAATAATTAGCAAAAAAGGACGTTTGTTCTTTTACATGCAAATGAAAGATCCTGAGGAAGACCAAAGAATGCCTTAAGAACCTTACAATCTGAAGGACATAGATGTTATTTATCAAGTGTGCTTTCTTTGGGGAGACAACTATGAAACAGCCCTGAAAAGATTTCACAGCTTTCAAGGAGAAATACAATTGATGGATTTTTCTCAACCCATCCTTCTCTACCTCCCCAATCCTCATTAGAGACTGGATCCTCTGTCTTTCAAGGAATGCTCAAATTCCTTTACCTGGCATTTAAGGCTCCCCACAAATTTGTTATAATACTCTGTTTACAGCCTTGCCTTAAATCACATTCCTTAGTGCCCTGTACTCTCAGGGGTGGGGAATCTGCAGCACATAGTAGGTACTCTATAAATTCTTATTCCATTCCCTAACTCTAAATGCAGTCTATCACCTACTAGAGTTCTCTGTGTTTGTTTCTTATCCTGCATAAGCCTGTAAACTCCATCAGAGTAAGGGCTATATGTCATCCAAGCTTCGTATTCTGCCTAGCACCTAGCACAGTGGTCCACATACAATAGCCATCTAATAAATTGTTGAATGGATGAATGAGGAAATTTTGAATATGAATCACAATGAACATACTCAATAAATATTAGCATATAAGTAGAAATCAGATAAAGTTTTAACATCTGATTGTTAGATTAATAAATTTTATAAAATATAAATTATATATATATAAAATATAAAAAGTATAAAATCTTTGGCAGAAGAATAATTGCACATCTTCATTATTTTTCCTGCTTTATTTTTCCTTTAATTAAAACCTTTGTCAGATTAAGATTCATTCCTTTCAGCAGTTCTACTGACCCATCATGCTGAAGTTCAGGAATCACAGATCCTAGGGCATTGGTGGAAGATTATTGCAGTTGACAAGGACTGCAGAAAGACTATGTTTGGCTCCAAAGCCCTGCCACAGTTTGGTGCCATCCACAAGAAGAGACCAATGCAAAGGGTGGGATGGTGCCAGGCTAATAAGGCATTTGGGGTAATCCTCCTCCTGCTGTTTCCATCTCACTGTCCAGATCCCTTAAAGGCCTTCATTAGATCAGTGGAGACAGTATAATGACATACTTTCCCATGGACCAGAGCCCTGTTTCTTGAAAATGTTTCTTCCTTGTCATGACAAACAACATAGGCAGCCATAAGGGAAATGAGACAAGACTCAACAGCAAGATGAGCACAGCTCCAGCTGCTTGGGAAAGTAACCTTCCCAGAACCCCTCATTTCCCAGCCAGGCTGGCTACATGAAGGAGGGAGGGGAGTGTAATGAGTCTGCACTTAGAGTCAGGAGGGACAAATTTAAATCCCAACTGAGGCTTACCAGCTCTGGGAGCCTCTGAACCTCGGGTTTCCCTGAAGTAAAAAAGGAATAATATAGCACTTAATTCTAGCTATGTCATGGAGTTGTTGGGAAGAAAGTACTTTGTAAACCTTAAAGCACTATAAAAGTCTAAGTGATTGTTATCATGTGAAAAGAAATTGAAACTGTATACCATTCCAAATGAGCTCAAGCTTGCACTAAGAGCTAACACTTTATGGATTGTTTTATATAAATCCTTATAACAGCCCTGTGAGGTATTATACCCATTTTATGGATGAGAAAACTGAAGCTGAGGGAAATTGTTTGACTTGTTCTAGATTATACAACTAGTGGATGTCTGAACTCAGGCCTTCCTTACTCTAGCTTCAGTGTTTTAATCCACGATGGCCCATGCCACCATCCCTCATCACTTTCCTTCAAGAATTACCTGCTTCAGACTGCCAAGCCATTCTCCATACATGACCTGGGCTCTCCCACAAATGGTACCCTACATCTTGTACGTTTGTTGCCCTTACTTTAGTCTGACAGGATCTCTAGTTTTCTCCAGTGAAGGCACCTTTAGCTATTATGACTCATCCTTTTGAAATTACTTGGTATTAATTTATATATGCTTTGCATTTACTTGCTAGTGTTACATGTGGCTTTACTTCAATTCAATAAACCTTTTCTTTAGTCATTTTCAGTTGCATCCAATGCTCCATGACCCCATTTGGGGTTTTCTTGGGAGTGGTTTGCTACTTCCTTCCCCTGCTCATTTTACAGAAGAGGAAACTGAAGCCAACAGGGTTAAGTGATTTGCCCAGGGTCACATAGCTGGTAAATGGCTGAGGCCAGATTTGAACTTAGCAAGATGAATCTTCCTGATTCCAGATCCAGTGATCTATCTACTGTGCCACTTAGCTGCCCTGAACATTTATTAAGGGTCTACCAGGCACTGTGCCTGGTAGTTGGGGTACAACTAGAAAAAAAGCCAGTTCCTGCTCTCAAGGAATTTAACAACCTAAACGGGGGAAGACAAGTTACAAAAGGAAGCTGGAAGTGGAGAAGAGAGGGAGGACACTAGGGGGTACCTGGGGCAGAGTTCAAACCAAATATGGCTTAATTACATAAATTAGAATTGCAGGCAATGGACTGGGTTGTTTTTACTTCTGTATACTAAGTACCTAGCATACTGAGTGTTTTACATTCAGCTGACATTTAATAAATGTTGAATTCAATTGAAAATAATCTTCCAAACATGAGTTATGGGGGTGCAGAGGCAATCAGATGGTTATACTTTACTTACTATGAGAAGGAACATTTCACCAGACATGATAGCTGGACTCCTATCTAAAAGACAGCTGCTTTTCAAAACTAGATTTATGAAAGGAAATGGTATATTTTATACACAATAACATCTTTTACACTCATCAATTCTTCCAGGAACTATGAATAAATGGTTCCTGCCTCATATTGAGTAAAACTGCCAACTTTAAGCAAATTACTGCTTGCCTAGAAATCAATAATTAAAAACACTTTTCTCTATCACTTCTCTCTCTTATTTTTCTTTTATCTGGTTTCCACCCCCACATGCCCCATGCAATTTCTTAGTATGTAAATTTCAAAGTCAAGATTGTCTTTGTTGTATATTCAACAAAGCCACTAACAAATGAGGGTATTTTAAAATGTTAAATCATGGGAAAAAAGCGAAGGCACACCGTGAAACACAATAGAAGGGGGACCAGAAAGGGTACAGAATATGAAATCACAGATCATAGATTTAGGACCAGAAGGGATTTGAGAGGTCAACTACGCAGGTAAAGAGAATAATTTGCCCAGGGCGGAAGACAGACTGAGTAGCAGAGAGAGGTCTTCTTAATTTATTTCCTAAGATACCAGATGATGGCACTTTATAATTTGCAAAGCACATCTTATAACAATAACTCTGCGAGGGAGGTGATATTGAAGTATAATCACATCCATTTTATAGATGAAGAAATGGAGGCTTTGAGAGGTTAAATGACTTACTTGTCCGTTGCAGTTACATTGCTAGCAAGGGTTTGAGGTGTATGCTCACAGGATGTGTTCACACAGCCAGCTCATACAGGCTTCTAAGAACTGATCATTAAATTTTCAGTGTGAGCATTTATACCTCAGAAATTGGCAAATATTACAAATCAGGGCTTGGTTTATTGCTTTGTTGATTATCTAGACTTAAGAAGGTGATGGAGAAAATGTTAACTCAGATTAAATCTAAAGTGGCATGCTTTCTAGAAAGCCAGTTATTAATCATTTACCAGCACATTCCTGGAGGTAAGGCTCAAAACCCAAATAATCTGACGCCAAGTCTAGTCTTCTTTCCATGACACAAGCCTCTGTCTCTTTTAATAAGCCTAAGCTGGAAGAGTAAGAAGGAAAGCAGTATGGTACTAGTCCTGGAAAGATCCGTGGACTTAGACTAATAAGACTGTTATTATGAGCTGTGAGATCTTGGGCAAACTCTCTGGTCTCAGTTTCTTTCTCTGTAAAATGAAGAGATTAGACTAGATCCTTAGGGATCTTTCCTTTGCTTCTGTTCTTTGAAATCCTGAACCTGACTAGCGTACCCCAATGGCACCTTAGCCTGCTAGCATCACCACCACCACCACCGCCACCATCATCATCATCAGTAGCATTTCTATAATACTTAAGGTTCACAGAATAATTTATTTATGTTTTCTCCTTTGATCCTCACAAAAACTTGTGAGATAGGTGCTGCCATCGTTGCCCCCATTTTATAGATAAGGAAACTGAGGCTGAGAAAGATTAAGTGACTTGCTAGTAAATTATAAAATTAATGGAGTTGGATTAGAGTTCAGCAAAGGATCTAAAGCTTTAAAAGGGACTAAGAGATACTCAAAATACAGTCCTATTTTACAAATGAAAAAACTGAGTTGCAGAGAGGAGCAGTGACTTGTCCAAGGTTACACAGAAAAGAAGGAATTCAAACCTAGGCTTTCCTGACTCCAAATCTGGTACCCTTTCCAACATATTCCACAGCTTCTAAGATTTTTAAGGTTCTTTCCAGATAAAAATCTTATGATTCTTGTGCTCTATCTAGTTAATAAAAATAATATGGATGGGAGGTATATCAATTATGAAGAATTTCTCGTGTGATTTATCTCATTTTTCTTTAATCTGAATCCCCACCTACTGACCATGCATTTTACTATGTATATTCCAAAGCCAGAATCAGTTCAGGGTTCCAATTTCTTGGTCCATTCGCAATTCTCATCCAATGCAGAGCCTCCCAGGAGTATCAGGAGAAAACAATGTATATGCCACAGTTCTTCTATTTTTCAATGTCATATGCCATCTCTGTTTGCTTTTGTTGCATAACAGAAATAAACCCCTGGTACCAGAATATGGCAGCAACAGATGGGGCTGTGGTAATAAACTTATTTGGCTTTACTGAGAGCATAGAACAGCCTACCAGCCCCTCATATGCTGCCCCTCCCCCCTTCCCTTTGAGTATCAATCCCATAAGTCAATTCAGCCATGGAGAAGTACGTAAGGAGGTCAGGGAAATAAAAAGGAGTTTGGATAAAGGGGAGTTTGAGCAAATACCTTGCTAGTGGCCACATGAAGAAACATGGGAAATTGAAAAACTCTCCTATCTGGTTTACTATCCAGAATCAGAAAATGTCTAGAACTAGAAGAAATTTTCAAGATCATCTCATTCAATGATTTCATGTGACAGATGGCAGAACTGAGACCCCAAATGAAGAAGTCACTGGCCCAGAGTCACACAGCTGGTATGTGTAAGAGCCTCTCTTCAAACCCAGTTCTCCTGACTGTGGTCAAATTTTAGGAAAACCATTAAAAGATTGTTGAGCTCCCAGAGAAGGAAACCAGAGAATAAGACACAGGGTGAACTGTTGAAAGAACTGGGAATGTTTGTCTGGGGAAACAAAGGGATTTGGAAGGTGACAAGATATCTACTTACCTTCAAGTATAGTAGGAATGATGATGAGAAGGCCACAGGACTTTATTTCCCATAATGCTTGAATGGAGAAAATATCATTGGGAGAAATTGGCAGAATTTTATTTTTTAAATTCTTTTTATTCTAAACTTAACAAAACACCCCAGAGAATGGGCATTTTCCTTTTTTTAAAAATTGGAACAATATTTACCCTTCTTAGTCCTGTGGCATTCCTCCCATTCAAAAATTATGAGCAAGGGCTTAAGCACCACATACACTAGTTCTTGCAATAACTTGGAATATTGTTTGGGCCTAAGCTTTGCATTCATCAAGGGCAGTGCGATATTCTCTTACTGTCTTCTCACTTGTCTTGAATCTAGGGAGATTCCTGTATCCAGGTCTGATGCTTTTCTCACCTTTCTATGCGACATTAAAGGAGATCATTGTACCTCAGGTGAAGAAGAAAATATAATGGTCAACTAATGTCCCTGTCTTTTTTTTCTAACTAAAAATGACCCACTCTCAGGGATCTCATTATGTACAGATAAAGACTAGGGAAGATGATTGATGCAGTCTAGTTAGACTAGGTCCTTTTCACCAAGGGAAGAAGGAAGGACATGCAAACAGAAGCAGTCAGAATGACCAATGAGCTGATAAGTATACTCACTAGACTCTGAAGGATTTGACTGACTCTTGTGTTCAACTCTTCTTGGGGCTAGAATCAAAAGGGGCCTAGAGTTTGCTTAAACTAGAGTGGTAAATTTGTATAATGCTCCAACGCTCTTTGTCTTCCTAGGTCAGAAGCTTGAGTCCTACCTACCATGGATCACCCAGAATTGGCTACAGTTCTTAGTATAGCAGGTTTCTTGGAGCAATTTGTGTCTGATGATCCAAACTAAAACTCTTGATTTTGCTTGACTGATGAGACACAGGGTGGCATTGAGTAGATTAACCTATGTCTCACTGTATCCTGTTGCCACTATAGGTTGGTTTATATATTATTAATAAACTGTAAAAGGTAGATTAACTGAGTGTAAGACTGTGTCTTTGTGTCTTGAAATCCCAGACAATGATGGAACAATTGATAAAAATTCAGAAGAGCCCTATGAATGTTTCCTACCTGGTTAATATTTGATATTCATGCTCCATGATGCATATGAATAATACTAGCTTTATTGGATTGGTAGAATTGCTATGTCACTATGGAGAGAATTGATTTCATGGATGTCAAAAAAAAACCAAGAGGTGAAATTAATTCAGACACTAAAGCCTGAGCATTAGAAATATTCTTGGCTTGGGCCCAAATTTCCATCCTTAAATGGGTACTAGTGAATTGAAACTTCAAAATGTAAATAGCATAGGTTTTATTTTTTTCCTGGTCAGCTTATAACCACTGTACTATGGTCTCCTTCCAATTTCCATGTCTTTGATTACCAAGAAGAAGGACTGGTTACAAAGCATCATTGAAGGAAATCAAACCATAGGATTTCTGACCAAGACCCCAATCAATTCTTCACCAACTGGCCTTTGGCAAGTTTCCTGTGAACATTTTTGATGGAACTCAAGCCAGGTTCAGGTCACCTGAACTAATTTATGATTGCAATGTACATGTACAGTTCCCAAAGCAGGTGAAACTCAAAAGTAAGGGCAGAATTTCTTCTGGGGATGGTTCAGGATTCATTCATTCATGACATGTTGAGGGCTTTACGCTTGTTTAAGAACTGGATGGAGTGCAAAGTAATAAAAGACATGATGACTCTTGACCTCTAGGAGTCAATCAAGCTGGGGAGATAATAGAAAAAGAAATAATTATGTCATGTGGCCCTGGGTATTGGACAACTTCTCTTGATACAACTTTCCTCATCTGTAAAATGAGAGGAGTTGGAATAGATGACCACTAATAGGTACCACTCAGCTCTAAATCTCTGTTCTTATGATCCTTTTCCACTCAGTCATAATAGTGATTTTCTGAAGATAATGTCTTTATCTAGAGATAATGTTTACCACTCAAAGTGCTGTGTGAGTGGTGTTAAGAATAAGAGCTTTGGAAGGGAATGGAAAGGTCATCGTTGGCTAAAGTGATCTGTAAGGAAGGATGATTTAAACTAGTCCTTAAAGAACTGGTAGATATTTGACAGAGATGGGTAAGGAGGAGAACGCTTACTAGCACGTTTGACATTTATAGGTAATTGACAGCATTTGGAATTAGACTTTTTCATCCTGTTCTTTGGGCTACTTATAAGTAACGCTACCATCATCACTAATAATAACAGCTAGCATTTATGAAGCACTTTGAGGTTCTCTTATTTGACTCCCACAACGACCCTATGAAGTAAGTTCCATCATTATCACCATTTTACAGATGAGGAAATTGAGGCTTAGAGAGATTAGGTGACTTGCTCAGGGTCACACACCTGGTAAATACTTGAGACAGGATTTGAACTCAGGTCTTCTTGTCTCTACCCATTATGACATTAGCTGCTCTAATCCAATAAACTCTTCTTTGCCTGGTCTTGGAATACTAGAAATGGTGAAGTCCAACCCTCTTCATGGCCAAACTCTTCCATGTAAAAAGGCATGTAATTTCCAAGTCACTGGCATCTGTCTTTTAGATAAGACCATGTTTCTTAAAACAGCTAAACCAGCAAAGAAAAATAAGATGCCATGTTTGAGAAAAAACTTGGCAAGGAGTTTTGCATGCAAAATCTCTTTTCAAAATGAGAGAAAACAGTAACTAAGTAGGAACTTAGATATAGAAATTCAAGGAAAATTATAACCATCCTAATTTTAGAAAGTTTTCTGAAAGCAATTTACTTTCCAACTACAGTATAGACTTACAGCTGTAGTTTGCCAATGCATATGTGAAGAATCCTATACTTAAGTTTATTTTTTGCCAGTTCCAAAGGAATCCATGCTTTCTAGTTAGAAAGACCCTGAAATTAATGTACCACATCAGATGCAAAGAATTCAGATCTTATTCTCCCTCATTCTGTCAGTTGATTAAAGACTCTAAGGCTGTACAACTCTTCTTCCACCAAAAAAAGACAAGGATTTGAAAGCCGCACCAGAAGTCGCTTAATAACACATCTGAGCTGTGAAGCAGGCCCTTTTCACTCAACTGAGATCTGGACGTGCGGAGGAGTTCAAGATGTCAAAAGTGAGACAATCCAAGTGGCAGTGGTAGGTTGAATTTGATGGAAATCAAATTGGTTAAATCACTAGCCCAGAAACTCTATTTAATCTATTTGGTTTTCTAGCCAAAGAGCGCTCTTGTCATTTGATAGAGACTTAATACATATTCTTTCCAATTCAAGAGAGAGAGAGAAACAGGTTTCATTTTCAGTGTGAAGCAGTGATTCATTTTTATTCCCCCCACCCCCAAATGAATTTTGTAGCTACATAAAACACAGAATGCTGATTTGGCATGTAGAGACATCTTTGTCCCTTTCAAAGGAGCTCTCACCAGAAAATTGGAGTGAAGCTTTGATTTGTCTTAAGAATCAGAATGTATCCCATCTCATGATGCTCATTTCATTTGGACAACATGGCTCCACAATTCTCGGTTGTACTTTTGGCATTTCGAAGCATGAAACATGCATACATGCGTGTCTTAAATACTTTATAAACCTTAAAGTATCATAGAAAGGTGTTATTATAAAAATTAGAATGATTTCACCAAAATACTCCAGATTCTCTTCTATAGTTTGTTACTTTGCTAGGTTTTCTCTTCTCTTACTCCTTACTTTCATTAGCTCTGGAACCACTCACAAGTACCCCTTAGAGCATTGAGAATATCATAGTAAATGTTTCTTAAAGGGGGTTACAATTGGAGTTTAGATTAATGGGAATGGGAGCATCAAGGAGGGATGCTTGGAAGGATAAGGGAGGGATCTTTAGAGGTCAGTGGGGGTATAGAAAGCTATTTAGATTTATGGGAATAGGAGGATAAAGGAGGGATCCTTGTGGGGGTAGGTTAAGTAATAGGAGGGCAAGGTAGCTGGTAGGAGTAAAGTGGAGGACTCAGGAAGGATAGGAAATAAGAGATATGTATAAACATGGAAACAAAGACCAGGAGTAGAATTTGTTAGGGAAAATATATGTCTATATGTATGTGTATGTATATATGTGTGTCTGTATATATCTATATATAAATATATCTGTGCTTAATTATAGCCTTCAGGGGGGAAAGGGGGGAAAAAAGTACAAAGCAAAAAGTGCACAGCAGAGAACAAAAGAAAACTTAGAAGGAAATAAAGAAAAGATGGACAGAGTTCAACACAACCAGTAGTATTTATTATACAGCCTTTGCTGAAACGGCAATTTATTGCTGTATATTTTGAATCCTCTCTTATGTTCTGCTGTGCACATGACATGCTCTTTTTCTTTTCTTATTTTGTATTTGTTTCAATATTTAAGTTTATAATGTTTCTTTTTTCTATTGTATACCTGTTTTTAGTATTTAAGTCTAAAATTTAAAAAAAATGAAAAAACATTTCTTTCATTTTTCCTGACTTTCCCCTCTTTGCATTTCCCTCCTTGACTTGGTCTGCTCTACCCATTCATCTATTATTAAACTTGACACAGAAAGAGGTGATATGGGTAATTAGAACGCTCAGTGTATTGGGGAGGGGGAGGGGACAAATGGGGAGAAAATTTGGAACCCAAAATTTTGTGAAAATGAATGTAAAAAGTTAAATAAATAAATTTATTTAATAAAAAAAAAGAAAGAGGTAAGAGCTTGATGGTATACACTGACTTTCTATGTGCAATAATGCTGGTCAGTTCTGTAATCTCTCAATTCCCTATGGTGCTGTTAACAAAGGTTTTGTCTCTAGAAAAAAAAATGAATCTATATGTAGAACACTCACCTAGAGCATCTCTTTGATGCTTAAGGAAATTTCCTGAACATTGATCTGAAGTTTGAAGATTGGGATTTGGATTCCAGCTTTGTTGCTCTCTCTCTCTCTCTCTGACCTTGGGTGACTCTTTAGTTTTCAATTTATCATCTGAAATGTGAGGGGCTTGGATTAGATGATCTCAAATGTACCTTCCAGCTTTTGATTCTATGGTCATTAATATCTATCCTGGAAAATGGGAGGGGGTACAAATTCAAGGGAAAGGATATTCACAAACAAGTTGGTGATATCATAGGCAGGGGCATATGCCACAACGGGTGGAAGATAACAGATACTTTCAAAACTGACAAGCTAGGATAGACAGGTTAGTGGCATGAAGGACTGTCACAATAAAGGTCATTTTGAGTCTAGTCATGACAATTCCTTAAAGAAAAAGAATCATGGGACAGGGTCACAAGCCTGAGAGAGAGCATGAGCTGTGCAAACTAGGACTAGGGGTAGACAAACAAGCTGGGCAGCTATCTGGGACCCAGCACCAAGCAGGGACCAAGGAGGGACACAAATATTTTTTATAAATGAGTAAGGGAGTAATGTCAGAAATTTCATCTGTCAGTGACGTATGATATGTCGTAATTACAGTTCTATAGGCATATTATTCTTAATGTCATTTATTATGGAATCTATGTTTACAAACTTTATGTCATTAAAATTCAGTTCAACAAACATCAAGAGACTGTTATGTACAATGCCCTGGGAATATGAACATAAACACAAAATAGTTATCTCACTCAAGGATCTTAGTCTATTGATCAAGACCCGTGGTGGGAGAAGGATGGGAGAAGGAATATAATGGTATTCAAAAAGTATAATATTGGACAAATGGAAGAGGTAGAGAATATCAGGAAGTTGGGGGCACCATTGAACTGAGCGTTGAAGTTTCTGATAGGTGAAAATGGAAAGGAACTTATTTGAGTCCCACAATAGCCCTGTATGGTAGGTGCTAGTACTATCCCCCTTTTATAGATAAGGAAACTGAGGCTGAAAGATGTTAAAGGACTTTTGCCCATCTGCAGGCAGCTAAAAAGTGCCTAAGGCAGTATTTGGACTCAGGTCTTCCTGACTCCAAGTTCAGGCCTCTAGTTACCATGATACCCAGTTGCCTCCTAATCTTGTTTGTCAGGTGGTTCCCGGTTCTGACACTCTCCCTAGGAGCAATATGCTTCTAACACTCTACATTCATCATTAATGGCAATGGAATCAATACTGTTGGGCTAGTAACACCTTGGCTCCTGATATACTTACAATATGAGGAGGTAAAATGACAAAGTCAGGAAATCAGGAAGAGAAACTGGCCCAGAAAAATTACATAAAGAGGAAGTCACATGATCTTAAAGGTATTATGGGATTGTTCTAGAAGATATCTCAATACCAAAAGAATGGAAAAAAGTCAGAGATGATGTCCCTTTAATGACGTCAATAACTACCCACTTTCTCATCTTCATAGAATCTTTATGAGAAAAGGTTACATGTGTATCGAAAGCATTCTTGAAGAAAACATGAAAAGGGAGCAGATGAGGTTTTGCAAATAATCTTCTAAAGTACACCCTACCTTTACAGTTGCACGATCCCAATAAATGCAACTACAGAGAGAACTCTGTTGAACCAACTCTGATTATTTGCTGCTGTGAGAAGTGTGCAAGAGGGAGCTGTATGCCTGTCAGTGATGTCTTGTCACTGTCACAAAGGATACTTTGTATAGAGTTCAAATGAAAGAGAGATTTCATATAGACAGAGATATCCCTCACATGTGTTCTGTTGGTAGGTGGCATCATGCCAATCATGTCAAACCCCAGGTATAACATTTCAGGGCTTCTCAATGAGATCATCAATCATAGATCAATGAGATCTATGATTACCAAAAAAAGGATTTTAACCTAAAAATCCACATAGGAAAAACCAAGTGGATGAAAAATGCCTTATTTTTCAGATTATAGTACACAGATGGAAGGCTGGTTCACTGAGTTGTTGTTCAATCATTTCAGTCATGTTTAACTCTTCATGACCCCTTTAGGGGTTTTCTTAGCAAAGATACTGGAGTGGTTTGTCATTTTCTCCTCCAGTTCATTTTTCCGATAAGAAAATTGAGACAAACAGAATTAAGTGACTTATCTGATGCTGGACTTGAACACAGGTCCTCCTGACTTCACCACCTAGACTTAATACCTATATACCTAAGATAGAGACTGCCAATGAACAACAAGTTGAGCCCAGAATTAAACAGGCAGAAGAGTCAACTGGATAGAATCTGAGAAACCACACCATTATTTTAATGAACTAAATCTGGTCCCTCTCACAAAAATTCATCTTTTTAACAACAATATTCACCAGGTGACATACACACACAGAGGCAATACATATGTATATATTTGTGATTTTTTAGAACATCAAGATCTCTTGCGAATCAAAGGGGTAGGTTATCTTTCTGTAGGACAAGGGTGAACATAATAAGTAGGTAGCAGCATATTTCCAGGAACAGATCCCCTAAACTCAAAAAGTGATATAAGGGATATTATACGGGAAATTTTTTTGGAGGGGAGGGATATAGGCAAGTCATGTAATTATGTGCAATAATAGATGGAGAGCCCAAGTATCAAACCAGTATCTATGAAATTAAAACAAAAAGACCTAAAGGAAGGCTATCAGTCATTTTGTTGGCAGATCCTTCTGAAATATCTCTGAATCATATGGGATGAGAGATGGCACAGAAAGATGGCATTCACCTCATAAGTGAGATCATGGATCTCACCAAAGTATTCAAGTGGATCAGAATCTCAGTTGTGCCTGTATCACCCTTGATACTTATGGAGCATACTCTAGGCACATTCGATTATGCAAAATGGTGAGCTGAATTCACACATGCGTATATTCAAATGCAGTGGAGGAATAATACCTGCCCCTATTTCTCTCCCTTATGAGTTGAAAGACTAATTTTAAAAATTTGTTTTTCATGGCACTTAGCTATTAGAAACTTAGATTTAGTCCAACCCTCCTCATTTTACTGGTGAACAGGACTAGACACACACAGATGGAGTGAAACATCTAAAGCCAAGCAGATAATAAATGGTGGAGCTTGAATTTGAATTCTTGCCAGGCCCCAAGGCCATGGTTCTTTCCACTAGAACAAGCTGTCATCTCCAATCAGCTTGGGATCCCCCCAAAATAGCTATGAGGGAACATCCTTGGCTACTCCAGTTCTGTCTTGCAGAATACTGCTATTATGGTTTCGCATCTCACCTACATGATCATTTCTTCATTCCTGGAGTATTGCAGAAGTCTCCTAATTGTCCTTCCTGTCTCAAATCTCTTTGAATTTCCAGTCCATCCTGTGCACCACTCCCTGACTAAACTTCCTAAAACATCTCTTTCATCATAGGAGCATTGATTCAGAACTGGAAGCTACCTTAGGTGTCATGGCACAAAGGGAGAAACCAAGGCCAGAAGGTTAAGAGATTATGTCACTTTTCTAGGGTTTCATAGTTAGAATGTGATAGAACTAGATTTTGAACCTGTGTCTCACTGATACCAAATCCAATTCTTCTTTTCCTTCCCCTTCTCCTCCTCCTCCTTGTCCTCTTCCTCCTCCTCCTCCTCCTTATTCCTCTTCTTCTTCTCCTCCTCCTTCTTCTTCTTTCTCCTCCTTCTCCTTCATCATCTAAGTGAGGACTTCTAGCAGTAAAATTCAATTATTCTAATCCTTCCCATATATAACTTTTGCTGCTTCTTACAAAAACCCTTCTCTCCTATCATACTAATTCATTCCCTGTCCTCAATAAGAACTGAATTCAAATCTTGATCAGACACTTGGAAAGTCACTTAACCTCTGTCTATCTCAGTGTTTGCATCTATAAAATGGGGATAGTGATAACACCTCCCTCCCAGGGTTGTATCAAAAGAGTTAACATATATAAAGGGCTTTGCAAACCTTAAAAGTCCTTTAAATTTTAGTTATCATACTTCTGTGTGCACCATGCCTCCTCCTTAGAATACTCTCTCCTATTCTCCTCCTCTCTACATATCCCAATCCTCCCCATTTTTCAAGGTTTAGCTCTTACTGCCTAAGGCTCACCCTAACCACTCCTTCCCAGAAATGATTTCCTTCTCCTTTGAACTTATTGCCTAGCCTCAGTTGGGCACTTAGTCATTTACAGCTTTTGTGCAATCCCGTAAAATAAGGGGTTGGACTAAAGGCTCTTCAAAGTTCCTGCTTCCCATCCCTGAATCCTCTTCCCTTTGATTTTGTCATTTACGAAGCACCTGGATTGTTACTTTGTTTCTCACATGCTATTTCCTCTCTCCTCTAACAAGACTGTAAATTTCAAAGGGCAGCAGGGAATTGTCCATAGTGCTGGGGTTCAACACTTTTTTTGAGTGAATGAAAGAATATATCAACTTTATTTTTAAAAGATGAACTCTATTTAAAAAGAGTAAAGTACATACACAGAAGTGACTGGATTTCAGGCATAGAGCCAGATGCCAGAAGCGGCCGCTGAGATATGAGCCCTAGAAGCTGAGTTCAGAGCTAAAACTTAGATCTCCCTGTTGAAACCATGGACCAGTCAGTGAGCCATCCCTGGTAGAGTCTATGGTCCTGGAAGACATAACTAGTTACTGTACAAGGCATTCTGGTGGAGTGCAGAGTGCTGGGCTTAGAGATGGGAAACGGGCATTGGAACCTTGGCTCTAATACTTAGTGGGATGAGACGAAGCAAGTCACCTGACACCTGGGAGCCTTACTTTCCTCCTCTGCAAAATAAAAGGCTGATTACACTTACACAACTTATCTGTAGTATAAAGGGCTTTGTGGATCCTATTTAGGAACTTTCATCAGCTCCCTATCTTTCCTAGGATGAAATTCAATTCTGTTTAGCTTGGCATTCAAAGGCCTTCACAGTCTGACTCAAGATTAACTTTACAGGTTTATTATATATTATTCCTCTTAAAACCCTTCAAATAAGCTAGTCTACTTGTTGTTTCCTGAGCTTGGCCTTCCATCTCCCACCTCCATGCCTTTGCCTACAATGCAATTCATTCTCACTTCATCTCTTAGAAGCCCAAGCTTCCTTTTTGCATTTGTTCCTGTGTCACCTTCCTACAGAAGGCCTTTCAAGACCCCACTAGTTGTTAGTACTTGCTTTTACCCTTCAAGTTATCTTTATTCAAACGCTATCATCCCTTGCTTAGGAGCGTGCCCTCCTTGAGGGCATGGATTGTTTGGGGTTTTGTTCCCTATGCCTAATATTTAGCACTTAGCAGATATTTGAGAAATTCTTATTGCCTTTAGGGTAGATTATAGAAATGTTGAGTTATTATTGCAACACTAGCATTTAAAGCATTCTTCAAGGTTTACAAATATCTCATTTGGACCTCATAACAATTCTGGGAGCAGGGGCTATTATTTCCCCTTTTTAAAAAAATTTATTTATTTATTTATTTATTTATAAATGTTCTACAATCACTTCCTTAAAATTAAGATTTTATCCCCTTTTACATATAAAGAAAAGTTCGGAAGTGTCTGAGGCAGTATTTGAATTTGGGTCTTCCTGTCTCCAGGTCTATCTCTTATCCATTAGAGGCTCTTATGACACACAGTATTACCAGAATCACATTTTGGGAACAAAAACATTGATTCCTGGAAAACTGATGAATTAACAATAATTCATATTTCTGCAGTGCTTCAAGACTTACCAAACATTTTTTTTCCAACAATGAGAATTTTTTTTAAATGGTTTGATTTTATAAATGGGGAAACTAAGGCCCAGAGATGTTACATGTATTGCCCAGGGTCACATAGATAGAAAGTGTTGAAGCCATGATTCAAATGCAAGTCCCTGACCTGTAACACCAGTGTTTGTTACAGTTTGCTAGGCTGCCTCTCTGTCAAAGGAGACGTTCCCTTTCCCATGATCTGTAATGGCCATGATTCATGGTGCATTATCTCCAGTCCCCTACAGAGAAAAGGCAGATAGCTAGTTGGTGTCACTGAGCTTTTTGTAGGTCACTACCAACAATTGTGTATGAAAAAAAGCTTCTTTACTTAACTGCAGAAAACAAGATTAACCCTGTCTGTGACTGCAGAAGCCTTCCTTGTGCTGCTTTTCACAGAAAGGAAAGTGACTAGCATTCATTAAGGAAATGAAAAGTGCATGAAATATTAAAATATGCTTCAGAAATACCACACCTAGGATTGTCAGAGGGAAACAAGTTGTGGTGAATTTTGAGCGGTGAAGAAGATGCTGATTTGCTCACAACTCATGACCCCTCGCTCCCCCATCAAAATGTACAAAAGCAGGCATACCTTCACAGATCATAATAGCTGCCATTCTGAATAGGACTTTAAGGATGGTTGGTCAGATGCTTTTGTACATATCATGTCATTTAAGCTCTAGAACAACCCTGGGAGGAAGACATTTTCATTCTCTCGCCCCCGCCTCCTCCCCCTACCCCATTTTAGCAGATGAGGAAACTCAGACTCCATGGAGTGTGACTTGCCTAGGGTCACATAACTAGAGTCCACAGCAGAATTGATACCCAAATCTTCTTGATGTTAAGTCTACTGTTTCTTCCATTATGGCATACTAACTGTCAGTTAGCAACTGACAGACGCAGAGATGATTGAGAAGATCATTGTTCCCTATGCCCAAGATATTCCCCCTTTACCTGTTGTATTCCTATACACCTCTTCTAGGGGGCCTTCCCTGATGGTTTCCTATTCTCCCACCCCAGACTCAAGCCCATGACAAACTTCATATGTGACTGATGATGATAGAAAGTGCTGTCCTCCAGATCTAGGCATCTGCGTGCCCCATGCGTGGTACTGGCCCACCTGTTTGGAGGCCATGAAATGAAAGTAGAGTCCCTGGAACTGGGTTTGAATCTAGGCTTTGTTGCTTTCCACTGTGTGACCTTTGGGTGAGTGACTTTATCCCTTAGGGTCTCAGTATCTTCCTCTATAAAATGGGGGGATTGGACTAAAGGACTTCTAAGAGCCATTTCAGCTCTAAATCAGTATTACTCAATGGTTGTAGAACTCTTTCCTTCTGTGTCTAATTAGAATAGTAGACTCTGAGCTGAAAGGAGTCTCAGACATCATCTCACTAGGAAGCTAAGTGTGTGTGTGTGTGTGTGTGTGTGTGTGTGTGTGTGTGTGTTTGTCCTTCATTTCCAAACAGGACCATGCCATCAGAGAAATAATGACATGACTTTGCACTTGACTTTTTTTTTTGAGTGAGGGAGGGCTGTGCAGGTCACCAGCCTCACTTCTCCTCCAGAGCCATCTGAACCCTGTGACCAGATATTCAACAGGATGACTGGAGATGACCCAGGATGAGGCAGTTGGGGTTAAGTGACTTGTCCAAGGTCACACAGCTAGTGCGTATCAAGTGTCTGAGGTGAGATTTGAACTCAGGTCCTCCTGACTCCTGCACTAGTGCTCTATCCACTGCATCACCTAGCTACCCAGGAAGCTAGGTAGTGAAGCAGATGGAGATGGTCCAGAAGGTAGGAAGACGAGTTCAGATTCTATCTCAGACACTTACTGATTGTGTGACCTTGGGCAAATAACCTCTGTCTGCCTCATTTTCCCCATATGTAAAATGGGGATCATAATAGCACCCCTACTTCCAAGGTATGAAAATTAAATGAGATAATATAACGTGAACTATCTATTTATAAAACTATCTAGTCCCAGAAATATCATTCTCAGTTCCGAGGATTCTGTGACATCCCTTAATATAGTTGGGGGAAATCTATGGGACAGGGGTTAAAGCAAGGGTGGGGAACCTGCTGCCTCGAGGCCACATGTGGCCCTCTAGGTCCTTGGGTATGGTGTTGTGACTGAATCCAAGTTTTACAGAACAAATTCTTTTATTAAGGGGATTTGTTCTGTGAAGTTTGGTCAAAGGACCACATCTGAGGACCTAGAGGATCACATATGGCCTCGAGGCCACAGGCTCCCCACCCTTGAAGGGTTGCCAAATTAAGGGCTGGGAATCACTGTTAGAGAATATGTTATTGTCCTGGTTAAACAATAGCATCCTATCAGGGCAATGACCATGAACTGATTGCCATGCTTCTTCCAGAGTTCAGGAGACATTAGATATTTTTTAAAAAGATAGGATGGTCTGTCTCCTAAGCCTTCAGCATGAGGAGACCATGTGGAATGGGAAAAGGAGACTGGATCTGGAGTCTGAGGACCTGATTTATATGTGGGCTGTGCTGTTTCCTATCCATGTGACCTTGGCCATGTGGCTCATCTTTTGGTCTCAGTCTGTTCTTCGGTAAAATGAAGGTTTTAGGGTAAGATAAACTCTAAGGACCTCACAGCAATAAGTACGACTTGACCAGAGGTGGTCGGCCTAACCCTGGGCTGAACCGGCCTCACATTTTTAGAAAAAAAAATTGCCTAATTAGCTAGTCTACCTAATTACCTGCCAGCCAATACCACTGTAACTGACTGTCACTAAAGAGATTCAAGCAGACTTGGGTCAATTAGGAAGTATAAGGGAAGCAGAATGTCATTAATTATAATAATTAAATTTGTGTTCCCCCTATGTATGGATTTATGATCACGTGGGCTACCACTGAAAAACTTGTATGCTCCCTAGCATAGTGAAAATGCTGCACATGGAAGTTAATTCTCCATACTTGTATTTCAGCACTAACATAGTGCCTGGCACATGGTGATGATGATGAGGAAGATGAAGAGGATGATATTTATATGGCATTTTTGATTTGCAAAATGCCTTATGACCATATTCCATTTGATCCTCACAATGACTGCAGGAGAACGTGCTGTCATTACCCTCATTTTAAAGAAGAGGAAACTGAGGCAGGCAGGGGTAAAATGACTTGCCCAGGGTCACAGAATTAATGAGTATCTGAGCCTAGATCTAAACTCCAATCATCTTGACTCCAGTTCCTGTTTCTGTCCACTGCAACACCTAGCTGTTCTCATTATTAAGTGCATAGTATGTGCATAATCTACACCTGTTTGATGGATCTGCTTTCTATACCTAGCCGTCCTATTCACTGTCAGAGTGATTTTGGACCAGTCACTTAACTACTCTGGGGCTTCTTTCCTGGGGTTAAATGAGATGCTCTTATAGTTCCCTTCTAGCTATAAAGTCCTCTTAGAGAGTGATATAACATAAAAAATGAAGCTCATTTGTACTAGGTAATGAATCAAGTGACTAGAGTTTGAATCATGTCACTGTGACTAACAAGATATATTCAATCATGTCATTTAACTGATCTGTACCTAAGTTTCTCCATCTGTAAAAACATCTCTAAGGTCTCTTTCAGCTTTCAAGAACTGTTGATCTTAGGCAATCGCTTACTCCTAATCCCATCTAAAACGTAAACTCTATGACTTTTTGATGCTAATTTGACATGGTTCTATGACATAATAACAATTCAATTTGTATAATGCTTTAACATTTTACAAAGCATGGTGCTTGTAACAGGCATGCTGCTTCCATTTTACATACAAGGCAACTGACACTCACAGAGGTTAAGTGACTAGGTCATATAAACATAGTCTTATGTGGAAGGCAAGATTTGAACTGAAGCCTCTAGATTCCAGGTCCATTGAACTTTACACAAGACGTCACTGTCTTATGACAGTGACACGTTGTTATTCTATAGTGCTTTCCTACAAAATTGGCCCAAGAGGTTTCAAGGCGAATCTATTTTGTTATCTAGGCAGCTAGGTGACACAGCAGAGTACTGAGCTTGGAGGCAAGAAGACTGGGATTGGAAACTGGCCTCAGACACATCTGGATGACTTAACATCTGCCTGACTTCTTCTTCTTCTTCTTCATCATCCTCATCATCATCATTAGCATTTATATAGCACCTACTATGTGCCAATACTCTGTGCTAAGCACTTAACAATTATTATCTCATTGGATTCTTACAATAAATTTGGGAGGTCAGGGCTATAATTATCCACATTTTACAGATGAGGAAACATATATATATGTATATATATATATATATATATAATGTATGAGTTTTGTAGATATGAAATAGATTATGTTTGATATATCCGTATATGTCATATATATGAAATATGCATATATGCACTCAGTCAAGGGAATGCTTATAAAAAGGAAGTGAAAGATGTCTTTCAATATATGTACATGCATATATTATATATTATAGGTACTATATATGCATACATATATGGATACTATATACTTATTTAATATATATATACATATATATATGTATATATATATATATATATATATATATATATATATATACATACATACATATATACTTATTTCATTATCTGGGTTTACATGGTATCCCTTCAGTAGAATGTAAGCTCCTTGAGGTTAATAACTGTATAGTTTTTGTCTTTTCTCTCAGATGTTTAACCCAACAGTGTGTGATAAATATTTGTATACAGTAGGCGCTTAATAAATGTTTGTTGAATCAAAGCGTTGAATTTGGTCACGGTACTACTTTTGGCTGAAGTGTTCACTTGTCATCTGAGGCTCTACTTGACATGCTTATAAATTCTGAGTCGGAAGCAATTAACCTCTATATTCTTTTGTCCAAGATGTGCTAATAACTTTCTGGGAGCTGTGCTTTCCATCTCCCTAGCCAGAATGGTGAGAAGATATAAAGTCATATTTTGTATCCCCAGTGCTTAGTACAGTGCCTGGCACAAAGCAGGTGCTCCAGAAATGTTTATCGATGGACTGATGGTGATGATGGTATAATGTTGCCTTCAAATTTATACACATTTCTCCCTGAAATATAGAATCGATAAATTGTCCAAACTCTCAGCCCTGATCAGCATCACTAGAATGTTCTTAAACTAACTCAGTTTTTCCCACTCAGCTGCTTGCTTTTGGACTTCTCCATCATGAAGGAGGAACTTTATCAGCACTTACACTTCATCAGTATTAGGATCTCTCTGATTGGATGACTGAGGAGGGAGCTCTTCCCAAAACTTCCATTTAAGGAGTGTGCCCAGGCTAGTCATCTCTTATCTCCCACCAGGCTGTATTCCTTTGGACCTTCCCATTATGCTGCCATGTACCTTCTTCCCTCCTATTAAGGGTCATTTTGTGTTATCTTTCCCCTCTCCCCCATTAGATTGTAAGCTCTTTGAGGGCAGGGACTGTCCATTTTTGATATTTGTATTCTCAACACTTGGCACATAGTGGGTACTTAATAAATGTTTATTGATTGAACCCTGCCATTTCCATATAGATGCCGCATGGATATTGTGTAGTATCAAGACTTGTCTCTGTTGGAAACCTCTTTCCTATAGGTAAAAGACATCTTTCTAATATTGTGATCAGTGTAGGTTGATCTTTGGCAACACTCCCTTGTTTGAGTGAATAAGATTGACTGAAGAGAAATAAAGTGAGTGGAATGGACTTAATCAAGAGATTTAATTAGTCCTGGCACACATTATAAATTCATCAAAAGCGTCACGATCAGCTGCAAAGATTCCAACTGATCTTCCCCATTGACAGAGGACTGAACTCTAGAATAAAAGACTTGGCTTTTAGGCTAAATCTGCAGCATCTTTCACAGCAGCTCAGATCTTCTTTTACAGGCAATGTGGGTCCTATTTTCCAAGTAGTACAAAGCCAAATTATGGTCCACACAAGACACTTGTGAGCTTCTGATTGTCCTCCCTAGATGTATAACAGTTACAGACACACATAGTATTACTATGTGCCTGGTACATAGTAGGTACTTAACAAATGTTTGTCGATTAGTGATTGATTGATGTTCAGATCTGGCACCCACTTTTTCAAACCCACTCATACACCAAACTCAACTCTTGAAAGGACAGACTGTTCTGAGTAGCATAGATTAACATGAAAGGCAGTACAAAGATGGCTCAGATCCCTGTACCTTCCCTATTTGGTCAGGGTAGAGTTCTAGCTCTGAAGTTGTGAGTGCTTCTATACTGTTCCCACCCTTTGTAAACAAAAGACTTCAGATCAGAGATAAAATATATCTATTTTTTTGTATTCATGCATATTCATAGTTTAAAAATTTATTGATAGCAACATAAACATTAGATAGTAAAGGAAATGTTTGGATGACCAAATTAAATTCAATGAGTATTTATTGAATATTAACTTTTGAGAACAAAGCTGGACATTATGCTGGGGTTATGGGAGGAGAGGGGGGTAGTAGATGAATAAGACCTAGACCATTTCCTTAAGGAACTGAGAGGCAGGTAGAGGAGATAAAAGAAGTAGCCGAGTAACTATGGTTGGAAATAGGATATAGCCAGTACCATAAAAGAGAAAGAAACAAAAGATACTGTTGGTTTGGAGGAGAAGGATGATCCATTGGGGTGGGATGGGGAAGACTTCCTGAAGGAAGTGGTATTGAGTTTGGACTTGAGGAATGTTTAGGACTTTTAGAGGTAGATATGCTAGGGGAAGAGAGGAAATGACAAGGGCAGAAAACTGGGAAAACTTGGGGTTTATTTAGGGAACATTTTGTCTGGAGTTTGACTTATTCATAGGCAACCAACCATGGCTTTCCATTTATAGCCTATTCACTGAATGGCTGCTACCTCACTCCAAGTGAGAACCTAAAAAGGCCTAAGGCTGGAAGGGTCAGGGTCTCCCATTGCATCTTGAGCCATCTCCAGGTGACCTGATGAACATCAGGCCACTGGACCCAGATGGCTCAGGAGGAGAAAGTGAGGCTGGTTACCCTGCCCAATCCTCCCTCCCTCAAATCAAAGTCAACTCCAAGTCATGTCAGCATCTCCCTGATATCATGGGCCTCTACAAGAATGAAGGACAAACCCCAAAACAACCTTGGCCACTCACAAGACTCACCACCATCAAAAATTGCTTTTCCTCCAAGATCTTAAACTCTTAAATTTCACTCACTGGTTGCAGTCTTCTGAACTTCCACTGATCTCATTTTCCCACTCCCTATTTCTTGTCCTCAACCAGATGTTCAAGTTCCTTGATTTTTTTTGTTCTCCCACTTCACAAGCATTCTTTCAGCATACCAGTCTTGATCTTTAACCATTTCATGAAATAATTGCTTTCCATCCTTGAAAACTCCTTGCCCCTTTTCCTCCTGTTAATGCCCAACCTTAAATCACTGCCACCATTATCCTTCTTCCCTCCTACTCATGAGTTACTTCTCTTGGGGAAAGTCAGGAAAATGTATTGACTGGGCTTATTATCAACTCATGCTTTCTAAGTTCAACTGGCTTATCTCTCACTCAACTCCCAACTCCATAACAATTCTTTTATTGCATTTTGATTGACCTCCTATTACATTGCCCACATTAGCACCCAAACTGGGTACTTTCTTCTCAAGTACCCAGATCTACCCCACTCTCCCCTTTCTCAGCAGATGGCCTTGTTCCTATTTATTGAGGCCATTGGGAATCTATCATGAGCATCTTCATTTTCATTCTCCATGTCTCAAAACCTCTCTACATACAACATGACTAATCCTCTTCTCTGCTCCACCTCAGAGGATTATGTAGCTCTCCTTGCCAAAGTCAGTGTCTCCAAACATACCCATGATCAAGTATTTGCCCATCTCCATAGGGAACTTGCTTCTTTTTTTCTTTCTCATTTTCAATCTCTCCTTCTCTATTGGATTCTTCCTTGTTCTTGCAAATATTTCCAGGTCTTTCCTACATTATACACACACCCACACCCACACACTCACAACCACACTCACACGCACACACACACACACATACACACACACACCAATCCATTTCCTTGCCCTTGCCATTCTCACATGCCATCTTCCATCTCTCCTCCCCTTCATTGCCCAACTTCAAAAAAGAGATGTTTATGCTTATTCCCTCTACTTCCTCTTCACTGACTCATTTCTCAGCTCGTTACAATCCCCTATGCATCTAGCCTTACTCTCTCCCCTAAATTCTAGCCCTGTATTTACAACTACCTGATAGATACTCCTATTTCAATATGCTGTCCAAATCTCAAACTCAATATATGTAAATTTGAACTTATTATCTTCCTTCTCTCTACCTTCTGCACACACTTGCCTCTCTTTCCAATTTGCCTGTTACTGTTTATGGCATTGCCATAAGCCATCACTAAGGCTTAAAATTCTGGAGTCATCTTTGGCTCTTCTTTTCCCTTATATGCTTCCTTATCATTGATATTGTAGAGGATCTTGAATTTGGGCTGTTTACCTGGGTAGCTAGGCAGTGCAGTGCACTAGGTCTGAGTCAGTAAGACTCCTCTTTAAGAGTTCAAGTCTATTCTCTGACATTTATTAACTGTATGACCTTGGGCAACTGCATGACCTTACCATTGGGAAATGGTAAACCATTCCATTAACTTTGCCAAGAAAACCCCAAAATGGGGTCACAGACTGAATAATAACAAGGGGAAAACCTTATGAAGTTTTTGAGGAAGGGAACACTGTGATGAGATGTTTGTTTTAGGAAGCTTAATCTGGTAGCAGTGTGTAAAATGAATTGGCCTTGAAAGAAAGTAGAAATGGAGAGACCAGTTTGGGGGTTATTGCAATAGTCAAAGAGAGAGGCAATGAGAGTCTGAATGAGAGGGAATGGTAGCAGGGATAGGAAAGAGGGGCCAGATATGGAAGACATTGTGAAGGTATATCATTTTGTTGCGAAGGTATATTCTCACAACAATCCTGTGAGGTTAAGTACTAGACTTTCCCCATTGTACAGTTGAGGAAATTGAAGTTTGTAGAAATTAAGTGACTTGTACAGGGTCAAAAAGTGAGTAAATATCTGAGGCAAGATTTAAACCTGGGTCTCTCCAATTCCAATTCCACCACTCTCTCCTCTACTCTGTGCTGACAGCTATGGTGATGATGAAGAGGAGGAGGAGGAGGAAGAAGAGAAACAGGGGTATAGATTGCAAAGTTGGAATTGATTTTTCTCAAGATCAGTGTTCATTCACATCAGACTATTCCATTTGATAACAACCAAGGAGCCAAATCTTTAGACTAGTTTTCTCAACATTTCAACAGATCAAGGTCTTTTCTCTCCTATACATTTATCTACATATGCAACATTGTAGGAGAAAACTCCAAAAGCAAGTAAGGGTCTCATCCTCATTTGAAGCAGATCACATCTGTGCAGTATCTATTCTCTTTCCTATGATGTCAAGAGGCTAGTCATGTTTGTATAGCCACAATGAAATATAGAATCATTTGGTCACAATCTAGAGGTTTCTACTCAGTTATTTAGGATTCAGATGGAATGTTGGGCAAAGCCCAAAGTCATTGGGTTGGGCACAACCCTCCATTTTGTGTGGGCTGAACAAACAAGTCCTTTTAGAAGAATGATTTCCTGGAAATGCATCATCATTATAATACAAGTCTTGTCCCAGTGCTTTTCTCTTCAGCACATCAGAAGTAAACAAAGGATCTCCATACATTTTAACTTGGCTCTCTATTGTGATTTTTTTGTAACAACATTTCTGCTAGTGGGAGCAAAACCTGAGCCCAGAAATGAAAAAACACCAAGGCTAGAAAGTAATTGGAATGTGAAAGTGCTAAACAATATAAAACTGTAATAAGTAGACTTAAATATAGTAATCTTCCCAAGGCAAAATGAACTCCCCTGGAGGTGGAGGGGGTGAGGAGAGTACAATCACCACCTGGGGTAGAGAGATAGGGTCCAAATTGGAAGGAAAGGAAGTTTATAGCCAAGGCAGACCAGATTGATATCAGACTTTTGAGGGCAATACTGAATTCCATGAGGTGAATAAAGTAGGAAGGAAGATTGGTTAACCAAACACAATTTCAGTCTAGAAAGCTCATACTACATTAGGAAGCTAACCACATACATTGCTAAGGAGCAAACCATTTGTCTGACTCAACTTGTCTTTCTACAATTCTTTTATGATCATGGCAGGAATTCCCTTTCTTGGTTCCCATGCTGATAAGTGGTAAGGGTGAAGGCTTCCATTTCCCATCTTAACTTCATGAGACTATGGGTGCCTCATCTCCCACTACCTTCTCAATCCTTTGAAGATTTCTTCTGACCCTACCAGTCAATTGGAATTGCTCAGAAAATTTTTTCTAAATCATCTTCCTACTTGACCTCTACAGGGTTTGATACTGTCTACCACCTTTTACTTCTTGACACTCTCTTTTCTAGTTCTCATGACATAGCTCACTGTTGTCCATCTAGCTCCATGACTATTTTTCAGTGCCCCTTGTTAATTATCCATCACCTGAAGGCTTGGAGAAAATCCCTCTACACTTTTTCACTTGGTGACCTTTTTTGCTCCTATGGATTCAATCATCATCTCTACAGATGATTTTCAGATACATATTCCCATTTCCCCATCCCTAATTTCTCTCTTGGATTCTAATCTTGTGTTACATTTGAGATTTTAACAAAATGGTAAATTGAGGTGGATCTCTGAGCAAGATAACATTTATTAGCAGGACTATGTCACCTGTCAATAATTTAGTCAACGGCTTCTCTCCACTGATGCCAAAGACCAAGAACAAAAGGACAGATCCCCTTTTATAGGTTTTGAGGAATACAGAACAAACAACAGAACAGGGTAAATGACATCACAGGGTTAAGGGCAACTCGATTGGTTACGATACTGAAGCACAGGGAACAATACGATTGGTTGGATGTTTGGTAATGGGGGTTAGCAATGACTTCCATTCTTCTCTCATGAGTCTAAGAAGTATTCTCTGTTTCAGTCCAAGTGCAAGAGAGCAGACTAGGTTTTTGGCTAGCAAAGAAGATATTTCAAGGATTAGCTTGATGGGGTAAAGCTATCAGGCCCAGTTCCATTTCTTTCACATCCGTTCCCCAAGATTAGTAAAATTCTTGAAGCAAGAATAGATCACTGCTTAGCAGGAGGGCTCAGTTTCTAAACTTAACTTATTACAGGCCCACTGAACTCTGAACTAAGTTCAGAGACAAAGAACCATGACTTGAGCAGTTACAGGACAAAATCAATTACTTTCAAATAGGAATAATATGAAAATGATACAAGATCAACCTTATTTTTCTTGGTTGCCAACTACATGCTCGACATTTCCTTTTAAATATCTTCTCAGGATTAATAACTTAGTATTCCCAAAATTTAACTCCTTACCTTATCCCTATTAAACCTGCTCCTCCTTCTGCCTTCCCTATTTATATCAAGAACATCACTACCCTTCCACTTGCTTCAGCTTTCAACCTTAACCATCTTTGACTTGTCCTGTTCCCTCAACCCCTACATACAATCAGTTACCAGGTCCTGATTCAAATACCAGATCATTGTTCCCATCTGTCTCTTTCTCTCCAAATATGTGACCACTACTCTGCATTTGCCCCTCATTATCTCTCACCTAGACTGTAAGATAGGTAGCCTTCTAATTAGTTTTGCATTTCTAGTCTTTCCCTCCTCCAATTCCTTCTCCATACAGCTGTCAAATTTTAAGGCATGTGTCTGATCATGTCATTCCCCTGATCAAAAGGCTTTATCAGTGACTCTTTCTAGAATACCATGCAATTCTAGTTTTGTTCTTGAAATTTATGAACATTATGTAGCCTGGATCCCAGATACCTGACCAGATTTATTTCATATTATTCTCCTTCATACATTCTATGTTCTAGTTAAACTGGTCTCCTGGCTCTTCATGTTGAAGCCAGCTAATCCTGGCTCAGGGGAGTTAAACTTTCAGAGTGAGAACTGACACCCCAGAGATGGGCAAATCTTACAAACCAGGGCTTGATTTACTGTTTTGTTATTGTCTAGAATCTAAAAAGTGGTAGAGAAAATGTTAATAATGCATATTAAATTTAAAAGGATGTCATTTTTTTGGGGGGGTTGTTAAACATTGAGTAAAATAATTCTGACTGTCTCTTCTCTCTCTACCTTTACACAGGCTGTTCCCCACACCTTGAATGCTCTCTCCTCATCTCTGTCTCTTAGAATTTCTGGTTTCCTTAGTTTCTTTCCCCAGTTATCAGTGCTCTATCCTTACCCAAATGACTTTATATTCAGCTTTTCTTTGCATTTGTTATATTCTCACAGTAGTATATAACCTCCCTGAGGGCAGGAACTCCTGTCCCTTTTTCTAGTACCTACCATAGTGTTATTGCACATCAAAGCTGCTTATTTGAATTGATTGTAGTTGAATTGTTGAAATGAATTGATACTTTACGTTTGTCCGTATTGTATATTCTCAGTTGAATATTAGTTCCTTGAAGGCAAGAACTATTTCATTCTTGCCTTTATGCACTGAGGACAGTGTCCTATATGTAGTAGGTGATAAATTAATGTTTCGTTAATTGGACTGACTTTGAGGCATTAAATATTTGAGAGGCTGTGTGTTGTTGTACCTAAAAGAGTTGGTCTTAGGGTCAGGAAGATTCAGGGTTCAAGTTTGCAGAACTATGTGATCTTGGCCAAAGCACAGAACCTTTCTAGGCCAATAGTGTCAAATCCAAATAGAAATAACTAGGCAACTCTCTCAGACTCAAAGTTACAGAGACATCAACCAGTATTGGTAGATAGACTGTTTCTTCTTTGGGAGTTCCTTATACCAATGAAATAATGGATCTCTAAATACATAATTAGGTTTCATATCTATACTTTTACTTTCCAATTCTCTTTCATGATAGGTAGTTGATTCTGGGTTCTGGAATATTCTCAAGCAGAATATGAGCTCTAGGGGATCTTAACTGGCCAAAAGGACCCCACTGATGGACCAGGTATCTATTTTTTAAGGACCAGCATAGGGTTAGTGTGGAGAGGCTCAGTGTCAGAACATTGACCACCAGGTGATACATTATTTTTGGCCATAGTAATTTCATAAACAGGAGTCTATAAAGGAATAGGGAAGGCTACAATCTGCATTGGGGAGAGGAATAGTCACGTGATGAAATCAGATTTTTTTTTTTTAAGTGTAAAAATGAGGGTCTAAGGATTAAGGGATTTTTTCCTATGGTCAGGAAAGTAAAAGTATGAAAGGGGAAGTATGACTGATCTACTACTAATCTAACTCAACAGGCACTGTTGGAAATATTTGATACATCTACTTTCTTGTTGATGGCCCCCTTAATTTAGTGTGATGTCTGATGTGAAGAAGTTTGAATTCCTTAGAAGAAGACTCTTTATTTCAGCATAAACACAACTGAGAACAATGTATATTTTCTTTCTCCCTAGGTCATCCCATGGAAAAAGCTTCACCTGGTTTTAAGTGAAAATGAAATGGGGAAAATTGTATGGTGTGTTGAAAGCCTTTAGAAATTTCCACTAAGAGCTCTCGTTAAGTCTGGGTTGTTATTCAAATAGACACTCCCAGGGAAAGCAGTACCTCACCAAAAAAAAAAAACAAAGCCAAAAACCAATAAATAAAACAACAACAACAACAAAAAACAAATGCAGCAAAGTTATTCTCTAAAACCACTTAGAATCTATGTCCTCAGGGGAAAAGTGAAAAAGACTGGGGGATCAATCCACACAGAGGCATCCTAAAAATGTAACAGGTTCATGATAATATATTGTGTAACTTGAAATCCCACCTCCTCTAGAAAATCTCCCTTAAGTAATTGAAAAGGGTAATGTACCAGTACATAATATAGTGTGGTCTGATGAAAATCCACAGGTTTGGAGACAAAAACCACCTGTGTTCAAATCTTGGCTCCCACCAATGCACCCTACGAGACTCTGGGCAAGGTCACTTCATATTTCTGGGCATCAGTTTGCTCATTTGTTCATCCTTAAGACAAAATGGAATCAAATTTTCAATGGTGTGGGTACTGTCTCCATAGATACAGAACACAAGTGCCCTGACAATTTGGTCTTCAGTCCTTAGGAGTTGCTTTGGACAAAGAGCAAACGAACACAATCCTCATTATCCTGTGCATCTGATGAGAAGAGTCTGCTCTGCATTTAAATAAATCTGTCTTTGGATAACAGAGATATATCCCTCTATAGCCTACATTCAAACCCTTTAAAGCTTGGTAGGTCCTGAAAGATCTTAGGTTCTATTGGTGTGTGTGTTCATCCTTCATTGCTAAAGAAGACCATGCCATCAGAGAAATAATGACATGACTTGCACTTGACTTAGTTTTGAGTGAGGGAGGGCTGTGCAGGTCACCAGAGTCACATCTCCTTTAGAGACATCTGAATCTAGTGACCAGATATTCATCAGGATGACTGGAGATGACCCAGGATGAGGCAATTGGGGGTAAGTGACTTCTCCAAGGTCACACAGTCAGTGAATGTCAAGTGTCTGAGGTGAGATTTGAACTCGGGTCCTCCTGACTCCAGCACTGGTGTTCCATCCACTGTACCACATAGCTGCACCTTCCCCCCCGGTTCTATTGGTATATTCCTTAGGAACTCAGTGCCTCTTGTTAATTGGGGAATAGTTGAGCAAATTGGGATATTTGAATATTGAAATATTATTCTATCCTAAGAAACAATGGAAATGAGATATTAGAGAAACATAGGAAGATTTATATGAACTGATGAAGAGTGAAGAAAGCAGAATGAAAATGATAAATGCATTAGCTATAATAAGTCAAAACAATACTAAAAATCTAAAAAAAACCCTAGTTGAACTCAGATGAATTACAATGTCCAGTCTTGGTCCTAAAGGATAGAACACATTTATTTCTTTTAACAGAGAGGCGGATGACTGCAGATACAGAACTGCATATACCATCAGGCATAGTAACTTGGCTGGTAGGTTTTTAAAACTGTTTTTCCTTGTTACAAAAGAGAGTTCAATAGGGAGCAGGTATAAGTGATTTAAATAAAAGGCATTCATCAAGCAAACAGAAGACCCCAAGCAAGGATACTTCCATGCCACGATGAAGCACTGGACGACTTTTGTTGACCTTCTTACCTATCAAATGGGAATAGAAACACTTGTACTACCTGTCCCCTAGGAGAGTTATAAGGAAAGCACTTTATAAATAAATAATAAATGTGAGTTAGTATTTATACACTTACCTAATTTGCATATTCATTTAATTTATGTTTATTTAAATTATATTTTAATATTTATCCTTTACATCTCCTAGAGATTGGGGGTCATATCCACTTAACTCATTTGGCATAGAGACTTGTATAAAGCCACATACAAATAAGTATTTAATAAGTGCTTTTAATGTTGGTTCCAATTAAGGAATTCCACTCTGAGTCTCATTGTGTCTTGGGCATGACCCTGGGTTCTCAAAGGCCATGATAATGAAATGCAAATTCTAGCAGGTTACTTACCAAGCTAGAAAGGTTCTGATTATGGGCCCAGTGATGGATGGTATATCTATTCTAAGAGGCTCAGTTTAGCTAACTGTGGAGAGGCTCAACTATCAGGCTACCAGGCAATGACTTTTGGGACTATAGCAGCTCATGAAGACTCTCTACTAAAACGCAGATGGATTACATTCTTCAACAGTGAAGGGAACACCCACACTGATGAAATTGCATCTCCCTGGGTGTTAATTTATATGTGTTAAGTAATAGAACTTGTAAAATTTGAACTGGATTGATAGCAGCCTCAGTTTTCTACTTCACTTTGCCCATAAAGATTCAGCCTTCCAACAATGTGGCCAGTTCACAGCTCCATGGAGGCTGCAGCCTACAGACAACGTCTGCTTAGTGGGAGCATACCACATGCCATATTTTCCATTTGATCATCTAACTTTAAAATCTCTTTTCATTTTCCTTTCCTTCTCTTTGACTTTGAGTTAAATGCAAATTTAAAAAAACAATTTAATGGAAACCAACCTTCTAAATAATTTGAGGTCAGAGTATAGTAGAATGTCACAGTGGACAATATAATGTAGTGAGAGTCTGGTGGCCTGGAATCTAGTCCAGGCACTGTCACTGACCAGTCAGGTAGTGGCCTTGGGAGATCAATTCCTCTGCCTGGATATCAACTACTCACCTGCAAGAAGAGGCAAACGGAGAAGCTCAGAAATGTCAACCATGTGGCTCATTTCTTGCAACACTCAGAGTACGCCAGTGGGGAGCCCTATGCCCCATTTTTATTTGAGTTTGACATGACTCTCTAGCTGATCTCTACCATCCTTTCCAGCTCTAATTTTCATTCATTTCATTCATTCATTTCTTTCCATCTTTCCATGATCTTTTGTCATAAGGACTCCTATTGAGTTCAGTAATGGGGATTTCCTTACCTTTGTACTCCTTGCAATTCCAAACCCAGAACCTCTCTAAATGGTTTGCAGGTGTGATGGGAACATGACTATAAAGTCCTTCCAAATCAATTATACTTGTGTTTGCTTCTTCCAGTTGCCCTAAAAATATTGAAAATTAAGCAACTTTCCTAAAGACAGGATGTGGTTAAGCCACTTTTCAGGAGCCTGTCACTATTAATAAGACAGAACCTTAGTTCTATGCCAAGCTAGGAAGTCTTCAAAAAATACCATTGATCCAAAGCTTAATAAATGCAATTTTGCTTCTGATAAGTTTATTAATTGTTATAAAGAAGAAATCATTCAAGTCTTTTTGAGATCATATGACTCAGGGTGAAATGCAGATCAGAAACTAGCTCCTGGTTCCTTGGATAACATACCAAAAATGGTGGAGGGAAGAGATCATTCAAATTATTTTCGTAAAAGTCTGTGTCCTTTTTTCCTATGAGAAATTTTAGAGATGAGGGAATTAAAGTTTAAAGAGCTGAAAAGACTTGCCCCACACGGTTGATATTCAAACCCAGGCTCTGGAACTTGTGGATAGAGGATGGGACTTGGAGTCAAGAAGACCTGCGTTCAAATTCTGCTTCAGTCATTTATTAGCTGAGTGGACATAGGCAAGTCATCTAACCTCTTTCAGCCTCAGTTTCCTCATCTATAAAATGAGGAAGTTGGGCTTGATGGCCTCTAAGGTCTCTTCCAGCTTTAAATTGAGGATTCTTTGCTTCCAAGCATAGGACTTTTTCCATTATTTGACATTGCCTCTCTTTACTGCCTCTTCCCTACTCCAGACCTTGAGAAATAGCTCTCTAGAGATAGAAGCATTGTTCACTGTGCATGCCTGGTACACCCTTCACTTTTTTTTTGCTAAAACTGTCAATTGCAATTGAGATTTCTATAAAATAAATCCATTGAGGTACAAAGAGCAGGGTAAATGAAACTACTGTCCCAGGTTGGAGTAGATTAGGTGGCCTATGGGCACACAACCATAGACTTCATCTCTTAACTAACTAAAGCATACATTCAGTCACATTCCCAGATGAAGTTAAGGCAATAAGCTTTTATTAAATGCTCACTATGTGCCAGCCACTGTGCTAAGGGCAGACCAGAGGAGATGGCATTCTGATCATTAGCAACAGATTGTGATGATGGACAGGCAGTAGGAGAATAAAAGTAAGACAAGGGCAGTTATTAATGCTAGTGCTTGAATCTATTTGAAGAACAGAAAGATAGGCTACTGTAAAAAGAAGAAATTCTTTGGCTGTATTTATAGATCACCAGTGCTTCAATAGGACCACAGAAAATAATAATCAACTCTATTTCTTTCACTTTGGTCAAGACAACATTCATGGCTGTTTCTGGAGACTTAAAGAACAGTATTTAATTTTGTGTATATTACTGATTCCCTGAATAATTGTCTTGATCTGGTAAATAAAATCATGGAACCTACCGATGAAGTAAGTTATAAGTACCATCACAAAGACGGTCAGAACTGGAAGGAATCTCAGAGCTAATAACCATAACCTGAAAAGGGATACCCTTGAAGAAACACTGCCAACAAGTAATCATCTAGCTGCTTCCTGGAGACTTCTGTAAAGGGGAATTCATGCTTTGGGATGCAACTATGTGGTAGGAAATAAACGTGTATATATATATATGTGTGTGTGTGTGTGTGTGTGTGTGTGTGTGTGTATGTATGTATCTATTTATGCATACATTCAAGCAACATCTGCATTACAGCAAATTCTACTCATCGGGCTTAGTTCTTGTTTTGGGCCAATCTTAAAGAGGATCATATTTAAGGATAGCTAAAATGGCTCGTCTTCCATCTAAATATCTCTAATTCTTTCAACCAGTTTTCATATGGAAAGTTTCTAGTCCCCAAATTGACTCTATCATCATCATAATCTCCAATTAAGAATAACCAAATTTAATTTCTTTCATTTGAAAACCAAGAAAAATACAACCAGATGCCAAATCTTTGGGAAAGATGACATGTCAAAGGGGATCATGAATTTTGAGTTGAAGGGAGCCTTACTGACCATATAGCATAGTACCCTCATTTTACTCAGGAAACTGAAATCCATGGATATTATGATTTATCCAAAGCTCTTGGTCCTTGATGTTGCCCTGTTAATTTGGGTATGGCTCCAGGAATGCCCATTGGTGTTTCACTTGTCTATGTTTCCACTCAAATTTCAGATAGAGGCTGCCTATTTTCTCGGTGGTCTGAATCAATGGTTTAACTATTTTAATCAAATTGGGAAGAATCATTGAGGGGATTGATTTCTCTTGTGCAGTGGACTTATGCTTCTATCACAATGATGATAAATTCACATATGAATATGAATTCACGAAAAGAGCTTTTGTGGTACCCTGGAAAGAACCCTGGATTTTGAGTTGAAAGACTTCGGTTCATATCTTACCTCTGCTGCTTACTAGATTGTGGTCTATTTGTCACCTGTCTGGACTTCAGTTTCCTCATCCACAAAATTAAGGGGTTGGAACAGCCAGCCTCTATGAATACTTTCAGTTCAAAATCTCTGATCCTGTGATTCTCCTTATCCTCTCTAATTGAATTTATAGTATATTGCATTTGACCAGATAAAGAATGCTGGGGATATCTTTCACTTTACATTCTTAATTCTTGATTCTTCTCTCTGCTATCAGAGGCTTACTTTCTTCCACTTGAGTTTAATTAAATTTATTTCAGTTCTCCATCATCAACCTTTTGAAGGGAAGATTCTCTCACCTTATTTCAGAATATTTCCAAAGAATGAAAGGTTTGTCTTTTGGAAGATAATATTGGGTGATGGTAGCGTTAAATAACTTCATTTGAAGAATCTCAGGCCAAAAGCAAATAAAAAATTAAAAGAGAGTTGAGGCTGGTAAGCCCTTGGCTAAGAAGGGGGAAGGGTCATTAAGAAATGAAAGAGATAAGCCACATTTTAAGTTAAGATCAGAAATAAGAATTTTTGGCCTCCAAGAAGGTTAGAAGCTTGAGTGACAGTGAATTTCAGGCATGAATATAAACCTCTCCCCACCCCACCTCAACCATTGATGTAACTTGCATACAGCTAGTATTGAGCAGCATTTATGTTTACTGCATGCTAATGCCTGAATGTGAAAGTGGGGGTGGGGAAAATTCCCTTTCACCTGGACAAAATTTGTACTGATAGATCAGGCCAACTGATATGTGGTGTGTTTATGGTATAGCCTGATGAGGAAAGCGAGTGAGTGGAATGAAATTGGCATTAATGGAGCCCAGGCCATTGGCCTGGAAGAAATCAGATATATAAATTGAACTTGGTACATCTCCAGACTGCTCACTCACTGACTGTTGGATTGAATCATCCCTACGTCCACAGGAAAGCATAGGGAACATTTCAGGAAATCTGAAGATACTCTTAAAGTTGCTAAGCCTGAATTAATGCACACAATATAACATCCAAGAGATTATAGAGTACATGCTTATTCTGTGGCCTTTTGGTTCAACTCTCAAAAAATACTGATGTCTCTCAAGAAGTTTTGAAAGTGACTTCCCCCCAAACAAACAAACCCAAAACCAGGAGTAAATGCTAAGTTGATCAGTTCTGCTTATAGTAGAGACACACTACTTGACACAGCCAGTAGCAATGAGTAGATTTTAATGGGTGGCATTTGTCTAGGTCTTCTGGTATTTCAGTTCATTGCCTTCCTTCAAATGTTTATAAATGTCTGTTTAAGTCCTTGGGTGAAACTGGCAAAGTAAGAATATCAACTAGAGAATAAAAGACATAGTATAATTCTGGTGTGAATATAAGGAAAATTAAGTGATGGAGTTTTCATATGGGGGGAAAGGGGAGGGGGAGAGAGAGGAGAGAAGGAGGGAGGGAGGAAGAGAGAGGGGAGAGAGAGAGAGAGAGAGAGAGAGAGAGAGAGAGAGAGAGAGAGAGAGAGAGAGAGAGAGAGCAGGCACAACTATCTTTGTTTGGGGAAAGCAGGTGGTTCATTTTTATGAAATAATTTCTCTCTTCACTCTTTGATGCTGAACACTCCCATATGCAGCCATAACGTAAAAGAGAGATTAAGTCCTATTTTTACCTTGCAATACTGAGTCACAGAGTTCGATGAAAATAACATGGATGTCAAAGTAAGATTAATACATGATATTTGCATATCTCCCTTCTTTTTGAGGAGCTCTCAAGTCTTCACAACTACATGAATTCTTGCTTGTAATCAGAGCATCCGTGAACAGGGTAGGTTTCACTGAGCCACAACTGAGGCTCCCTCAAATGTCCAAGGATTAGTCCAAAATCCCATCATTAAATTATAGCAGAGCTGATTAGAACCTGAGTCTCCTAGATCAGTTTCCTAGGCTTTCAATTCAGAAACATACTTTTAGAAAAATCAAAGAAGAAAATAGCAAAGAACAAAGGCTGTGTGAATTCCTATTTAGCTCTGTAATAGTTTATTACTGGTTTCTGTGTAAATGGATTCAAATGTGACTCTTTCATTTGCAAGGAAGGAGAGAGCTAGAAAGTAGGTTTGTGCTCTGTCTCTCCCTTCCTCCCTCTATCTCTCTCTCCTCCTCCCTTCTCTCTCTGTCCCTCTCTTCTTCCCTCTCCTTCCCTTATTCTTCCCCCCTCTCTCCCCCTCTCCCTCTTTCTTTCCCTCCTTCCTCCTCTCTTCTCTCTCCCTTCCTCTCCCTTCCTCCATCTCTCTTTCCCCCTCTCTTCTCTGTTTCTGTCCCTTTCTTTCTCCCTTCTCTCTCTCTCTCTCTCTCTCTCTCTCTCTCTCTCTCTCTCTCTCTCTCTCTCTCTCTTCCATTATTAGAGTGCAAAAGTGGAGAGGAATTCGGACTGACATAGCACAATGACAATCCTTCCACCCCATCCTTGCCCCTCCCAAACATTGTTAGCACAGCATTGATCAACGAAGTCAAAATTTTGCACCTGAAGACAATGTTCAGAAAGACTACCTTTACTCTTTGTCATCTGCAAAATAAACAGATCTCCAACTCTTCCGTAATTTATGGGCTACTTGGGCAGAATTTAGTTTACAGTAGAAATCTATGTAAACACAGACATAGTTATGTCTTTCACAGACATAAATACTCTCCAGTAGCCCCCACTTTGCAGAAGTTCTGGAGGATGGTTCATTTGGAAGCAGATCGAAGGCAACATTCAGTCAACATGGTCTCTGTACCATTTGGTTGGTAGCTGAAAGCAACCCTAAAATACTAGGCTCACATGCTTATTTGAGGGACACCTGGGATCTATCTTAGGCCATTTCTCCATTCAAAGTATAAATAAAAAATGTCTTGTCATGGCACCGTAGCACAGAGACATCCTCTAGTAACATGCAGGAATCACTATAGACCTTTGCAGCTGGAACTCTTTTCGATGGGTCTACTCTGCTTTATCACTTAGCCCAGCCTCAGTTATATGGTATAGGATCATAGATCATGGATTTTCATAGAGGAGATCTGCCTAAACCTCTTTTCAGTCAGTTTTTGAACACAGCTCTCCAAATTGAGCATCAAATGACATCAGTCCCAGTTCTTTCCTCCAACCTCCATATGAAAGAATTGACAGGCAACGAGAAGGAGGAAGAGGGGAAACAAAGTACAACAATAATCCTTGAACTGGATAATAAATAAATCCTTGGGCAGTCATGACATACTTGCCTTTTTACTTCATTTGGCTCTCATTTTTTTTCTTCTTTCCTTTCCTTTTTTTTCCTTTCTAGGCAAGCCTGGCACTGGCTGGCTGGGGTTTAACTCCCATCCAGTATAGGTCACTGCAGATGTTAAGAAGCAGGGACTTTTAAAGGACTAACACAGATGCTGTATTCACTTTCAAAATATTTTGAAGTTACCTTTTCTATTCATAGATTATATATGAAGAGCAGAAAGGAAATTTAGAGATCTCCTAATCCAATTTCTTTATTTGATAGGTGAGGAAACTGAGTCTTAGAGGTGAAGTTGCCCAAGGCCACGCGGCTAGCTAGTGTATAACCAGGAATATAATAAGAGCTAGAATTATATAGGACTTTAAAGTCTGTAAAGTGTTTCGTATATGTTGTCTCCTTCTAACCTCACAACATCCTTGGAAGGTAGTTACTATTATTTTAAGCCCCATTTTTTAGATGAGGAAACTGAGACTGAAAGAGGTCAAATGATTTGCCTCAGGTCACATAACCACTAAAGGTCTGAGGCAGGATTTGGACTCAAATCTTCCTGACTCCAAGTCTAGTGCTATGTCAGCCAGCAACCTACATCCCATTAACTGTACTTTTCATAAGTTGAAACTAAAACCATAGTCAGCAGACATATTGCACACTTATTGTTGGATATTTTATAATTAGAAATTTAATTAATAGCCAGGTGCAGTACGACTCTGGGGTTTTAATTTCCAGCAACAAAATGCTGAAATATAAAGCAGAATCATGGAATCTTGGCTCTTCAGATATCATCTGTCTTAACCCCTCCTTGATGCAGAATTTCCCCAAAAACATCTCCTTTGGTGATTATCTAGATTATCTACTTTCTGTTTGAAAATCTTCAGTGTGAGAAATGATGAGCTGGTTGATTTGAGAAAAACATGGAAAGACTTGCATGAAATCATACAGAATGAATGGACAGAACCAAGAGAACATTGTTACAGTAACAATCATATTGTTTTAAGGACAACTGTGACTAAGTCATCCTGAATATTATAAATACTCAAATCAACTACAAAGGACCTATGAAGGAAGATGCTATCCACCTCTGGAGAAAGAACTGCTAAATAGAAGTATGAGTAGTATGGTTTACATATACATACATGTATGTGCATGTATGTATGCAATATCAAATGGTGGCCTTCTCTAATGTAGGGTGGGGAGGGAGGGAGGCAGTTTGGAACTTAAAATATAACAAAAAATAAATTAAATTTTACAAAATTTCAGTAATAGGGATTTATTTTTTTCCTAGGGTATCCTAACCCATTTAAGGACAACTCTAATTGTTAGCAAATTCTTCGCTGCACTGAACTGAAAACTTTCCTCCTAAAATTATGCCTTTTCATTCCTTAGTTCTAGTTCCCTCTCAGAACCAAAGAGTATTTGGTAGGATTTCCCCTTCCTTGATATAGTTCCTCAAATATATGAAGGCAAGGGTCAGGTCATGTCCCTGCTGAGTTTTCTTTTTCCAGGCTGAACCTTTCCCTAGTTTTCCATCATGTCCTCCTAGGTTTCAAGTCTCCTCATGATCTTGATCAACTTCCTCTTGATATGCTCCAGTTGATTAATGTCCTTTTTAAAAGAGGAGTCCAGAAATGAACATAATACTCCAGAGGCAATTTGATCAATTTAGGCTACAATGAGTGGTACAGTCTCCATCCTCATTCCAGAGACCACCACTAACTTTTTGACAGACACATCACACCATTGACTCATATTGCTTGCTGTCACCAACTTCATTCAGACAAAATCTCACCATTCTTCCACCTGTAACAGAATTCCAATGATTGAATTCACAGTTTACTTCCTCTAATGAATTCACATGAGAAAACAATTTCGTGGCCAAGCTAAACGATAATCTATGATTAATCACTATCCCTAGTGCTGCCTTATTACTGTTGTGAAAAGTTTATTATTGAGGCAAAGAGTCAGGAGTGAAGTCCTGGGGTTATCACACCTGGAGGAAGCTGGATGGCTCTGCAGAATTTTAACAGCAACTTACAATCCACTGTGATTCTCCTGAATCAAGCCATTTCTCAAGAAAGATCCCCAGTTAAGGATGTGGAAGTCAAACTAATCTTTTTACATCTGTTGCATTGAAAGCCAGCATGGTGAGGGGCTTCCGGGTTCAGCTTTTCTACATAGTACACCACCAATAGAGTCAAACCACAAGTCTTAAATTCAGCCACTGTTGAGAGCAGGAGAGAGCTAGATGAGAGATAAAATTGAAAGATATTTTATGACTGAGGTGGTTTTTAAAATCTGAATCACACCGACACCCAGAAATTGCCATTTTAGCCAGAAAAAAAAAAAGAAAGGACATACTTTAGCTATGTCCTTAATTCCATACAATAAGCTAAATTGGATAAACAGGAAACAAAAAGAAGCAACCCCAATGTATGCATTGTGCAATAAGTCCTAAAGACATGCATCAAAACCAAAGCATTTCCTCCTTTCTGTGCTGACATAAATGCAAACTAAAAAAAAAAATAGAGAAAGGGGAATTTTTTTTTTTTAAAAGATCGCTATTGGATCAAAAATGGCTGACAGAAGAAGAAACATTAAAAAGAGCTGAGGGAAAACAGCTGCTAATCTAGAAGAAATCTGCTGCCTTTAATAACGAAAATGTTTGATCTGCCTTCCCTTTTGCTTTAATGAGATTTGCAACAATTCATTACCCGAACAGTCAGTCCGGTATGGCTCCCTTCTGCAGAGATGTGTTGGTATAGTGAGAGCTGGGGCAGCTCCCTTCTCTTCCCCAGTCTCCAAGAAAATAAAAATGAATACCTTTGTTTTCAATTCACTTAGACACCATCTCTAAAAACCCACATTTAGAAATGATCAAATAGGATATCCCTTTGGATAAAGCGAAAGAGTTCAGGGCATATGTCAGTGGGTTAATTGGATTGTATTTGTATTTAAGCTCGGCAGCCCTCTCTGGTTTCCCCCTCTTTTCTCCTGCAAGAGCCAGGAGAGGGAATGTGAGCCTGCTTTTGTCTCCTTTTGCCTTGCTTAAGGCACGTTTTAGGCTTTAACTTCATTTTTCGTTCTACAAGCCCATCAGGCAGTTAGCCTGTTTCAGAGTTTCCTCAGGACCAGTGGTTTTTTTTCCCCCTGTGCCTGAAATGCAGCAGAGCAACCATGATTCTCCAGACACAGGAGAGCAAGCAGAAAAACCTCAGCCCATTACACCTATTATATCTGGACGGGCTCAGAAGCGTATGGTTTCTTGATCATTTACCACCCACTTCAGCTCTCGGAAAGGAGAAACCCCAGTTCAAATAAACACTGCAAGGCCTCAACCAGCTGCATCATTTTTGTTAGCGTTTTTTATCCCTGAAGCTCGATGCCTTAAAGCCTACAAGCCTAATGGGAAAGCACTAAGAGGAATTCTGCACGGATGTAACTCCCCACTCGGCCTTAGATACATTCCCCCCAAGTGGGCGGTTCCTGATTCCTGTCTTCTCCTCTCAAATGCCGTGGAGGGGGGGGGGTTGGCTTGCGGAACCCAGTTTTCTTCAGCTAGCCCGGAATGGGTGGACCCCTAGGAGGGGGCACCGATCAGCTTTGGTCTTCTTGATCAGGAGGCACCCACCCACTATCGAAGCTGCGAGAGAAACGATTCCCCTTTCCGACATCCAGTAGGCTCCTACCTCAGGCACTTGGCAACGAGAAAAACCGTAGCTAAGAGGCCTGGGACACATGCTATACAGCCGGGAGGAGGTGAGGGGGGTGAGAAGTAGGGAGTGGGATTGGAAAGAACTGAGAAAGATACAGAGAGAAGCCTGCACCTCTGCCCCGCCCACATGTGCCAGGCTCCTTCATCCCAAACAGAATCTGGTCAGGGATTCGGGAGCCGAGCTGCCTGGGAGTTATGGGGGATTGAGGGTTGAAAAAGACTCTCCAAGACCAGGGGCGGAGTCTCCTCAACCTCTCCGACCTCCCACCCTCAGCGTCTCTGACCTCGGACCGAGCAGACTCTAGGCGGGGGGCGGGTCCCTTCAGTCTTTCTCAGCCTTGTCCCCACCCCTAGCCTCAGCCCCTGGCAGAGAGTGAATTCTGATGTGGGGAATGGAGGAACCCCTCTCCACCTCCAGCCCCACGCCCAGACAGAGATGAGGATGTGGAGAGCAGGGTGTCCTTCAGTCCTCCCCACCCCGATACAAAAAAGTCAAGCATCTCTGATGACGGTGGCTCTCCGCTCTTTTCCCATAAACTGAGTATCTTTGATATAGGGGGTCTCCCTCGCCCCACTACACAATCTACAGAGAACAAACAAAGCGGCTCAGGCAGAGAGACGAGGTTCTCAGCCCCATATCTTGCACATAGAGCAACTCAGGGGACAGAGGTCTTCTTCAGTCCCACATCCAAAAACTGAAGCTTCGAGGTGGAAATAGGAGATCCTTTTCAGCAGTCCTCTCTCCCCATTCACAGCAAGAACAGCTCCCGCACACAAAACAGCCGGGAACGGGGGGGTGCGGGGGTATTTCTTATATCCATCCACATTCCTCTCTATAGACCGAACAGCTCCAAGTTGGGAGTTGGGTAAGGCAGGGTGGGGGTCCCTCAGCTTTCCCTTCCAGGATGACTGAGTTGGCGGTCCCCTGTTCTCCCTCCATAAACGCAACTAGAGTGGTCTCCTGACTACCCCTGTCCTCAGGCAGAGCAGCCCCAGGTAGGGGCTGGAGTACCCCTCATCCCTGAACAGAGAAGAAAGCGGGGGGGGGGAGTTTTGCAGCTCCTTTTCCCAGGTGAACTGAGATGGGGGTTGGGGGGGCATTCTGAGCCCCTAGACAGAGAAGTATTGAGGTGGGGTCTGAGGTTTCCCACATCCTTGTTCACAGAAGGGGGCTGGAGAGGGGAACTCTGCAGCTCCTCTTCCCAGGTGGGCTGATATGGGGTTTGGAGGGTCTTCTGAGCTCCCAGAAAGAGAAGTCTGGAGGTGGAGTCTGGGGTCCCCCTTATCATTGTGCAAGAAGGGGACTGGCGAGAACTCTACAGTTCCTTCTCCTAGGTGGACTGAGATGGAGGTTGGGGGGTCCTGACTCCCCTCCCCCCAGCAAAGCTGGGATGTCTGGCCGTCCTGCCCTCAGCCAGAGTAGCCCCGAGGTGGGGGTGGGGGCCCCCCTTGGATGAGTACTAAAGGTGGGTGGGGGAGCATCCCTGGAAGGATGAGGTGGGGGCATGTGTCACCCCCAGGGAGGCCGGCTCCGGGCTCGGGGCGAGCGGAATGGAGGTGTCGGTCTGTCCGCTCCCCAGACCGCAGCTCAGCCCCGGGCGGTAGCTCTCCGGACCGGCTCTTTACCAGCCTGGTCCCTGGCCGGCTCGCAGGCAGGACACTCACCTGACTGGCGGCAGGCGGGCGCCCCTCTCCCTGACGCCGGCGGGCGGTCAATTCGTAGGCTGCGGGGTAGCCCGGCTCTCTCCGTGTCCCATTCCTCCGCGGGTGACCGTGGTGGCGGCGGCGGCGGCGGCGACGGCGGCCTCGGTTTAGGCTCCACGCCCGGAGCCTCCCTCGGACTCAGCACCTCAGGTGCTCTGAACAGCTCCGCGCCTCGCCCCGCCGCTCCTGGCTCCGCCCACATCTCGTGTCCGCAGCCAATGACGGCCCGGGACCGGCCCCCCTACCTCCTACCCTGTCTCCCTGTCGCTGTGGATTCGACAGCTTCAGCCCCGCCCCCTCAGCCCCAAACCGGGTCCCCAGCCCCCGGGGCCGCTGCTGAGAGCTAGGACCACAGCCCCCAGCGTGCCCCAGGGTTTCCCCCGGGACTTCTGGGACATGCAGTTCTCCCAGCGGCATCGTGGGTTCACTGGGCAGCATCACCCCCCCCAGAGGTGTACTGCATTTCCCAGGATGCACTACGGGGATGGGAGCAAGGAGGTTTTGAGTGACTGTCTATGGAGAAGGCCTGCACTTGGAGAGGGGAAAGTAGGCAGGCAGGACATTCCCACGGCGCCAGGACAGTCCTGGGGTGGCAGGGCCATCCCGGGACTTGGGGCGGGGGTTTGGGGTGGGGTTAGCAACCCTAACCCTGTTATCTCTGTAGAATCCAGGCTTACATAACCAGATGGGGAAACTGAGGCACAGTGGGAAGGGGCCCGAGCAATGAAAAGTCCCACATTTTCCTTTTAGTGCTGGGATCCTCCACATTCCCCATCTCCTTGTTCTGGTTCTGGTCACTCCTCCCCCGACAGGCCTTTTTCTTTCAGAGCTCTCTTGGACAGCTCCCTACCTCCATCTCTGTAGCTCTGCCCCTCCTCCCTTCTCTAAGCTGACCCTCCCTTCTAGGGTCAGGATTCCCTTCTCTGGGTAAGATCTCCTTCCGAGATCCAGGCTTCCCATCCTCAAATCAGCTCTCCTCTCTCTGAATCAGTTCTTTCTCCATGGATCAGAGTCTTCCCCCTCAAGTCCCCTTCCCCCACCCCTCCCTGCACCCAGAAAGGGGCCCTTCCTATGATGGTTGAAAGAGCAGTGGTTTTGAAGTCAGAGGATCCACGTTAAGACTGCTATATTTGCTAGTTACTAGCTTTAAGCTTGGAAAAGTCACTTAACTCAGCCTCAGTTTCCACACTTGTAAAATGAAAAAAAAAAAGTTGGGTTAGATAATCCCTGTGGTCCTTTTCAAATCTAACTCCTGTGACCCTATGATCCTTGGACCAGGGTCCCCTCTCTGGACCTGTCTCTGCCTGTCTCTCCCTGGTGAATCCTTTTGGAAGCCAAATTACTATGTTTTTTCAATTCTACCTCTGATCTTGGCAGTGCCTGATGGTGTTACCTAAGGCAAGTTGCTTCACTTATCTGGGCCTTTGAGATAACATCGTGTAGTAATGGGGAGATCACTGGGTTTGTAGTCACAGAACCTGACTTTGAATTCTAGCTGCAGTTGTATAACTCTGGATGTCAATAAACATTTAGTAGACGCCTCCTATTTATAAGATGCATAGAAAGAAAAAGTGCATTCTAAGGAAAAAACTGAGGGCAAATCATTTCTTTTGAATCTATGTTTTCTTTCCCGAAGAACGAAGAGACCCACTTAGCCCATGATCCAGTGAAACTCTCATTCCTCATCTATTAAGTGAGGAGGTTGGACAGGAGGATGGTTAATGTGCCCTTTCAACTGTACTCTTTGATGGTTTTCTGTAAGTAAAACCTACCCTTTTAAAAACTCTTAAAGATAAAACCTTGTAACTGTGTTGTTGATTTAGTTATAGTGAGTAATCCTGTAATACAGGTGCTTGTTCCAGTTTCAGTTCATGTAGGAGACATCTTCTAAAACCACAGTACCTGATAATCTACTTATACATTCATTACACTTTTTGCTTTTTTGCTGTCTGGTAGCTTTTGACCTTCAATTTCTCCTTTCTGTTCACCTCAGAGATCTCAACCTACCTACTAGAAAATCAGACCTTTTAAGAGATAGGGATTGAGTTTGTGATTTCATGGATAGAAATAGCTTCCATGTGAGGAATCTCCTTTTGTCAATGCAGATTGATACCTTTTCAGCAACTTATAGCATCTTAGAGAGTTGCCCAGGGTCATAAAGAGGTCTGCGTCAGAGATGGGAACATAGACTTTTAGTTTAGAATCACAGTATCTTAAGAGGTAGAAACATGAACCCAGAAGTCATCTAGTTCAGTTCCATTGAAGCAAGATGCCTTTCCTAATTGGGAGTTCTATAATGTCCTTTATTAGTGGTCATCAAATATGTATTTAAATACCTTCCATGATGGGGTACTTACTATGAAAATTATTTCATTCTTTGTTTTGTTGAGTAGTTTCAGTCATACCTGACTCTGTGACGCCTTTGGGGGTATTCTTGGCAAAGATACTGGAGTGGTTTACCATTTCCTTCTCCAACTCATTTTACAGATGAGGAAACAGAGGCAAACAGGATTAAGTGACTTGGGTCACATGGCCAGTAAGTGTCTGAGATCAGATTTGAACTCAGGAAGATGAATCTGACTCCAAGCCCCATATTCCATCCACAATGGCACCACCTAGCTGCCCCTATCCCTATTAGAAATGGGAGACATTTCTAATCATCATTATTTTTTCCTAACAAAATGTAGTTGAAATTGGCTTCCCTATCACTTTTACCTGTTAGTCCTATTTCTACCTGTGGGATCAAACAAAATATGTTTTGTTTCCAATTTTGGAAGGCATGTACCATAATCAAATGAGCACTGATCTTGGAATCAGGAGAAACCTGAATTTCAATAAATTTTAACTATCATTTCCCCATATAACTGGCATTCAAATACTTGAAAACAGTTATTAAATTAGCCCAAGGCTGCTGCTTCTGACTAAGCATCCTTATTCACTAAAAATTGCCCTTATAGGTTTCAAGTTCCTTTACCCTCCCTTGGACATGCCCTAGCTTGTCATTATCTTTCCTAAAATAATGAGTCTTCAAATATTCCACCTGTAGAATATTCCAACTGGGAGTACAGTGGGACTATCAATTCCTTTGTTTTGTGAACTGTACTTCTATTAATAGAGCCTAAGATTACATTAGTTTTGTAGGTTTCCACATCCTACAACTGACTCACACTGAGCTTGAAAAACTTACAAAACTTCTAGGAAGACATGCCAAAAGGAATTCAATATTGTGTCTAAATCGTGAGCAAGAGTAATTAGAAACAAGTTGTGTAGGTAGGCAGGTCCCTGGAGGTGGGAAAACTGATTGAGAGAAATGAAACATCTTGGTAGCATCACTTAGACAGAAAGGTGGGAAAGGAATTGCATTGAAGGTGAGAAGAAGAGAGGACCAGGATTTGGGGGCTAGGTGATGCAATTTAGCAAAACTGATAAGTGAAGAAAGGGGGAACCTATAGTTGAAATGAATGATCAGGGATTTTAGCTGTTTGGGACTTTTTTTTTAATTTAAGGAATTTGTTTTCTATAGAATAAGGCGAATTTCAAGATACAAATAGAGATTGAGGGTTGACCTTAGAGATCATCTATTTTAGAATTCTCATTTTCCTCATCTATAAAATGTATGGGCTATGCTTGACAGTCTATAAACCCTTTTAACTGTAGTTCTAAAGGTTTATGATTCTTTGCTGAAAAGATGATCAATCCAGTATAGTGGAATTAGGAGATCTGAACTCCTATCTGGGTTTTGCCTATGACCAACTCTGGTCTTAGGGAGGTCATTTCATTTCTTTACAATTTAGTTGATGGAGTTGGATTAGAAAGATCCTTTTCCACTCAAAAATTTTATGATTCTATTTTTAAGATGCTACGAAAACTGACAAGTAGATGGTTTCACCTATGGTGAATGAACACAGAAACTTCTGGCACTTTGCAAGGGAACTATTTCACCAGGTACCACATCAATACAAAACCCCAAGGGAGTGTGGGTAAAGTACAATGTTTCGTTGAAATGTTCCAAATGAATCAGGTTAAGTTCAGCTTGATTTAACCAAAACAGCAATGCTAAAAGCTTTCCACGATCAAAAGTCCCAAGTACTGTTTAAAACCCCCCACTGTGGTGTGCTGGTAAATGCTTAATAACCGTCTATTAAAATATAAAAAAACAAAAAAGTACTGTGATACACTATTACATTTAATCTACATTAACATTGTCTCAATGGCTTTCTTAAGTCTAGACAATCAACAAAACAGTAAATCAAATTCTGATTTGTACCAATTGCTAATTTGCCAGATATAAATACTCACACTGAAAATTTAACAATAGACTCCCTAATGCTAGTTCAAGCTGGTTCCTGCATACCTCCTGGTTAAAGGTCAGAAATAATTATAGTTAACATTTATACTACACTTTATGGTTTGCAAATTGCTTTTCATATGTTATTTTCTTATGGTTTTGCCATTTACACAAAGGCAACACATGTAGCAGTAAAATGAATAGGAATTTAAAAAATACTTTCAGATATTTATAGTTCTATCGTGTCACTCAGATTTCCAAAGGAGATCTTACTTTGTGGTGATTCCTGTAATGCATTTTCTGCCTCCCTTCCTTCTTCCCCCCTTCCTTTCTTCCTTGTTCCTCCTTCCTTCTCTCTCTTCCTTGTTTCTTCCTCTCTCCCTTCCTCTTCCTTCCCTCCCTCCCTTTGTTATTAAGAGTGCTTAATTTTCTAGTTACTAGTCATAGCTTGGAAAAATCATTTAATCTTTCTCAGCCTTAGTTTCCTCACTTGTAAAATGAAAGAATTGAGTTAGGTAATCCCAGTGTCTGGGACATATTAAATGTTCAGCAAAAGCTTATTGAGTTGAGTTTAGGCAGGGTGTCCCAAAAGTCTAAGAAAACCGTGCTAAGACATTTGAGACACCTGACACATGCATATATGCACAGACATACACACATTGTCTATAGTGTTTAGTATATAGTGAGAACTTGAAAGGGACATTTATGTATACACATATATATGTATGTACATATACACATATGTATCCTTATTAATATCATTTCATAGTGACATTATAAAAATTTAGACAGAAGTGTCTAAAAATTCTTTGTGTTCCTGGAATAACATCTACCTCTTAAAATCTGACAGAAATTCCTATTTTTGTCCTAAAAGTAATAGGGAACCAATGGTGGTTTTTGAGCAGGGGAATGACGTGATCAGATCTATGTTTGAGGAATGCCAATTTGACAATTGTGTGGAGGATGACTCAGAGAGGAGGAGAGGTCAGAGGTAGAAGGAAGTGAATAGAAATAGTTGAGAAAGGTCTGGATGTGATTGACTGTAGACAGAAATCACAAGATCTGGCAACTCAGCAGATATGAGGGAGAAGGGAGAGTTGAAGGTAACTCCAAGTGTACAAACCTGAGTGCCTAGAAAGATGTTTGTGACCTTTATAGACCCAGAGAAAATAATAAGAGGAGTAGATTTTGGGGAGAAAGAGAAGTTTCATTTTGGACTTGAATTTGAAATATCCAAGTGGAGATGCTCACCAAGTGGTGTTGTAGGATTAGCACTCTGGAGAGAGATGAATAACGGATATTTATATTTGGGTGTCATCTGGATAGGGGTGAGATCTGTACCCCTGGAGCAGATGGCATCAACAAGAGAAAGAGTGAGAGGTCCCAGGTTGAAGCCCTGGGACGCACTCATGCTTAGGAAGCTGGATATAGAGATGCTCTGACAAGTTGGATGAATTGGATAGATAGGAAAACAACCAAGAGAGCAGTGGCACGAAAGCCAGGGTGAGAAGAGGAGCCTGGTAATAAAATGACAGAAACAGTTCAGAAAAGAAAAACCTCAAAGAGCAATAAATAGGTTATGGTGGGGATGACAAAATGGTGACTTACTGCCTGCTCTGATGCTTATCTCAAGCACTTGCTTCTGCATGAAGACTTTATAAGCAACCCTACTCTAACCCTTTGATCCTACTCCAATCTCCCTTTGATTTGAATTCTTGCAGCATTTATATTGTCTGTAGCTCTCAGTTTAGTAGTTTATTAATTATTTTCTATCATTTCAATTCAAATGCTAAATCCTTTATAGCATTTTCTCTTATTCTCTAGACGTCCTTTGGAAATAATATCCTGTTTAAGCTTTCTTTTTTTAACCTTTTTTATAAGACAGTATGCAATCCGATAGAGACTATACAGGTACAATCATATTAAATGTATTTCCACAGCAGTCATGTTGTGAAAAAAGAATCAGAACCAAAGAGAAAGAAAACTCAGACAAACAAAAAGAGAAAACAGCATGTTTCCATCTATATTCAGACTCATAGTTCTTTCTCTGGAAGTGAACATTTTCCATCATGAGTCTTTTGGAGTTGTCTTGCAGCATTCCATTGCAGAGAAGAGCTAAGTCAATCAGGGTTGATCATCTCACAGTGTGGCTGTTACTGTATACAGTGTTCTCCTGGTTCTGCTCACTTCATTCAGCATTAGTTCATGTAAGTCATTCCAGTTTTTTTCTGAAATCAGTCTGGTCATCATTTTTATAGCACAATAATATTCCACTGCATTCATTTACCACAACTGTTTAGGTTTTGGTGGCTTAGAATGAATATAAATAACAAAAGCTGGCCATATTTTACCTCAATTCTCATTGCATCCTGGGCTATTTCCTACATCTTGCCACTGGACTCTGAGGACTCTGGAGGAGAGAGTGAGGGGGATGACTTTGCCCAGCTCTGCCTCACTTAAATCCAATTCACATGCAAAGTCAAGACTTGCCATATCATTGGTCCTCTTTGAGAACAACGAACAAAAGATAACAACAAAGCTATCTATTTTTCACAATAGTCTTATGATGTGGAAGGTGCATGGATTATTATATTATCCCTATTTTACAGAGGAGAAAATTGAGGGTCAGAGAGGAGAAATGACTAGGCTGAATTTACAAAGCTAGGAACCTTCTTCCTACTTCTAGTGGGATAGCCTTTGTTTTATGGATCTCTAAAGAGCTTACTATATGATGTTGGGGAGGAGGGAATATACTTATCTATGATCATAACTACTATAGTCTGGAGCCATGACTTGTCCTAACCAGGTATCTCTCCTAGGTTTTTTTGCAGTTCTCTGGATACAACTGGTGCTTAATAAATGTTTCTTGAAGGAACGAATGTTAGCTTATCTCCCAATAAGGCTGTAATCTCCTTAAGGGTAGGAAGCTTATCTTCTGTTTCTTTTGTATCCCTCAGTGATGTGTTACCCTTAGCAGATGCTCAATTAGCACTTGTGGATGAATTGATTTATAGCCTCATGGCATGATGATTGTGCCATATGATGTGGTGTTCTAGGTGTTTCTTTACTAAAGAATATCTTTCATCCTTGAGGTAATTTTTACTTTCTGCTTTGTCTTTTTTTCTTTTCAGAGTTGAAGTCCCTTAGCATTTTTACAAGTCCTGAGGAGAAGATTGGCATGTTTTACTGATCAGAAAATTGGCAATTTCCATCACCCATTTTTTATGAGAATGTTTGTTTGTTTGAACTTTGCACCTGCAGGGGCAAAAAGGCCAGGAGTGGCAGAGAAGGAGAAGGATGTAGTGGAAGGAATCAGGCAACCCAGGTTTGAATTTAGCTCCACCACTCACCGCCTATATATGATCTCAGACAAGTCACTTAACCAGTCTGGGCCTCATCTGGAACATGAGGCAGTTGAATCATTAGACTGTAAGAGCTCTTCCTACGTTTCTAATCATCTTACATTTACTTCCCTTCACATTTTTCACAATCCAGCTTCCCTGGCTCCTTGCTCTTCCCCTTACACAACTCTCCATCTCCCATCTTTGTGCCTTTACACTGGCTGTCCTTCCTGCCTAGAATGCCCTCTCTCCTTACCTCTGCCTTTTAGAATCCGGGGCTTTTTTTTTCATTATTTAGCTCAAGGGACATCTTTTTCAGATCTCCTCTTCTGTTCATACCTTCCCTTTTCTCATTACCTTTCCTTTGGTCATTATGTATCTCACATGTACCTATTTACCTGTTGACTCCGATTATAAGCTTTTGCCTTTTTTGTATCTTTAATATTTAGCACAATGCCTGGCACATAGCAAGTGGTTGGTGACTGACATGCTGCAGCTACTAACACTCATTATGAATTTTTCTATCCCCTTTTGGATCACTTGAAATACACACGCACATGCACACACACACATGCACATATACATACATACCTGCAATACATATACACATATTAAATATATACATATATGCACATGCATATGCACATATATACACATATGCAATATATAAATATATGTATATACATATACATACATATATACACAAATATGCAATATATATAAATATATGTAGACATATACATATATACACATACACACATACATAGATAGATACTCTGAAAATATAGATGTAAAAGTTAGAGAAGGGGGAAAGAAAACTTCCATGGGCCATGGAAAGCTTCATGGAGGAGGCAGAGCCTGAGTTGAGCCTGGAGGGAGGACATTCTAGAGATTAGAGGATGGTCTATTGTTACTTGTGTTTGTTCTTAATGCTTGAGAAGGAGCAAAATGACCTCACAATGTTGGGGTCAATGTACAGTGTCCAGCTGTGAGAGCATGGCCTGTGTGAATGCACATAGTGGGGAGATTGTCAGGGAATAACTAGTAGTCCAATTTGGCCGGAAAGTAGATCACATGGAGGAACTTGAAATAAGACTAGAAATGGAGGTTGGATCCAGATTAACAAGAGCCTGAAGGCTAAATTTAGAAGTCTGTATTTTATTCTATAGGCAATAGGAAGCCACTGGAAGTTTATGAGAGGAGGAAAGAACTGATTAAACATATATGCATTAGGGATTGTTTTGGCAACCTCATAAAGATTAGATCAGAGAGGGGAGGGACAAGTTAGGGAGCTATTGCATGGTCCAGGCTAGAGGTGAAGAGGTGGACTGGTAGTTGTAGGACTGAGGAGTAATATATACTTGCAAGAGAAATTGTATTGGTAAAATCCCAAGAATTTGGCAACGGAGTGGATGAAGGGAAAGAGGAGAAGAGGGAGAGGGATGAATCAAAGATGACTCCTAGGTTTCCAACCTGAGTAACTGAGAAGATGATGTTGCCACCAACAGAAATAAGGAGAGTACAACTCCAGATATTGTTGCATTGACTCAATTTACCAGCCAACCAAATAATGGGTCTATACTCCAGTATCTCTGCCAAGAAAGTCCCAAATGAGGCCATAAGAATTAGACATGACTGAAATGACTCAACAACAACAACGTTGTAAAAAATTAAATTATAAGAAAAGAATATGACTTCTATACCTCTGCAGCACCTATACTTCAGAGCCCTAGGTAGGTTTTAAAATTTCACCCTCCAGAACTGGGGTTGAGTAGGAAGGGGAAGATATCCTAAGGAGGGTATTTTGCTGTGATTTTTTGGGGGGGAGCAAGAATGATTTACTGAATGAAAAAAGAATTTCCTCAGTACTTTGTGTTTTTGTTCAGTCATTTCAGTTGGGTCTGATCTTTGTGATTTCTTTTGCGGTTTTCTTGGCAAAAGTACTGAATTGGTTTACCATTTAATTTTCCAGTCCATTTTATAGATAAGGAACTTAGGCAAACAGGCTGAAGTGACTTGATCAGGGTCACACAGCTAGTAAGTGTGTAAGGCCAGATCTGAACTCAAGAAGATGGCCTGACTCCAGACCTGGCACATTATCCACTGCACCACCTAGCTGCCTCGCTTAGCACTTAGTATGTGCCAATCACTGGGCTAAGCCTGTGTATGCAAATACAAAAATTGAGATAGCCCCATCTTCATGGAGTTTAAATTGTAATAGGGATAGAAAACACATATTGGGGAATGATGGCAGGGGAGAGATATTTTGCTTTGGAAAGTCACATGGATGGTGAATGGAGCTTGGAGTAAAGTAGACCAATATACTTTCTCCAGGAATCATGTCAGTGTGGCCTCAATTATGGCTCCAGAACTGGAAATGATGGTGAGAGTGAGAAAGAAAAGTAAAAGTTGGGAGGTGACAGAGAGCCACTCAACATGAATTCAGAAGTTAGGATTGAATGATGAAATTTATAGGTTCATGGGATATAGGGCAGGAAGAGAAGAAAATGAAATGTAAGCAGGTTAACTTACTTGCCCAAGGTCACCCAGTAAGAAAAAAGAACCCAGATGTCGAGTCCAGAATCAATATTCTTTGTATCATACTGCATTGATATCTTGGATTGACCCCTATTAGCCAGGTGACCTTAGACAAATCACTTTCCCTGTCTTGGCCTCAATTTCCTTATCTGAAAAATGGATGCCCTTTTCTAACTTTCTGTGGTTCTGGTTTGTGGTCATCAGAGCAGCATAAGGAATAAAGGGGTAAGTCCATGGAATTTCCATATCTCCTTACCCCATCTACTGGTTTATATTATTTGGCAGTGATTGAAATTGACAGGAGTATAGCTCCATTGCAACATGCAAAGTCCATTTCCTACATAGAGCAACCTCCAAAGCCATTACACAGGATTGTTTGACATAGTAACATGCATTTGACTGCATAAATTGGAATTCAGCCTGACCTGGTAATAGATAAAGTATTTATATTGGATTTAAATTCTTCTGTCCCTAGATAGATGACATTGTGGTTTTCTCTTTTTTTTTCCTGTATGATAACCCTGAAGTCAAAATGTAAAATCATGAGATACAGCTTATATAAAGAGGAGGCATCTAACATTTAACAAATAATATTGGCTCTGGAATTTTTCTTTACTGAGTTGATATGAAGAAAGAGAATAGACTTGTTGAGTCATTTTTTTTTTACTTCTCTGTTGATATACACTCAGTATATTAAGGTTCTATAATTTTGTCCATATGGGCAATTTCCCCACCAATATAGATCACAACCTAATAGCTAACATTTATATAGCTATATATATCTTTAAAACTAAAGCTATATTTAATTTCAAGGTTTATGAAATGCTTTACATGTTTTCTTATTTGATTCTCACAAAAACCCTGGGAGGTAGATGCTATTTTATTCCAGTTTTTCAGATAAGAGAACTGAGATAAGTCTCAGTTAAATGGCTTGCCCAGAGTCATAAAGTAAATATCTGAAGAAAGATTTAAATTCAGTTCTTCCTAATTACAAATCACATATTCTGTCCCCAAATCTACCTTGCTGCCTCATAGTCAAAGGTTTTCATCATTTTTTTGGCCAAAATATCCATTATCTTGGGGCCCACCTGCTTCTTGTGAGATTCTCTGAACTTAGGTAAGTTGGTTGTCCAAAAATCTGCATTCAATCTATTGCCACATCTATATTCAAAGGCTTTCCATCTTGGTAGAACTTGCTCTGACCCGTATTCTGCTGACCCCTTATCAGGGTGTCAGCATTGGTGAGGGAAGCCTTTAGTAGAAGTGTTGTCAATATGTGGTACCTATCATGAACTTACCTTCACCGTTAAGGTTTGAGGGTGGGGGGGTCTGTGAGCTTGGAGCTGTGCATATGTTGCCAGATTTTTTCAAGGAATCAATTGTTTTGTTGATTTCTTTCTTTTCTCTCTTTTTAAAAAAACAATTCTTAGTGCTATGAATTATATCTTTTGGGGTAGGAATATAGAGGTATATGGGGAAATTCCAGTAATATCAATAAAATTTAATTTTAAATTAATTTTAAAACATACCTGTACTGACATTGATTATGTTTAGGAAAGGCTCAGCACTTTACTCACTATTAAGTGAATTGTGGTGCTGCCCCCTCATCTCCCACCTCACTCTCCCTGTTGGAGTTTCAGCTCTGAGGGTTCTAACACCAATACCCTCTTAGTTTAGGTTCCATGTTAGGAGGAACCGAGGGAATCACAAGTCATTGAGCATTTAACATGGGCAAGTTTACTTTGCCCTAACGAAGCAAGGAAAATCTGGTGCCACTGATTAGTGACCATTAGAGGTTGTCTTCCCCCATCCCCCCCATCTCCATATGGAAATGTAAGGTTACTTGGGAAGTCTTCAGAAATCCACCAACTCCTAGGGACCTAGATTCCCCGGTGACTGGAACTTTTTATCTCCTTCCATGACCAGGAAACTGTGTCAGGGAATCTAGGTCAAATCAAGTCCTAGGGCAACTTTGTCCTAGACCTCTCCCATTCTTGTTGGGAGCTGGTAAAGGGGGAAGGGGTGGGGAAGGAAGCTCTGTCAGGAAAACTGAGGTCAATCATATAGGTCAATCAGGTCCTAGAGGTAACTCTGTGTTCTTTTAGATAAAAAACAACCTCCCCATATTATGGGTACAACAAGTTTCATTAATAAAATGCTGGTCCTATCACCCACTTACCCCTACTCCCACCCCAGGTCTGATCCAGCAGGTCTGTCCATAAACACAAGTATCAGAGGGCAATGTCCTGGGGTCACCGTTATCTCTCCATTTCAAGTATGTGATCTGAGAAAGGTATCCCTCATAGACTTTCTGGGAAAGTGCCAATGCAATTTAAATCAACAAGAATCTTTAAAATTCCTACTATGTACAGAGAATACTGTGCTAAGTGTTGGAAGAAGAAAGGCAAAGCTTGGATAAGACAGAGTTCCTGCCTTCATGGTGCTTACAGTCTGATCAAAGACAGGATGTGAGGAGAATAACTTTAGATTGGCTGAACAATCTGAATCTTGAACATTCAGCAAATGGACCTAGAGTCCCATTTTGTTTCTGAATTTCTGTAAATTTCTGTAAAATATAGGAATATAATCATTACCAAGCATCTTTAGATTTAGAAACATCCTAGTTTGGGAAGATGCTCAGTCTAGATCGAGAGTACTAGGCCTTGCTCTAGGGCTACCTTTCTAGGCTGTGTTGACTAGAACTCTGTTGATGATCTCAGGGAGAACTTGACGATTTATCTAGTTGGTTTTTTCCTTAGCGGAGTTCTCTTCCCATTCCAATTTCCCCAGATATAATCAAGCTAAAATCTACTTCTTATTCTGACTGAAGAAGGTGAGGTCTGGGTGAATTGAGCCAATGGTTAAATCCCAAATTAAATCTGGTACCTTCAAATACAGAATCTTTAACCTTCAAATTGTGACCATTTATGAGTGATTGGCTGAGTGGTTGGTTCGTAGAGTCAGCAGAACTTTTAATAGAGTTTTTAAATTCTATTTTTAATTAGTTTTAATATTCTCTAGAGCAGAGATTCTCACCCTCTTCATTGTGTCATGGACTACTCTGACAATCTGGTGACACCTATGCACCTTTTCTCAGAATAAGGTAGTTTTTTTTTTAAATCGTAAATAAAGAAAATGCTATATTTCAGTTAGAATTTGGTGAAAAAAAGATTTTTTTCTCCCATTCAAGTTCACAGACCTTCCTAAAATTTATCCATGGACCCCTAAGGGGTTAACCCCTAGATTAAGAGCTCATACTCTAGATTGTTATTTTTTATGTTGCAGATTGTTAAAAAGTAATGGGCCAATCATGTATAGTAAGAGTGGGGGAGAAGCTTCCAATAGCTGGAGTATTGTATTGGTATCCACAAAATATTCAAAGGACCAAAACTACTTGAGTGAATTCTCTGTGGAGGATTTAATGGGAAAATATGGATAAGAATTAGATTGCTAAGAGGATAGAGAAGCCACAATTTGTATCATTGGAGAGAGATATCTATACCAGGGAGCTCACAGATTAATCAAGGAAGTAGACTGATGATAGAAATGATTCATAATGGTTTTGTTTTGTTATGCACTTCCGAGTACTGGAAAATCCCAAAGAATGAAAGGTTGTATTTGTTTAGTGAATCTGTAAGGGCCACTAGGTTGGCCTACCTAGAGTTTAGTGTTTTCTTCCAACCTACTTAGACCACAGACTATGACTGAAGTATTATGTCTAGTTTAGGGTGCCACATTTTTGGAAGGATGTTAAATTGGATCTGGTCCAGAGAAGGGTAACTAGGGTGGGAAGGATTATCATAGCCATCATTTGAATGATTTGGGGATGTTCAAACTGGAGGAAAGAAGATTTGGGGGTGGAAGAAACATAAGAACTGTTTTCAAGTATTGAAGTATTTGGAATTCCAAGTATTTGGAAAATACATTAATAATACAAATGTTAATATTGATAATGCTAGCTAGCATTTCTATAATGCTTTGCAAAGCATGCGCCTACTTTATCTTATTTTGTCCTAAGCACAATTCTGTGAGGTAGAAGCTAGCTATACTTATTGTGCTTGGCTCCAGAGGGTAGAAATAGGAACAATGGGGGAAAGTCACAGAGAGGCAGATTTAGGCTGGATGTAAGGACAACCTTCCTAACAATTAATTAGTTGTTCAAAAGCAAAATAGGCTTCCTCAGGAGCTTGTTGGTTCCTCTTCACTAGAGACCTTCAGTCTCTATGTATGAATGACTATGGGGGGAGAATCTTATAGATAGATTCCCATTCAGACCCTGGAGATGCATTCCAGTTCTGAGACCATATGCATCTGTGACAGTTTACCCACGTGCCTGGCTCTGCTTCTAAGATGAAATGAGTAACAACCCATTTTTACTGTCATGCTGATGAAGGGAAATGTCCCACACTCTGACTTATTTGGGAGGATGTTAGCCTGAGCCTGCGGTAAGAGGATAGTAGAACAGATATTAAGAAGCAAAATACTTTGATTATCAGGCAAATGAGGTAGTCATGTGACATCGGGAGTGACGATATCTTGCCTCATTTCCAGAGGAGAGAAATGATTGGAGAACAGGAGTCAGCACACTCTTAGTTGGGAGAACCACTAATGGGGCTAAGCCAGGCCTGAAAGTGCCATTGGTATATCAAAGGCACTGACAAAGATGATGAAAAAAGAGGAAAATGAACAATAGCTGGCGAAGAGGGCAGGGAGAGGAGACTGGATAAGGAATTGTATACAGGTAGGGAGTACCATTACCTCTGGTGCTCCTTAGCCTCATCCCTGCTACAGGACTTTTACACCCAGAGATGACCTCTGAGGTCATTTAGCAAAACCCACTTATTTTATAGAAAAAGATACTTAAGGCTGGAAGGCAGAAGCAATTTGCCCAAGGCAAATAGCAAATGGCAGGAACCAAGATCTGAACTTAGCTCCTTAGACTCCAAATCCAATGCTCATTACCCACTTTAGAACATAAGAAATGTCATATTGGCTCAGCCATTCCAATTGTTATTGGGTAGTGATAGCATCCTTACAATTTAAGAAGATATGCTCAACTTCCTATGTTCATCACCCAGCATGGTTCTGACATCTATGAGCTTGTTTAAATTTATCTTGAGCATATTTACATATTTACCCTCCATGAGACATGGAGAGTAATAAATTCTACCAACTTTGTTGTTATTATTATATAAATATTTTCATTTATTTACCTGAAAACTTTCTTCTACGAACTTTCAGGAGGTGCTCCTCTAGCTGTGGATTTGGCAGAAAGGACTCGGTTTGCCTCACTTATGATTTTATAGGCTTGAATCAGATCTCTTAGCCTGTTGGGTTCTTTTTATCTATCTGTCTATCTATCTATCTATCTATTTATCTATCTTTCTATCTATCCATTTATCTTTCTTTCTATCTATCTATCTATCTATCTATCCAGACTGGACAGTCCTAATCTGTCCTAACCTCACAACTACTCCATTCCCTTGATCATGTTAATTGTTTTTCTGTGGTAGGTTAATATTTTACTTTCTTGAAGCATTTTGGTGGAAACTGCATTCAGTGTTCCCATCCAGTGGGCATTTATTGAACATCCAAATATGCAAGATTCTGGAATATTCAGAGGCATGAAACTGAACCTGTGATTTTATTGTTATAGAGAACATCCAAAGAAACTGAATTGATGCAGGTTGGCTCTTCCATCTGCAATTCATAGTTTTAGAGTATTATTTAGAGCAGTGGTATCCCGCTGAAAAAGAAAAGGGGGAGTCACTAAACCACACAATAAATATCCTTAGGGGCCACATATTGAATTAGAAAACCACACGTTTATGAGTTTCTTTTTTTTAATTAATACAACAACACATAAAAATTGGATAGGAACATCTGGTTCAGGCTGCCTATGGGACTATTGTGAGCCACAGGTTTGATGGCTCCACTTGAAAAAAGTGAGGGGGAAGGTAACTTGTTTAACCTTCCATAGCTAGGACATTGCACAGGTAGGACCTGGACCCAGCTCCTTCTGGCTTCAGGGCGGGCTCTCTTCTCTCCTCTTTGCCTTCTCTCCCTCTCTCCCTCTTCTAGTCTTTCATTTATTGTGTTTTTCTTCATGTTCTATGTCAGTGCCTTACATAGGCTGGTGGTACCTTCAGGCCTGACTGTACCACAATAGCTACCATAAACTTTGGGATATAGAGAAAGAAGGATAAATAGTCTTTGCCCTCAAGGAGCTTGCCTTCTTCTTGGAGATATCACATGTAAATATGTAAGTATATGCATATATGTATAAATATACATGCTTATATATAGTCCATGCCTAACCTAATTGGACTCCTAATTTTAATCTATATCTAATCATAATATATATTTCTTATCTAACCCTACCGGACCTCTGCCAAATTCTATTCTTATAAATATTTTC
>CM053769.1:136838354-136880766 GCA_028658325.1 Potorous gilbertii | reverse complement strand
CTATCTATCTACCTGTCTGTCTGTCTTTATTTTTATCTATCTCTCTATGTTTATCTATCCATCTGACTATCTATCTAACCTCTCTATCATCTATCTAATCTGTCTGTATAACACCTATCTATCACAATTTGAGGAAGGTGAGATCATTAAAGATTGGGTGAGTTACAAAAGGCTACACCATATACACATACCATGAGCATAGTATTATAGGATCATAGATTTAGAGCCAGAAGAGGTCATGTAGTTCAACCTCTTCACTGAGGATGACAAAGCCAAGGTCTAGCGATGTAAAGTGTCCGCCTCAAAGTTGCAGAAGTAGTAAGTGGCAGAGCTGATTTTGAACACAATTTCTCTTACTTCACATCCAGCCCAGCCCCATAATAAGATGCTCTAGTTTATCCTCACTCTCTTTGTTGATGGTGCTCAGAATCTGACTGATCATTTGGAGTTCATCTCTCCTTACCGACCTCACCTTTTTAACATTGTGCTATATCCACAGATGATTGAAATCAAAATGCCAGGACCTTTCCCCTCAGTCAATAAGTCGAGTTATTCTGGAGAAAACTAAAGATGCTATGGGAATTCTGCAAATTATGGTGTCAAGGAACATGCCTTAGAGGAGGCCAAGGCAAACCACCCCGGTATCTTTGTTAAGAAAACTCAGTGGGGTCATGAAGATTGGATGTGACTGAAATGACTGACGAGGAATGTGCATAGAGAGTGAGTAGGTTTAGGAAAGTGATTACTGCAGGTTAAGACGTTGCAGGCCATGGAAGAGAGTGACATATGAACTATATTCAATATGTCCATTGCTCTCTTCTAAGGAAACCCCTGGTTTTTGCCTGTCTTTGCCTCCTTGGTTGTTTCTTACTCATTCCTGTTTCCTGTGACCTCATTCCCTCCACTTTAAGTATGTCTCTTTGTCCACTGTTCACCCTCCATGGTGAATTCCAAGAAATTTTTGTGAGTCTCTAAATGGACCTGTTGCTTTACTCTGGAGAGTGGAGCTGTCCATCAGCTACAGAAAATTGGGGCAATTGCTCTGGGTCTGCTTCAGGGATGGGGGAATGAAGGTTGAAATGCAAGGTAGTGATTTCAAAAGACCTCAGGCACACAGAGTCAGTCATCAAAATAGCATTTTGGGGGAGAAAGTGAGAGGGGTTAATTGCCCGGTGAGAGGATTCCCCTCTACCTTTCCCTTATTCTCCTTGAGCTACATGGTATCTCCTGTGACAGCTGCATTCTTTCTTTTCCTTAAGGATACCTTTTTCATTCATTTGAACTGGATTTCACCTGGGTAAAAAGAGTGATGTAGTATGGTAGAGGACCACACAGAGTGATCACATGGTTTGCCTTTGGCCTATACCCTCAAGGGAGGGCCCTGATGTGTAGATGGGCATGATCCTCCAGCCTGTCACATCTAATCATTTTCCATGAGAGATTAAAATTCTAAACTGAGAAAGAAAAGACTAGGAAAAAGTGACCAATAAATCAATAAACATTTATTAAGTACTTTGTATGGGTCAGACCCTGTCCTACATGCTGGGGATACAAAGAGAAGCAAAAGGCAGTTCCTGCCCTCAGGGAGCTTAAGATCTAATGGGTTAGAAATTGGGAAAATATGAAATTTAAATATGAGAGGGTCTTCAGCATGATGTTCAGGGGAATATTACTGGGCCACTTCAAGTCACTCTCCCTTGCATGGGAGACCTGCTCAGTTGTCATAAAGAATTTTGTTGGTTAGAATTGTGTAAGTTAGTAAACCTGGTGACTTAGTAGTTTCTCCATGATCCAAGCTGTCTTTACAAGCATAACGATTCACTAGTCACAGCCATTGCTACATAGGGTGGAAACTTTTCTTGCTCTCTTCCTCCCTAGAATGGCATTGTCCTGGTTCTATGACATGATCGTTTTAAAAATTTCTTAAACTTTTAAATGGATCTATGATCTCCTTGCTGAGGCCACTCCCTCCATTAGGGCATTTCATACATGGTCTTCAAAACCTTCCACAGAGGCCCTACCCAGGGTGCCAGAGGCCATCCTCTAGGGTGTTTTTAATATGGCAATGCTTATCCTGTTTATCTCTTAATTTGTCAGTGTGAAAGCATCAATACAACTCCTTTTCCATTCATGTATTTGGCAATGTATGGTACTTCTTGCACGAAAGTCAACATTAATTGGCAACATGCTACAGTCCCCTATGCTCACTAGGCACCTTTCCATTGGGTCACTGGCAATTTTGATTCATCTGAGACTGAGGAAGGTTTTTTTTCCCCTTTTCCTATTTGTGAACTGAAATGTTCACCAAAGGTTCTCCCAAAATGCTCTGTTTGCCTTGTTTTTATAAAAAAAGGAAACTGAGAAGGGTAACTAAGTTTAAGTGCATTCTATTGTAAGCGTAATAGGTGCTCATTAAATGCTTGTGGATAGAGTGCTGGACTTGGGGTCAGGAAGATCTGAGTTCAAATCTGACCTCAAACACCTACTAGCTATGTGACTCTGGGCAAGTGACTTCACCTTTGTCTACCTCAGTTTATTTATCTATAAAATGGGGTTGATAATAGCACCTGTTTTCCAGGATTGTTGTTAGGATGAAATGGTTGTTTGAATATGACATCACAGATAAGATAGCAATCTGCGAAATAAATTCATAGATCTGATTATGACTCAAGAAGTACTGGTGATTCTCAGGGGCAGAGAGGTGCAATGGAGAAATCCTTTATTCCAGAGTCAAATCCCACCTCTCATGTTCACCTCTGTAGATCTCAATTTCTTTACCTGTAAAATTAGGGTAGATTATCTAGTCTAGATTATCTCTGAGGGACCTTCCAGGTTTATGCTTCTTTGAGGTCTGCAAAAAGAAGCATGCATGTATACTAATGGACTTGGGAGATTTATTTTTTTTCTCTTGGAAATAGTAGAAAGAGCACTGGATTTATGATCAAAGACTCCCGGGTTTGAGTCCTGCTTCTGACACTTACTTGCTTGCAAGACCGTTTACTTAATTAACTCTTTAACATTATTTTCCTCATCTGCAAAATAGGGATGATAATGCATGAAGTACCCTAGAGTTGTCATGAGACTCAAAGGAAGTAATATTTGCAAATGGTTTTACAAATCAAGTCTTATATAAATGTTAACTGTTACTATTGTTGCTTAGAGAGGAAGGGCTTCCTTTCACAGTCTTTTGCTTTAATCCACCACCATATTGGCTTGTAAGAGTATATGTAATGCCCATTCTTGCTATTAGAAGAACACAAAGCAACTCCAGTGTCTTTGCCAAGAAAACCCCAAATGGGGTCATGGAGAATCAGACTTGATTGAAACAACTCAACAATAACCCCATATGATTTTTAGGTTTTTTTATCATTAAATACACATAAAGCATGAAGAAGTTGGCCATTTGACAGATTATTTTGATCTTATTAAGAGAAGCACAAGGTTGTGTGGTGCAGTGGATAGAACCTTGAACCTACAGCAGGACCTGGATCCATATCATGACCTTTTGCCCAAGACAAATGTGACCTTGGGCAAGAGTCTTGCCTCTCTGGACCTCAGTTTCCTCATCTGTAAAATGAGGGAATCAGACTAGGTGACTTTTAGGGATCCTTCCAGCTTTAAACCTATGCTCCTGTGTTAGATGATAGTAACCTACCCTGGAAGAAAATGGAATGATTATATATCTTTGATTGCTCATTATTGCAAGTATCTAACCAACATGAGTATTCTGAGACTATGTTTTAAAGAAATGTTCATAAGTGGGCTGTCTGTTCTCCCGTATCTAGAATAGAAAGACTATTTGACCTTTTCTCAGTTACAAAATGAAAGACCATAGGGTCATGAGATTGTCAAGTTGAAAGAGACTTTAAAGATGATTTGCTTGTTCCTTCTCCCTTCCTTTTCAAAAGCATGCATTAAAAGTGATGAAAGATAAAGAAGCAAGAAGAGCTACATATTGTCATGTAATGGACAAATCCCTGGTCAAAGTCAGCCATATGCCTTGGGTTCAAGTCCTAGTTCTCCTACTTATTAGTAACTTTTGGTAAGTTCCTTCCTGGGTTTCAGTTTCCTCAGATGTAAAACAAGAAGGTTGGACTAGGGCCATTTGAAATTCTAAATCCTATAACTGGAATCATTTTCCTTCACCCTATTGCCATGAAAGGAGGTGTGGTGGCTCTAATAAGAGTAGTTTAGACCCTCATCACCTCTAGCCTGGAATATTAGAATAGCCACCTAATTCCTGGCTCACGCCTCTTTCTTCTTTCCAGGTCATAAATCTTGCAATTGACAAAGTCACATGTCTACAGCTTGGGTCTAAAACCATGTCATGCCCCTACTCAGTAAACTTAAGTGGCTCCCAGTTCACTCTAGAATCCAAGGTAAGCTCCTCTCTATGTCACAGAAAACCATTCACAACCTGGCCCCACCTACCTTTCCACCCCTAACCTATGTCACACTCAACACACTCCTCCAGCCAAACTGGAATTCTTGCTGCTTGCCACACATGACTTCCATCATCTCCTTTCCTGTGTCTCTGTTCTGGCAATCTGTACCCCCTCCCCCCATCTCTGGAATGTGCTCTCCCTCATCTCTGCATCTTCAATGCTTTTGTTCCCTCCAAAGTTCTGCTTAAATGCTATATTCTACATAAAACATTTCTTCATCTCTCCCTCTCCAGATATTTAGTACTTATTTTTACATAGTTCATATTTCCATATATATTCATACACATATATACATATGTGTGTATACATACACATATATTTTAGGGAAAACTCACACAAGGCAAGCACTCTAGTGGTTAGAAAAAGTGGCACAAGAACACCCTCAAGGTCTCACTTAAGAACTTTGTAATTGATTGTGTGCCATGGGAGACATGATTGTGTGACATAGGACTACCCAGCATGACCTGCTCTCATCAGAGAAGGTACTGTGCTCTATGAGCAAAGCAGAATTGAAGTAGCTCAAAAGAAACATAAGATGTGCAACTTTAGAGAAGCCACCCCAAATGTTCCCATGGACTATTTGTGCCTGACCTGTGGTAGAACATTCTGAGTTTGTATTGATCTGATCAGTCATAGAAACACTTACTTGACTCTAGCATTGTGATGTCATTTTGGTCTTCTCTGAGAATGAAGGACAACAATCATATGTGTATACACACATACACACACGTGTTGTCTTGTACCTAATACAATGCCTTACACATAGCAGGTGCTAAATAAATGTTTAATTATTGATTGACTGATTGATAAATATGAAGCTGTAGATTCTATATTATCTGTTCTAAGCAAGTTTTTTGCAAGTTCATTTCAAGACTAAGGCAGGGAGAGAAAGGTATGGCTTGGTCATGGCATGGTTCTAGGACTGAAGGATCTAAAAAACATTTGTGGGATTTCTGGAGAATCTCTGCACTAGGACTGATCAAGAGCTAGACTAGACATTCTAGACCAATAGTCTTCAAAGCTGAGGCTAATCCACCTGTGACATTTGTGACATGAACCAAGGGGTACACAATAGTCAATCAGAAGATAGAAAGGACAATACCCAAACTCCTCACAACAGCCAGTTGTCAACTTTGTCCACCACCTGCCTTCATCCATTCTGGTCCAATACCCTCCCACTCTATCTTTTCTTACACTGGCCTCCAGTGTTAATTTAAGCTCTAGTTCTCTCCTTTTCTTTATTTAATCTAAGTAAGAATGGAGTACTTGTGTCAGCCATTGAGCAGATAAAATCCTACCCTAGTAACTGTGGCATGGCAGGTGCCCTTTGGTAGGGTGGGCACTGGCCAGGGCTGTCCTGCCCCTTTGGTTTTTGGTAGGACAGACAGAGTCAGGCTGGATGGACAGGCACAGGTAGGTTGAAATTGGCATCATCTATCTCATTCCATTATCTTTCCCCCTTATCTTTTCACTCTTTTGAACTTCCCTATTTCTGTTGTGCATACCTTCATTCTTCCAATCACCAGGTTTGAAACTTAGGTGTCATCCTTTCAGCTTCACTCTCAAGTTATAAATATAAAAAGTTGCCAAATATTATCATTTCTGTCTCCACATCTTTTCTGTACCCAAACAACCACCTAGGCCCTTATAACTAGTAGTCTAGGCCAATGGTATCAAGTTCAAACAAAACCAGGGACCACTAATACATACATAAGCATCCCAGCGGGCAGTATATTGATTTAGTTTTAAAATGTAATGTCATCTATATTTCATTGTATTTTTATTTATTTTGTTAAATATCTTCCAATTACATTTTAGTCTGGTTCAGATTGCACTTGGGAGTTTGGCAGGTTCACATGGTGTTTATATCATGCTGCTCTAGAACATTGTAATAGACTCCTAATTGGTCTTCCTGGCACAGATATCTTCTTCATCCAATACATTCTCTACATAAACATCAAAATGGTTTTCCTAAAGCACAGGTGTGACCATGCTTTGTCATCTTCTGTCCCAATAAACTGCATTGACTCCATTCACAATTAGGATAAACTATTATGTCATCTTTATCTCATACTTTTTGAACGCCTACTTTTTGGGAAGTTTTATGATAAACATAATAATTATGTTAGGAGTTATTGTTCAGTCATTCAGTCATATCCAACTCTTCATGACCCTGTGGACCATACTGTCCTTGGGATTTTCTTGGCAAAGATAATGGAGTGGTTTCCCATTTCCTTTTCCAGTAGATTAAGGCAAACAGGGGCTCAGTGACTTGCCCAGGATCATACCCTAGTGATTGAAGTTGGATTTGAACTCAGGTCTTCCTAACCCCAGGCCCAGTGCTCTATTCACTGAGCTAGGCTAGGCTAGTTGCCTAATTTAGGAATATATTTATATAATTTATAAATAAACATACAAATATTGAAAATGTATGTTCATAATTTTTATTGATATGGATATATAAAATCAATAAAGGTTTGGAGACAATTGTCTCTGAACCTAGGTAGCCCCAAGTATCTCTTTTTTGACCAACATATCCATTTAGGTTTGTTTTCAATGTGATCATCTTCCCTTATTAAAACCTCTCTGTCTCTGTCTCTCTGTCTCTCCTCTCTCTCTTTCTGTCTCTCTAATCCTTTTTCTCTTTCTCTGTTGGTGTAATGTTAATAAGAATTAAAGATATTCCCTGCCCATTAATAAGCCTCAGGTGGGGCCCATTAAGGGAAGCTTGATTAGGGAAGTCTTATTTTGTAGGAAGGCCCACACCTTTTGTTAATTTTTAATGAGGCACTGGGAGGGTCATGATGCCTCTGGATCTGAAAAGTGCATATATACTCAGATGAGAGGTTTTGCTTTGGGGCTTACTCTTTGGAAGAAGGTTTGTGTGCCAGATGAGACTCTGGGTAGCCATTAAGGAACCCCCTGGCTTTGAAAACCCAGATGTTGGTGCTTCTCTCTCTGGTAACTATGTATGTGCATATGTAATGGTCAGCAGCTGGATCTGTCTGTTGATCTGTGATGTATGTATTGCTTATGGTCAGACAGTTAGAAGCCCTGTCTTTTGGTTTTTGCTTCTCTGCTTGCATTTTCTCTGTTGGTATATGTAATTAAAGAAGATGACTGACCTCTCAAAAGTTGCTTTCCTTTTAGAAAAGCAGATCAAAGAACTTGTGGCAGCAAGTCATCCTGGATGTGTCAGGGTGCTTGGGCTACAGTTGAGTGTGGGGGAAGAACTGGTTAAGGAACAGACTCACCAATGGATATGAATTAGGAAAACCTAGAGGTGTATGTGTTGTTGTGATGACCCAGCAGAGAGGATGTTACATGAATCAATACTCAGGTTGAATAAATTTCAGCTATTTTGTTGTGGATGGAATGTTGCCTAATCAAGAATGGCAATGAGCAACCAGGCATCCTGTCACCCCAAGATCTCATGTCCCAGCTCTACTGTGCCATTTTGAAACAATCAAAAATCTCCAGACTGAGAGAATAACACCACAATTGACTGTCACTGAAGGTACTGCATTCTCCTTTCATGGCACATTTTCATTCTCCTAGCTCTGATTTACTAGCCAATGCTTTCATCCTGTAGGAGGGGTCACTACCATTTCCACTGTGAAATCAACTGTTTTCTGTCCTCAGTCTCAGGGTCATTATTGCTTGCCCAGAATTCCCAGTTGGGATCACCATTCGCATAGTTCCCTCTCCCCAGAGCAGGAGGTCCTGCAAAGCTATTCAGTAGCATGAGAGATAGGATGGAGCCAAGTGCAGGCAGCATCACTGTTCCCTTCAACACCCAATGACATTCACTCAAAATAATTGCTACTCACTGCCCTCAAGGACCCTTCCTTCCACAGATGAAGCCTCTTCCCTTCCCCCAACTCTTCACTCCCCTTTCTTTGTCATCTGCTTCTAGGAGGAGCATTTGCTCTAGCCCTCCTGATGATTCCTGTCCCTTGATGGCTGACTTAAGAGCTCCTGACCTGGGCTAACTGTACTCTGGAATCTTGATCCCCACTGCAGGTGAAACATGGATGCTGGGTAAGTTGCGGGGGGGGCTGCTTCTCTCTCTCCCTGCCCCCTGCTAGGTCCACACTGCTCTCAGGCTCTTCCCTACCTTTGCTGGCCCTCAAGAAAACATCCCATAAAGTAACTTACATTAAAGATTAAAGGCTGGACAAATAGATGATTCCTCCCTGGGATACTTGACTGTTGAGAGGCAGTACAGGATAATGGAAAGCGTAATGGGTTTAGAATCAGAAGCCTGATTCTGTGTACTCTCTGTGTGACCAGAGCCCAGTCATTTAATCTCTTGAGGCCTCATTTTCAAATGGAGCAGGCTGGACTCATTGTTCCCTGTGGAACTTTTAGCTTTTGAGTCTATGAAACATTTTGAGTCTATGAAATAGCATTAGACTTTGGGTTAGGAGAACTGGGTTCTAGCTCTGGCTCCATGACTGTGTGATCTTAATAAGAGGCCATGTCAAAGTTAAACAAATATATCTCTAATGGTGGAATTTTGGTGTTATTTATAATACGTCTCTAATGGTGGTATTAGCAATAGGTGGATTATTTCCATCTCCTTCAAGGTGTAGGCCATAGATAGCTACTTACTTTGCCTCCAGATAATGCTATCCCTGGTCAGATGCCACATGTTGACCTCAGCTTACTGCGCAAAAACTAATGATGATGATGATACCTGACATACATGCATATATACATACATACATACATATATATACATTTATATACATATATATATATGTATATATGGTTTACAAAACTCTCTATGTACATGATCTTACTTGGTCCTCACAATGACCCTAGGAGGTTTCTGGCAGAGGTTTTCTTGCCTCTATTTTACAGTTGAAGAAACTGAGGTCTGGAGCAGCTGAGGTGATTTGTTTGATTTCACACAGCCAATTGGTGGCAGGGTCAGAATTTGAATGTGGGTTTTTGGATTCCAAATCTAGCCCATCAGACTGTGCGTTCTTTGAGAACAGAGACTGAACTTTCCTTCCTCCCTTCCTTCCTTCCTCCCTCCCTCCCTCCCTTCCTTCCTTCCTTTCTTCTTTCGTATCTCCAGCACTTAGCACAGTACCTGACATATAGTAGGCACTTAATAAATGACATCATTGATTGGTCTGACAATAATAGCAGCTGCTATTTCTGTGGTACTTAGAGTATGCTGAGCACTTCACAATTATTGCCTCATTTGATCCTCACAACAGCTCTGGGAGGTAGGTATTATTGCCATTTTATAGATGAGAAAATAGAGGCAAACAGGGGTTGGGTGACTTTTCCAGAGTCACACAACTCATAAGTGTCTGAGGCTAGATTTGAACTCAGGTCTTCCTGACTCCAAGCCAGCATAGTATCCATTGCCATGCACCACCTGGCTGCCCCTAATGAGTCTTTCTAAAGCTATATGTGTGTATGTATATTCCACTCTTCCTTTTCTTTATTCATACAGAGTTAGACACTTCTTAAACTAGACAGAAACTTAGAGATCATGTAGCCAGCCCTTTATTCCTTTTGTCCCTCCATTTTACAGATGAGGAAACAGATGCCCAAAGAGATGATCAAGAGATTAGCTCATGGCATACTTGAGTCTTGAACCCTTGTCTCCTGGCTCCTAGTCCAATTCACATTCTTTTAACTGGGAGATCTCTGCCTGATCCCTATCCACAGAGACTCATATACCTGAGGATCATAGCACCTTGCACATAGTAGGTACATAATCAATATTTGTTCAATTTTCCTGGATTTAGTTCCCAGAAAGAGAAATAATCAAAGGGAAACAGAGGAAGTGACAAAGGAAGGGCTGGCACTGTGGCAATGAGTCACGTAGCCTGTTTGGCTCGCTCTTTAATTTTGGGTCACCCGTGAAACAGGAAATTCTCTGATGCCTTATTCAGCCCAAAGAGAGTGTGGCACACTTGGTTGTCCTCCAGCTGTGTGTTTGGAGTCAGCCAGGTGTCATCTCTGACAACCCAGAATGTGGTCAAGGCACATTAGAACCGGGTTGGCTTGTCCCCTGCTGACCTTTGCAGTGGGTTATCCCAAAGTTTTATATGCTAATTTATCCAATTTGTTCATTATTCAGCCTGGTGTGGTAAGAAACTTGAAGTCAGAAGATGTAAGCTCAGGTCCCAGTCCTGCTACTTATTAGTCAGATGATGAAGGATAAGTCATTTAGCTTCTCTGGGTCTCAGTTTCCTCATCTCTAAAATGGGCACAATCCCTGCCCTACCCATGTCACAGGGTTATTTACATAACCTTAGGATTGTAGAGTTGTTAGGAACCTCAGAAGGCATCCAATCCAAGCCAGGGATCCTCTCTACCATCTTCCTGACAAGTGAAGTTCCTATTTGCTTATTTTCAGCTTCTTCAAAAATCTGTTTTTTCACTAATGTGAATATTTTCTTTACTCACAAAGATCACAATGCTGTTACAAAGATTTTGGATCATTTGTGGCTGAAAAAAATCATCTCCCTTCAGCCCTCCTGGTGGGGAACCCCCATAAGTTTATCTGGATTGGTCTTTGTGTGAGAAGTGACCAGGATGATACTCAAGACCTCTCCAGCATCATGGGATCTTCTCTGCCCTGGGTCACCATCCCAACACAATGAGGTACCATGATAGGATTACAGTGACTTGAACTTTGTCATGAAGATAAAGTAAAAAAAAAAGTTATTGACACAAACTAGAGACTGCTAAGTGAATGTAAGAAAGAGCTAGCTATCCACCCACAATCCACTTTTCCAAAGGTAACCTTAGGGACAAGTGGAATTACGGGACATTTTGTCAAACAGCCAAAGCTGATGGAAGAGGTTATGCTGAAGGGGTCTTTGACTACAGTATGCTGGAGACTTTAATCCCAGGGTTGGTGCCTGCCACTTTCTTCCAGGGCTCCTGCAGTTGGCTGCATTTTCCCTTGTCTTGTGGTTAGCTGACTGGTCAAAGTTTTAGGGGAGTATTGATTTTTATTAGCAAAAAATTCAAAAACTTCTCTCCTTCCTTTCAAACACAAATGCATATAGAAAATTCATGGAAATTGTTGTGATTTTTATAAAAAGCACCATATCGAACCAACCAAAATATTTCTGCTTGCCCCTTGCATCATCATTTTACTATTTAAGTACCAATAGCTCACATGTATATGGTGCTTTTACAAGCATATAACTGAGGTAGGTCGTGTTAAATATTATTATTCCTGGAGTGTAGGGATTGTTTATTTATTTATTTGTTTCTTTAGTGCCTAGAATTGTGCTTGGTACAGAGCAGCCTCTCAGGAAATGCTTACCAATTCATTGATTTTGCAAATGAAGAAATTGAGGTCTGCTTATGTTAAGTGATTGTCCAAGATCAAATGACTGATAAGAAGCTTAATTAGACCCAGAGCCTAATTCTTGAATCTAAATCCCCAGGTCCAGGATTCTTTTAAATTTATTCTTATTTCAAAAATTATTTTAAAAAGGAATGGCTCACAATTATTTAATGCTTTCAGGTATACACGCAACACATTTCTTCCTCTTAATGGTTTTGGGAAGTAAATTGTTTGAATTAGCATGTTATCTCTATTTTTTAGATAAGGAAAATCAGCCTCAGAGAAATTAAGAGACTTACCCAAGGTCACACAATTATTCAGTGCCAAAGTCAGACTTTTAAGCCCCAACTCCAAAGTCAGCACTCTTTTTCATTATACTCATAATACTTTAGGTGATTCATCTGTTTTGGCCCTTTCACAAATGCAAGTTGTAACTCTGTACTCCCTTGTCCTTTCACCTCATGCTTTAGGCAAATAGTCTTTCTGGGATGCTGTGGCCAAAACTAGCTTATAAAGGTGATAAAACCTAGTGGTCAACCTGGTGGCAAGATTCTCCAAATAGAGGTGAGCTGGAATGCCATACACACCAGCCATTGCCACTCCGTATTCAGCCTTTCAGGCTTAATAGCACCTACCAGAGTTCATCTTCTGCTGTACAGCCTTCAAGAGTGCTGGGTCATCATCTGTTTCAAATTTCTCCCCACTTAGATCCTTCCTCCACCTAACTGTTCAAGTCAATCTCCCCAAAACACAGATCTGACTATGTCACTACTCTGCTCTATAAACCCCAATGGCTCCCTCCAGGATCAAATATAATAACAATGATGGTTAGTATTTATATGATACTCTAAGGTTTACAAATATTATTTCAAATGACCCTCATGTATACCGTGGGAGGTTGTCGCTATACAGTCATTTTTCAGTCATATCTGAATATTTGTGACCCTTTTTGGGTTTTCTTGGCAGGGATACCGAAGTAGTTTGCTGTTTCCTTATGCAGCTCATTTTGCAGATAAGGAAACTGAGATAAACAGGGTTAAGTGACTTGCCCAGGGTCACATAGTTAATAAGTGTCTGAGGCAAAATTTGAATTCAGTAAGAGTCTTCTTGACTCCAGGTCTAACCCTCTATCCACTATGGTGTCACCTAGCTGCCCTAAAGCCTACCATACAGAGATGAAGTGTCCTGTGTAAGGTATATCAAGAAGATTGGGGTCAATGGAGGGACAAGTATGGGGTGAGGGGAAATAAGACGTAAGAAGACTGAAAACGTAGGAAGATCTTTTAAAAGTCAAATAGAAGATTTTATAATTTATCATAGAGATCATAGAGAGTCACTGAATATGACATAGTCAGAACCATACTTCAGATCAGTTAGATATATAGTGGAGAATGGACTGAAGGAAGGAGACCTGAGGCAGCAGGACTAAAGAGACAGCTTTTCAATAGTTCAAGTATGAGGTGATGAGGGCCTGTACCAGGATAATGAAAATGTCAAAGGAGAGAAGGGGAGATCACAAAGAGAGAAGAGATGGGGCTTGGTAACTGATGGGACAGATGGAATAATAATGAAAAGTTAAGGATGTTACCCGTATGGCAGGCCCAAGTGACTGGGAGGATGGTAGTACCCTGGGAAGTAATAAGTAAGGTTAGAAAAGGGGAATGTATATGGATAAAGACGATGAATTCAAAGATACGTTAAATTTAAAATACCTACAAGATATCCAGTTCCAGATGTGCAGTTGCAGATGTGAGGTCGAGGGGTTAGGGCTGGATAAATCTATCTGAGAACCATTTTCATAGAGAAAATAATAGAACCCATTGCTGATGAAATTGTTTAGTGAAATAAGGAAGGAATATAGCTCTAGGTCAGAACTTGGGGAACACTCCTGATTACTGGGCATGACCTGGATGAAGATCTTAGAACGTGCTATCATTCAGGTAGGAGGAGAGCCAGGAGAGAGCAAGGGTCACCGAAATCTGGAGAAGACAGATCATCCAGGTGAAGGCAGTCAGCAGTGGCAAAGTCAGTGAAAAAGGATGAGGGGGGAGAAGAGGTCATTGAGTTTGGCAAGTAAGAGACTGCAGGAAACTTCCCTTCTGTATGTATCCTGAATGTTCCTGTTTATATATGTGGGGATTCCTATTTCATGGGGGTAGACATTCTGGGACAAACTTCTGGAAGAACACGGATGAAAACTGCCCAGAATAAGCAGGCATGGATGATTTGCAGTCTTTGGAAGGAAGTCTTTCATCAATGAGACCATCCATCTGTTTGAGTTTTCATCTTCATCAGAATATAAGCTCTCAGAGTCCAGGCATTCTTTTTTATTTTTTTTCTTTGTATTCACAGTGCTTTTCAAAGTGCCCAGTATATAATGAATACTTAATAAATGCTTGCTGATTGACTAAATGATTTTTCAAGGTCACCAAGCTATTTAGTGGCAAAGCCAGGCTTAGAATTTGAGTCTCTTGACTGGTACCCACTTCATTATGCCATGGTATATTAATGGGCCAGCTAAGTGACTCAGCGGATAGAGCACCAGCCCCAGAGTCAGGAGGACCTGAGTCCAAATCTGGCATCAGATACTTACTAGCTGTGTGACCCTCAGCAAATCACCTAACCCTATTTGCCTCAGTTCCTCATTTGTAAAATAGGCAGGAGAAGAAAATGGCAAAGCACTGCAGTATTTTTGCCAAGAAAACTCCAAATCAGGTCCCGGAGAGTTGGACGCGACTGAAATGACTCAACAACAATGAATGGACCCGATGCTGGATTTAGAGCCTGAGAGATCTGGGCCTACTTCTCATCTCACATCCATGATAATTAATATTAATCCATGCGATTAAGGTCAAGATTCACTGGGTCAATTGGCCTTTCAGAGCCTCAGTTTCCCTATCTGTAAATGGGAATATTATTATTTACACTCTAGCTCTTAGGAGGTCATTTTATGAACCTAGAAGTTCTATAGAAATGTGGGTTATTAAGATTATTTATTCCTTTGCCATTAGAGTCTTGCCATGTGTTAAGACTTTTTTTGAGGCCCTGTAAGGACCAGAAGGGGCAAGGCCAAAAGATCTCTCTGAGAGCTTCAAACTCCGAGTGGGCCCACAGAGATGGTGTGGACATCTCCTCCCCATTTCCTCTGTCATCCTTTCTGTTTTGCCTAAGCGGGTCATACACTTGCTTCTGACCTTTGTCCTTTGACTTTGTCCCTGCCTTTGTTGGTACTCAATGACAGAATGGCCTTAATCCCTCATCTTATCAACAGCCCTGCAAATATTTGAAGACATCTCTTGTCCCTCCATGACCCCTTAATTCTGTTCTGCAGGACCAGAGTATCCATTTCCTTAACCAAGATATACAACGTGTCCCCAAAGTGTTCATCAGCTTTAAGCAAGACAACCTGTAATACGGACCACAAGAGCATAGATTTAGAGACCATCAAGGCTGACCTCCAGATGTGACAACTGAGGCAGAGCAAGGGCCAGTGATTTTGTCCGTGGTCTTATTGCTAGGTAGCATTTGGCCCCAAACCTTCTTGCCTCCAAGATGGGGGCTTCATCCACTTACCACCCAGCTACCACGTGGCATAGCAGTTACCTGGTCACCCTCCTCCATTTGAATCTTCTCAGGTTTATCAGCATCCTTCCTAAAACTGGATTTTCCCAAGCTCTACGTAGTATTTCAGTTGTGGTCTGACCAGGGCCGAGAACAGCAGGATGATCGCCTCCCCAGTTTCCGATACTTTGCCCTCTCAACACAGACCAAGCTTTCACTGTGTTAACATTTTTTGAATGCTGTTATATACCATTGGTTCATGCTGAGACAGTGAATCACTGAAACTACCAGTTTTTTTTCATGTTTTTCTTTTTCACTTCTTATCTAACCAGGTCATCTCCACTCTATCATGTCAATAATCAGTTTTGCAAAATGTGGTTTAAACATATAAGCAGGAATATTTTCCTAACACTCCTAGATCTAACTAGAGTATAGTTCTCATTTAACTTCTTTGAAATCTAATGCGATCACAATGGGGGGAGGGAGGTGTATGTACAAAAAAAGTTTTCATTCCCCAAAACAATAAAGGTGAATAAAGGAATTCAAAGGAATTTTTAAAGTGTTCTCCCCTCCACACCCCCACAACACTAGGCACCTTTTTATATAGGGAGCTGTTGCTGTCTATGTAGAGGTAGGTAGGTAGCTTAGTGGACAGAGCACTGGGCCTGGACTCAGAAAGGCTTTTCTTTTTGAGTTCACATCTGGCCTCAGATGCTAGCTGTGTGACTTGGGGCAAGTCACTTAAGCTTATTTCCCTCAGTTTCTTCATCTGTAAAATAAGTCTGAGAAGGAAATGGCAAACCACTGTAGTATCTTTGCCAAGAAAATCCCCAAAAGGGTCACAGTCTGATGTGACTGAAAATGAGTAAACAACAGCAAAGTTGCTGCTGACAGGAAATCTCCCTCTTGTATCCTCTAGCCTTATCGGGAGCTGCTTGGACCACTGAAAAATTAAATGACTTACCCAAGGCTACACATCCATTATATGTCAAAAGCAGATCTTGCTGATTTCAAAACCATTTACTACCTTGAAACCATTGAGCTATGTAATTCTTGTCTTTAAAGATACATGGCACTAAAAAAAAGTATAAGGAATGCTTAATTTCAACTGGTCTGATCCTTGCATTTGAAAATTCCTCTGAACAGTTTTACTTCAAATCTTTCAGGATTCTATCCCGATCATATTTTATTGAGAATTGAGGGATTAATTTTATATTCTCTGCTTGTTTAATAGATGACCTTCATTCTACAAATAAAAGATGAATGGAATGGTTTTGGACACTGATATTTACATGTTATTCCAGTGTTTCTTAGTGTCCATTGTCAAGAGTCTTTGTAGGTGAAATCCAAATTTATCTGGTGAATTTTCCAACTGTATAAAAATAAGAGTTGGCGAAAACCTTTTCCAGTAGCCATCTGGTTCCAGGGTTTTCGGTCTCTCTTAATCAAAGAAGGCATTCTACTATTTCCATTCATTTTCAGCTACCAAAATACTGCTTCCTGCCAAGAAAGTGGCTCACGACAGAAATAATAAACCATCACAGAAACTCCATCCACTCCTTGACTTTGGTATGATTCAAAGTATATTTATAGGTCTTCATTAATTATTGCACCCAGTAGTCCTGGGAGTGAAGCCCCTTCTTTTTATTATAAATCAACTCAGAGGAGAGAGGATTAGTGATTTACTTAAGGATCAGTGGCTGAGATAGAACTGAGAATCTATGACTTTGGTTTACAGGGAGAAAGAGACCAGAGATTTTACTGTATTCAATACCATTTTAAAAAAGGAATGCAGTGAAAAGAACGCCGGACTGAACGTCAAGAGACCAGAGTTCAAATCCTGGTTCCCATCTCTCCTAGCTATGGAAAGGTGGGCAAATCATTTATCTCTATGAGGATCAGCTTTCTGATCTGTAGAAGTGGGTTAATAATACTACCTATCTCACTGTTGTAAGGAAAACCTTTCGTAAGCCTTAAGGAAGGTTTTGTGGAAATAGTAATGACGGCTAACATATCACACTTACTATGTGTCAGGCCTTGTGCTAAGTACTTTACAATTATGCCCATTTCATCGTCATAATAACCTTGGGAAGTGGGGGTTATATCATTGTCATTTTACAGATGAAGAAACTGAGGCAGGCAGAGGGATAAGTGACTTTCCCAGTGTCACATAGCTAGGAAGTGTCTAAGGCTGGGTTTGGACTTGGGGCTTCCTGATTCCATGCCCAAAGCTCTATCCACTCACTTCCTAGCTGCCTACCGACTCCCTGCCTTACTTACTGTTGTGATTCAAACCCCAGGGAAGCCCTACTTTTAATGGAAATAGTAACCATAGTGATAATAGCAATAGCTGACATTATACGGTCCTTTAATGCTAGGCACTGTGTTAAGGACTGTACAGTTACTTCATTTGGTTCTCACAGCAGATTTGGGAAGTAGGTGCTATTATCACCCTCATTTACAGAAGAGTAAACTGAAGCAAACAGAGGTTAAGTGTCTTGCCCAGGGTTACCCAGCTAGTAAAATGTCTGAGGCTAAATTTGAACTCAGGTCTTCCTGACTCCAGGCCCAGTGCTCTATCCATTACACTACCTAGTTCCCTACTAACTACCTACCTTACCTGCTTTAAGGAAAACTCTTTATAGGCCTTAGCATTTTGTGGAAACATAGCAATCTATTTTATAATGTCTAAGATCTTTACAGTAGCTAGGTGGTATACTTACCGAGAGAGCATTGGGCCTGGAGTCAGGAAGACTCATCTTCCTGAGTTCAAATCTAGCCTCAGAAACTTACTGTGTGACCCTGGGTAAGTTACTTAACCCTGTTTGCTTCAGTGTTCCTTCTGTCAAATGAGCTGAAGAAGGAAATGGTAAATCACTCCAGTGTCTTTGCCAAGAAACCCCAAATAGGGTCAAGAAGAGTCAGATATGAATGAAGACGACACAACAACACCATCAACAACATCACCCCCAACAACACCAATAAAACAACAACAGCAAAACAACACAACAACAACACAACAACAAAACACCAGCAAAATACAGCAACAAACAACAACAACAAATACCACCACCACCACCAACAACACCAACAGCAGCAACAACAAAATATCAACAACAAAACAACACCAACAACACGAACAATAGCAACAATAAACAACACGAACAACATCACCAGCAACAGTAGCAACGACAAAATAGCAATGACAAAACAATAACGACAAAACAACAAAACCACAACACCGCCACCAACAATCGCAACATCAACAACAAAACAACACCAACAACACCAACAGCAACAGCAGCAACAACAGAACAACAGCAACAAAACAATGACAAAACAACAGCAAAACCACAATACCACCACCACCACCTAGTTTTCATTGGGAGAGCAGGCTGGCCTAGTGAGACATATCCTTCCCTCAATTGCTCATCACCTGGGTTTCCCATTCGCTCAGGACCCTGCCCTTTTTCCTTGCAGAGTTATCTGTGCAAGAAGGTCAAAGAACATTTGTAGAAGAGTCAACACAGATAGTGAAGTTTCTGAGTTTGAGGACAGGGTAGACAAGAAAATGCCAGACCAGGTATTAAGTTCCTTGAGGAAGCAGGCGGTAGTGACCTCAAAGCTGGTAGATCATTGAAATAAGGATGTGTAGAAGGTGATATGGATGGACAGAGTCGACTTCAAGGGCAGGTAATGGAAGCAAAGGAAGAATCTGACCCATTGTGTGTTGGAAATAGGCACGAAAAAAGGAGTGGCCAGTACTGGGGAGGCTTGACAGGGAGGCAGTGACTTTTGGGGAGACCTAGGTTAGGTTTCTGTGAGCACAAGATGATGAAAAGTGAATTAAAAGAAGAGATCCAGGATGATGATGGCTTTGCCAACAACAGAGTGGTGATTTCAGAGGGCGGGATGGAAAGAGGGGCAAAGAGGTGAAAGGGTTGGGTTTGAGGACTTCATAGAACACGAACAATGACTCACGCTCAGTTGCTCTAACGGCATGGTTTACTGGTAATAGGCAACCAGTTTGGTTCCGGAAACTGGCTCATTCTGTGTGGCCCACAGATGTTAGTGGTATGTGAGGTTTTATACTGAGCTTTAACAAATATAGGTCTGAAATTCTACACCAGGAGGTATTGAACTCCTCTTGTACTTTCTATGTCTGTTCCTCTTTTCTGGCTGAAGGGACCTGCATCAGAGGGAAAGGGCCTGATCCTTTCTTTGGCTCATGTCCAAACTTAATTTGCAGAAAAGTAATATAAGCCAGGTCCAAGATCTCCAGCTCACCCTAGCGAAATGGCCTAATATGGATTTACTGGCAATTAGACAATGGAAATCCATCCAGAGTGTTGTGACTTGGACATTCTTATGACTGTTCACTCTTCAAATACCAAGGAGCTAGTGGTGGAGGTGTGAAAGAATCTGGGTCAGAACCTACTTAGAGAAGAGGGTCCTAGGGACTGGCCTGAGCTCACAGGGTGTGCCAGCTGTGCAGCTTCTTCCTATGGTGACAAGACAACAGGCCCCATGGTTCGCTACCCCCAATAGTATAGGATGAGGCAGTTCCTACCTGATGAAAGGCCCTCCCACCCTGAGCCTGATGGCTCACTTCCCAAGACATTGTTTGGAAACCTTAGATAGGGTTAAAGGCTCAGGTCTCTGTGGACCATGTGTTTTCTTTCTACCATTGCTCTGGTGTGATATGACACAGTTATTAATCAGGCTCCTTTGTCCAGGCCTTATCCTTTGATGCAGTCATTAGAGAGATAGGGATCACCCTATTCCATTACTATTCCATACACATCTATTAGAGTGGATAGAGAAGTGGCCTTAGAAATGATTGATCTGGTTTCAAGTCTGATCTCTGACACAAATCCCTTAATCTCTTAGGGTCCCAGGTGACTCTCACATTTTAAGCTATACAACAAGTACCAATTTTCAGTGATAGAGGAACTGTCACCACTGGGACTTTCCGATAGCAATAGGAAAAGAAACCCAAAACACCCTTATGTTTGAACAGTATCTAAGCGTTAGTTTTCCCAGTGCTTGCACCCACAAACCCATCTGATCCCACCATGATTCTAAGAGGGATTCAGGGTATATGTATCCTAATTTTATGGCCACTGAGGGTGACCTAAATTCATACAACTAGTTAATGGTAGAGCCAGGATGAGAACCCAGGTTTTCTGAACTCTTAGTTCAAGTGTCTCTTCCATAGCCCACTGACAATTCATGTGTTTGTTTCTCTTGCATGCCTCTGATTTAACCTGCATCCTATTGCTTGTATGGAAAGATGGACTCCTTAGCTAAGTTAATTCACCAGAAGTCCCTCTCAGACCTGACTTGGCCTTTTGTTTTGCATTTCCCCAATGCACTCACCATATGCATCGACACCAATCTCCTTTGAGGCTGCTCTCTTTGAACAAGACTCTCCATTTCTCAGCTCTGGGCATTTTCGGTGACTGACCCCCATGCCTAGAATGTTCTCTTTCCTTTTCTCTGCCTCCTAAGTTCCTTCAAGTCTCAACTAAAATCCCACTTTCTAGAGGAAACCTTAGTCCTAGTGCCTTATTTTTTAATTGATTCCAATTTATCCTGTACATAGCTTGTTTGTGGTATTTGTATACTTGTCTCCTCCTTTAAATTATTAACTCCTTGAGAGTGGGGTCTGTCTTTTGGCTCTTTCTGGATCCCTAGAGTTTAGCATAGTGCCTGGAACATAACAGGCACTTAATAAATGTTTATTGACTGACTGACTGACATATCTCTGTATTCTGCCTTGGTCGGTCCATAGCTAGAGTATTCATGATCATTCTGGGCACCACATTTCAGAAATAATATTGATAAAATGGTGTACATCCAAAGAAAGCTGACCTGGATAGTTACCAAATCATGTCAACACCATATGATGGTTGGTGGAAAGAACCCTGATTTAGCTTGTGGAAAAGAAGGCTTGGCGGTGGCAGGGTGCTGGCATGATTGCTGGTTCCAATATTTGAAGGCTTGCCACATGGGCTAGGTAGCACACTTGCTTTGCTTGACCCTGGAGAGAATGAGGAGTAATGGGTAGAAATCACAGCAAAGCTGTCTAGATCAATAGAAGGAAAAAGCTTCTTCACCATTAGGACTCTTCACAAATGGAATGGGCTGTGTCTGGAGGGAGTGACAATTATAAAGTCCTTCAGTCTGTTCTTCTTTGGGGTAAATAATCTTCATTAATTTAAGTTTTCCATTTAAAACTGGTCTTCAATATCTTTAATCATTTTTGACTCTTCTCATCCTTCAATGTCTATGTCTCCCTCCTTTTTTCTTAGCAGAAGCCAAGATTAGACCCAATATACCATTAAATTATTTTCACGGAGTTGTACTTTTCTGTTTCTGATTGCTAAGATTTCTCTGGGAATTCATTATTGACCGAGACATAGAGAATGAACTTAATCCAGTTTAACTTTCTCATTGGATTTCTATAGCCATTGGGAATTACATGAAGCTATGTGCCAAACCTGAAAGTTAAGGTGACTTCCCTTCTGCATAGAGATGGTAAGGGAATTTTAATACTGCAGGGACTTTAGGTAGGAGTTCCTAATCCAGGGTTTGTGAATTTGTTTTTTTTAATTTTTTAAATTGAATTATTTTATTTGTTTTCAGTGTTCGACAATCACTTCCATATATCTTAGGTTTTTTCCCACTCTCTCCCCCTCATTGCCCTCTCCTTCCCCACTCCCTCCCTGAGATGGCATATATTCTTATATAGGTTCTACACATACATTCCTATTAAATGTATGTTGCGTAGAAGAATTAAAATAAATGGGAGAAACCATGAAATAAAACAAAACGTAATACGAAAGAAAATGGTCTGTTTCTATCTGCAATTCAATTCCATAGTTCTTTCTCTGGATGTGGAAGGTGTTTTACCTCGAGTCCATTGGAAATTTTTAAGTCCATGCATTTCAATGAAGTACTACTAAGTCTACCAGAAAAATTCCTCACACACTGTGGTTGTTGCTGTGTACAAAGTTCTCCCAGTTCTGCTCCTTTCACTCAGCATCAGTTCATGTAAGTCTTTCCAGGCTTCTCTGAAGTCTTCCTGTTCATCGTTTTTCATAGTACAATAGTATTCCATTACATTCATATGCCACAACTTGTTCAGCCATTTCCCAATTGATTGGCATCCCCTTGTTTTCAAATTTTTGGCCATGTGAATTTGTTTTTTAAAAAATATTTAGCTAACTATATTCTAATAAAATTGGTTTCTTTTATGATCCTTTTATTTTATTTTAGACATATAAAATCATGATTCAGAAAAGAGGTCATCAGATTGCTCCCAAAGGGATCCATGATGCAAATACAGTTAAGGAACCCTGCCTTAAAGATCAGCTAGTTCTACCTATTCTTTTTACATATGAGGAAATTGAACTCCAGAGAATGTTAGCAGTTTGCTCAAAGTTAGTGGCAAATCCATGAACATTCAGGTCTTTCTGTGCAGCCTCCCCAAGTGGACACATGCACTTAATCATTGCAAGAATGTCAGCTGCTATATGATTTCATCTTCCTCCTTCCAAATAACTTTGGGCCTAGATTCTTCTAGTTTACTAGATTATTTCTACTTACTAGATTACCACTACTTCTAGATTACTCTAGCTTGGAGTAGGTTAGCTCGTAGGACCTTTGATCTGGCATTTAGTCTAACCCTTTAATTTTGTTGAAAGGTACATGGTTTCTTTCATCCCATTCCAGTAGATTTTTATGACACCATTAGAGTATCATGACTTGTTTCCATCCCCCAGATTCCTAATGTCGGAGTCATCCTCAGTTCCTCACTTGCCCTCACTCTATAAAGTCCAACAGTTTCCAAATATTCAGAGCGAGTAAATATTTATTAAATGCCTATTGGGAGCCAGGTACTATTCTAAGCCCCTACCAAGAAAGGAGAAACATAGACCTTGCCCTGAAGGAGCTCACAGTCTAATGAATGGAGAAGACAACATGCAAGCAACTATGTTCAAATAAAATCTATATGGTGTAAATGAGAAGTATTCTCAGATGGAAATCACCAGAAGTTGGGGGTGGGAGGGCAATTAGGAGATGACTTTGGAGAGGATCATTTCAGTGAAGTGAAGGGTTCAGAGGCTAGAATGCAAGGGATTGAGGAATGAGGAAGAGGAGGGGAAGTACCTGGTTGGCTGTGCTGAGTCCCTGTGCTATATACGCTTTTCTCTTAGTAATCTACCACCAGTGAAAATAGCCTCCTACCCACATGTACAAAAATCTTTATAGCAACTCATTTTGTGGTGCCAAGAATTGGAAATTGAGGGGATGCTCATTAATTGGGGAGTGACTGAACAAGTTGTGGTATATGAATGTAATGGAATACTACTATTGTGCCATAAGAAACTATGAGATAGTGGATTTAAGAAAAATCTTGAAAGACTTATATGAACTGATGCTGAATGAAGTAAGCAGAACCAGGAGAAGACTATATACAGAAACAGCAACATTGTGGGATGATCAGCTTTATAGACTTGGCTTTTCTCCGCAGTGCAATAATCTAAGACAATTCCAAAAGACTCATGGTGGAAGCTGCCATCCACATCCAGAGAAAGAACTATGGAGTCTGAATGCAGATCAAATCCTACTGTTTTTGTTTCTTTGTCTTTTCATTCTTGCAGATTTCCCTTTTTGTTCTGGTTTTTCTTTCAAACCATGAATGGAAATATGTTTAACATGATTGTACATGTATAGCTGGGCAGCTAGGTGGTACTTTGGATAAAGCACCAGTACAGGAGTCTGGAGGACCTGAGTTCAAATCTCACCTCAGACACTTGACACTCATTAGCTGTGTGACCTTAGGCAAGTCACTTAACCCCAATTGCCTCATCCTGGGTCATCTCCAGTCATTCTGATGAATATCTGGTCACTTGATTCAGATAGCTCTGAAGGAGAAGTGAGGCTGGTGACCTGCACAGCCCTCCCTTACTAAAAACAAAGTCAAGTGCAAGTCATGTCATTACTTCTCTGATGGCATGGTCTTCTTCGGCAATGATGGATGAATGCACACTCATGTATAGCCTATATCAGATTGCATGCTGTTTGGGAGAGGGGGAAGGAGAGGGAAAATTTTAGAACTCAAAATCTTATGAAAGTGAATATCGAAAACTAAAAATAAATAAATTAATCAAAAAAACTTTAAAAAACAAATGATAAAAAATTGTTTTAATATGTAATTGGAGAGGGAGGGGGGAAATAAAACATTTTCTTAAAATATGAAAAAAAAAGAAAATGGCCTCCTAAATAGGGTAAAACAGTACATCTTCAATATGAAGTTGATCCCCAAACACTGAGAATATGCTTAGGAGTTGGGGGGCACTGGGTCCTCTTCCCATTTTCCCATTGATTTTCCATTTGACTTCAGGAAATCACTTCCTTGCTCTCTACTCTGGTTTCTAAATATGCCATGGAGGATCGTAGGGTTGCTGTGTGGGCTTTGTTCAGAGAAAATAGTTGGGCATTTTGAAAATATGAAATACTTGGAAATGTCTGGTCCCTTTGGAGTCATTCTTATCTGCAATTTGGAAGTAATAAAAGAAGGAATGCATGTGAAACTATTCAGCACCCTATTTTTAAGATCATTTTATTGGGCCTGTTGTTTCATCTAATCAACTAACACATAGTTCTGCAAGGTAAATTAATTATAGCTCACATTTGTAGAAGGCTTTTGAATTATAAAGAGCTTTATACACATTATTCTACCTGCTCTTTCACAATAACTCTGGAGTAGGCAAGTATGGGAATTATTAGCCCTATTTGACTTACAAAGACACTGAAAGGTAGGGAACTGGCCAGATCCCACACTTAGTTATGTGGAACCAGCTCATTCAGCTCCCCCATATTGCCTCTCATTGACTGCATAGCTTGCCTCTTGGAAATAGAGCCTAGTAATATTTTTTCAGATGTTGGGTGTGGAGTATCACACAGTTCCCAGCTGAAAAGTGCCTCAGAGATCATGTGGTCTCAACCACCCCATTTTTGAAATGGAGAAGTTGAGGTCCAGAAAGTGTCACCTCATTTGCTCCCTTTGCCTTGGATTCTTCCACATCTTCCTATTTTGGGATTTCTGCCTAACTCCATAGACAAGACATTTGCCTGTGGCCTTTTGTACTTCAAAACAGACACACTTACCCTCCTAAATAACAGCAACAACACCATCTAGAAAGAGTTAATCAGAAACTAACTATTTTCCATTACCGGGACAGCACCCCATCCCTCCCTGCCCAGACTCTGAGTCCTGATCTCAAAATACCCTGGAGAACTTACTCAGTAAACTGGCCATTTTCACAGACAGAGCTATCACTCACAATTGCTTGATTACTAATTCAGAAAAAAATGGAAGAACAATATTTTAAATATCAAATACTCATAACATTCAAGCTACGTGAAACAAGATGCTTTTGAAATACAGACCTAGAATGTGAGATGGAATTCCTATGGGAACAGGATTAGATATAAACGATCCTCGGAGTTTTACCGGGGCTGTTTTCAGTGAAACTACGAAGGAAAAGCTTCTACTCATTACTTTTCTTCCACGACAAAAAGCAGATATTTTATCTACTTGTTAAATCATCTGTAGAACATTAAATGAATAGTAGTGGGAGAATGACTTGTCCCAGAACAGTTTCTTTCTGAACACCACTGAGAGAGGATGCGATAATATCTCTCATTTCTAGAATCCTCTAAGCTCTCTGAAGTGTTTTTCTCACAATCAGCTTGCAAGTATTTTGATGTCCATTCTACAGATATAGAATCTATTGAGGCTGGGTAGCATCATAGAAAGAGCAGTGGACTCAGAAAGTTTTGACCCCAGGTTAAAATCCCACCTCAGATGCTTATGATTTATGTGACCTTGAGCAAGTAAATTAGCCTCCCAGTACCAGTTCTTTGATCCTATGATCCTTGGAAAAGTTGAGTGATTGACCTAGGTCATAGTTAGTATGAGCCAGAACTTGTATTTGAATTCAAATCTCTTGACTCCCAAAACTCAGTCGTCTATTCTCCATATTATCTTTTAGTCTTTAGCCCACCTTTCTTAGGTTTGGTATGGTTAGGTTAGGACTTATATGCAAAGTTTCAGTATTGCTGCTTGGGATTACTCACCTGATACTTTGTGGAAAATCTCAGTCCTATAAGAAAAGATGAGCAGGCAGATTGCAGAAAAACCTAGAAAGACTTACATGAACTGATACTGAGAAAAGTGAGCAGAACCGGGAGAACATTGTACACAGTAACAGCAGCATTGTGTGATGATCAACTCTGATAGATTTGGCTCTCCTCAGCAGTACGGTGATCTAAGACTATTCCACAAGACTCATGGAAATTACTATCCACATCCAGAGAAAGAACTATGGACTCTGAATGCAGATCCAAGTATACTATTTTCACTTTTTTTTTTTGCTTTTTCTTTCTCATAGTTTTTCCCTTTTGTTCTGATTCTTCTTTCACAAAATGACTAATGTGGAAGTATGTTTAATATGATTGTATATGTGTAACTATATCAGATCGTTTGCTGTATTGGGGAGGGGAGAGAGAAAAAACTTGGGAGCCCCGAATCTGATAAAAATATCTTTACATGTAATTGGAAAAAAATAAAATACTATTAAGTGGGAAAATAAAAAGAAAATCCCAGCTGCTCCACAGGAATTTCTCTCTCATTTTATCTGTTTCTTTCAATAAGATTTTTGGAAGTCAGATTATCTTAAAATGAGGAACACTTGAATACTTACACTTAAGAAATTTCCCCCTGTAGACCAATGCCTGACACTGTACACAAGAATAAAGTTCAAATGGATACATGATCTAGGTATAAAGACTGATACTATAAACAAATTAGGGGAGCAAAGAATAGTGTCTTTGTCAGATTTATGGAGAAATTTTTGACTAAACAAGAGATAGAGAACATTATAAAGTGTAAAATGGATAATTTTTATTACATTAAATTGAAAAGTTTTTGCACATACAAACCCAATGCAACCAAGATTAGGAAGGAAGCAGAAAACTGGGAAAGAATTTTTGCAATTAGTGTCTGTGATAAAGGCCTCATTTCTAAAATATATAGAAAACAGAGTCAAATGTGCAAGAATACAAATCATTCCCCAACTGATAAATGGTCAAAGGATATGAACAGGGAGTTTTCAAAGGAAGAAATTAAAGCTATCTATAGTCGTATGAAAAAATGCTCTAAATAACTATTGATTAGAGAGATGCAAATCAAAAGAACTCTGAGATACCACATCACGCCTATCAGATTGGCTAACATGACAAAACAGGAAGATGATAAATGTTGGAGAAGATGTGGAAGAGTTGAAACACTAATTCATTGTTGGTGGAGCTGTGAGCTGATCCAACTAATTCTGAAGAGCAGTTTGGAACTATGCCCAAGGGGCTACAAAAATGTGCATATTCTTTGACCCAGCAATATCGCTTCTAGGACTGTATCCCAAAGAGATCATAAAAATGGGAAAGGGTCCCACATGTACAAAAATATTTATAGCAACTCTCTTTGTGGTGGCCAAGAATGGAAATCAAGGGGATGCCCATCAATTAGGGAATTGCTGAACAAGTTGTGGTACATGAATATTATTGTGCTATAAGAAATGGTGCAGAAAGACTTCAGAGAGTCCTGGAAGGACTTATATGAACTGATACTGAGTGAAAGGAGCAGAACCAGGAGAACTTTGTACACAGCAACAACCACAGTGTGTGAGGAATTTTTTTGGTGGACTTAGCCCTTCACAGCAATGCAACGACCTAAAAAATTCCCAATGGACTCGAGGCAAAGTGCCATCCTCATCCAGAGAAAGAACTATGGAATTTGATCACACAATGAAGCAGATCATTTTCTTTTGTATTATGTTTTGTTTTCATGGTTTCTCCCATTCATTTTAATTCTTCTATGCAACATCGCTAAGGTGAAAATGTATTTATTAAGAATGCATGTGTAGAACCTATATAAGACTACACACTGTCTCAGGGAGGGAGGGGGAAAAAATCTAAGATATATGGAAGTGATTGTAGGAAACTGAAAACAAATAAATTAATTTTAAAAAATTTCCCCCTGGGAGGTCACAGGAAAATTGATTAGTATTTAGAGCTAAGAGTTGGATAGAAGCATTTTATTATCAACTCAGCCAATGTGTTTGTCCTAAGGAATACTGTTACTCATCTCATGCTGTTTCCATTTGTAAGGAAATAGTCTCTGTTTAGGTCATTCAACATGGTACCTAATTAGGCTACCAAAAATCTGAAAGGTTACATTAAAGTACTAATTATTAACAATGGAAAAGGAAACCACATGGGTGAGTCTCAAAAATTCAAGATGAAGTCTCCTGTGCTAGGAGATAGGTAGAACTCTGGGTTTGGCTTTCATTACTGGTGATCTACATGACTTTAAGGAGTAGCATTAGAAAGGTCATTGACATATAGGTGCTTAGTTTATCATGGTAATCCTGACCAACTTAGGAAAAGGTGTCAGAAATTTAAATCCAATATTATCCTCTTCCTCATGCCTCTCTCAACCACTATATACAGACACATACATGTACACTTACACACACATAACACACAAACATACTTCAACTATGTATGGTAAACATTTGTATATTGCGTATATCAGCTAATGCCCTGCCTACAAAATTTCCCTGTTAATTGTAGATTATGTAATTGCATGTTATGCAATTATACAGTCTTGTCCATCAGACCAGACCTGAAAAGTAAGATATAATGGGTCTGTTTCAGCATAAACCAAGTATGACCTAGTCTCTTTTCCTTTAGCATTTTCTGATTTGTAAACTATTTGGGGAGTATTCCTAGTGTGTCAGCTCATAGGATTCATAAGCAAAGGACTTAAAATATGCTCTGACAGCAATGATTGCACTGTGTTAGTAATGCATTATTGGGTGACAACTGTCTCATCTCTACCAATGGATGCTATCACCATTTCCCTTATGGATAACTGTGTGTGTCAATACTTTTAAGCAGTAAACATAAGCTCAGAGAGAAAGAAAGTCAGGTAACTTTGTTGTTACTGCCAAGAACTCATCTAAGTGGATCGACATTATCATCATCTTCATCATCAACAGATAATTTGCTCAGCACCAATTATGTCCTAATTACTGGAGGACATCCTCTTCCTCCTTCCATATTTCAAAAGATCTTTGATTTCATTAGTAAAAATTTTTAATCGCTCATGTAAATTACGGCCCTATCCATAGGTAGTCTTCAGGAGTTGACCAATCTTTTTCTCATAAGCCACCTTCCAAGAGATGAACCTTTCTGAAGTTAAGTAGATTAGTCTTCAAATTTTGGTGTTCTCATGTTCAAAGCCTTTCTGATCTGATAGAACTTGTCATAGCTTGTCTTCTACTGGTGTCGCCATTAAGAAGTCAGGGTCATGATGAAGCATCAGAACCTGGGGCTCTCAAAGCACACCTGAGAGGATAGTTCAGAGGCTGACTCAGGTCCTGCATCAGTGAGGCATCAGGTAGGCATTATCATCACAAACTCACCCAACACTCATCCCAGCCCATGAAGAGGTACAAAGTATAGTCACAGCACCCAAGATGCCTGGGAGAGGGGAAACCGACATACGTATAGCTCCCCGAATGAGTTCTTAGGACTTACAGTGTTTGGAGATAGATGTACACCCTTATCAAGAAAAATTCCTTGTGATAATGGACATATGCCATTCCTGAATGGAGGTGGCTCACCTTAAAAACAACTAAAATTCTAAAGTTTGACAATATTGGCCAAACTATCACTACTATTGAGGAAGTCCACTCTTTTTCCTTCATAAATTATCTACTGAATGCATCCTAGGCCATCACCAACTGTCCTGATCTATACTTTGTCACTGGACTCTGATAACTCTGGAGGAGAGAACGAGGCTGGTGATTGCATTCTCCTTCACTTAAATCCAATTCACTTGCAATTCAAAACATCTCCTTCTTGATGTCGTTTGTCCTCTTGGAGAATGAAGGACGAACAACAACACTGAATGCCATCCGCCATAAGCTCATGATACTTAACATCTCTACCTTGCTCTTATGCTATCCCTAGCTCATAGTACTCAGCTTCTCTCCTCTGTCCTTAACCAAGGAACTGATCGTGTCCACCCTCCCCTTCCATTTCCCAAGACCTTCTTTCTCCTTTCTTTCCTAACCATAGATGGTTATATGACTATGACTGCTCAACCTATTCTCATATACGGTACTCCAGGCCATATATTTTCCCCATCAATCAAATAAAATCCTAGTTCCATCTTCTCTCAGCAATCCAAAATCTTTGTTTCATATTTATCAGCCTCACTAATATAAGAACAGATCATTCCTACATCTGACATAAAAATTTGGGAAAAGGCAAAGCAAGAGGTATTTACTATATGCAAGGTACTGTGCTAAGTGCTGGGGATAAAATGCAAGTAAAGAGACAGTTCCAGTTCTCAAAGAGTTTCTATTGTAATGAGGCAAGAGAACACAAAAAAGAGAGTTGAAAGGGGTACGGGAAGATACCCACATTAGGGTATGGTGTCAAGATCTGGAAAGGTAAAAGCACAGTCAGGATGGAGATGAAGGCTGGCTGGCCTAGGTTCCTCCCCAAAATGGAGGCCCCAGAAGGATTCACAAATATAGGGGGTGACTGGCACAATCTTCTCCTTTCCTACCTTTTCATTGGCTCTTCCCAAGCCTGGAATGTTCTCTCTCCTCACTTCCAACTTGGCATCTTTCAAGACTCATGCATTCATGAAGGTATTTTTCATGTATCCTCTACAGAAAATAATGAAAAAGTAATAATACCTACCAGGCATGATGGTTAAATAAGAAAGACGCTAGTCCTTTAATAGTGAACTCTGGTGGAAAGAATCCTGGAATTGAAGTTAAAAGATCTGGGTTTAAATCCCAGCCTTACTCCTGATGTGACCTTGGCCAAGGTCCTTACCTCTTTGGAAAATAGTTTCCTCACCTGTAAAATGACGGGGTTACCCTCATCTACTTAGTCATTTCTCCTCCCCAGGGCACTGACTGACTGGCAGCAGAAGCTGGAGGAACCAGGAAGCGATATGATGAGACACCTTCCCCCTTCCCCACTCTTTTGTGAAGGTGCTGATGGGTGGTCCACAGGTGTGACTTGGTCATATCTATCATGTCAGGACTTTTCGATCTAACAGCTTGTTTTGCTTAACTTTTCTGTTTCTTTTTGAAAAACTAAAATAAATAAGCAAAATAAAAGTAAAAAGTTAAAATTAAAAAATAAAAGGTGGCTTTCTAGAAGAGGAAATTTAGGTCGTTTAAAACAAAAGATCTCAAACAAAATGTTTTAAAATCAAATGAGGCGATTGGACGAGGTGGCCTCTTGGGTACTCTTCAGCTTCAAATCCATGTGTGATAGGATCTATGATCTCGACTTATGCTGGACTTCGGGTTTTCTTGTTTACTAACAGTGTGACCCTCATCAAGTTGTTTAACCCTGGGAACATCCATTTCCTTAACTATCATCAAGGGGGCTTGGATCAAATGTTATAGAGAATCCTTCCTACCTCCAAACCTTTGATATCATGGGTGCTGCCAAAGTCCCAGGACACCTTTCAGTGGGGGCAAATTCCATTTCATCAGAAGTCAATCGATAAGAAGTCAACTGGGAGGCATTTGGCCTCCTGCTCTGACACATCCTCCATTCCTGATAGGTACTGAGTCAGGGTAGCCCCAGCAATGACCCATGGAGGCACCTGTCATCACAAGAATGGGACAGTATGTTTATTATTGTTTCTGTTATTTGGTCATGTCTGACTCTTAGTGACCCTGTGGGACCATAGCATGCGAATTCTGTCCACATGTTTTTTTTGGCAAAGTCCCTGGAGTGACTTGCCATTTCTTTCTCCAGTAAATTAAGGCAAACAAAAGTTAAGTGACTTACCTAGGGTCCCACCCTCAGTAAGTGTCTGAGGTCAAATTTGAATTCAGATCTTCCTGACTCTATGTTCAGAATTCTATCCACTGAGCCACTTGTTTATCTGTCGTTAAAAACTCTCTCTTGAATGCTGGAAGGGTCCAATACACCACCTGTATGAGCCAACATGTGAATGGTGCCAGCAGCCTCCAGCATTATGCCCAAGATAAGCTATTGGTGAAATTTGACTCCCTGAAAAAATATATATATAACAGCAAGGTCTTAACTATTTCTGGTGGTGTTCATTGCTGTGTGTCTCAAGAACACAGAGACCCTAGTCATGGATCTTCTGTCCCCAATCCAGGTTCTAAGAAGGTCAGTGAAAAACTGGTGAAAAACATACTTTGTGGGCTTTCAAAATAAACCATGGCAAAGTAGGTGGGTGAGGATTCTGTAGGCCTATGGGATGTTGCTATTAATTCGCACCATGAAAAAAAATCAGAATATCATCTAGGTAGGCCACCTGTTGAGAAAACTTTTCAACGCTTCATTGATTAAGTTCTGAGAGATCACAAGTAAGTCAGGCAACCCCAAGGCTGTAGCCAGGTAGTTTCTGTGCCATGTCTGAAGTCCCTGAAAAGTTGTCTTCCACTCATCACTGGCTCTAATTCTAAGGGAGAGGGGAGGGAATAAGCATTTATTAAGTACCTACTATGTGCTTGGTACTATGCTAAACACTTTATAAGTATTTCGTTTTGTCTCAAAGAGGAGAAGCTTGATTGGGGGGTGGGAGGGATGAAGACTAGATGGGGTAGGGAGAGATTATAGATTTATATCTGGAAAGAATTTTAGAAGTCTCTGGTACAATTATTTGATTTTATGTATAAGAAAATTGAGGCAGAGAAAGCTTAAATGACTTGGGCCACCCAGTAGACATCCTGACTTCAGATCCAAATGCAGTCAAAATATAATTGTTGTTGCTGAGTTGTGTCTGACTCTTCTTGACTTCATCTTGGGTTTTCTTGGTAGTGATACTAAATTGGTTTGCCATTTCCTTCTCCAACTCATTTTACAAATGAGGAAACTGAGGTAAATAAATTTAAGTGCCATGCCTAGGGTCAAACAGCTACTGTCTGAGGTCAGATTTGGACCCAGGAAGATGGATCTTCTTGACTTCAGGTCCAGTGCTCTGTCTACTGTGCCACCTAGATGCCCAAAATATAATTACGTGATTAATAAAGAAGTGATCAGCTAGTTGGTAGAGCTGTTAGAGTGCCTGACCTAGAATCAGGAAGACCTGTGTTCAAATCTGGCCTCAGATACAGCCAATAAGTGTTGTCTGTGTGACCCTGGACGTCACTTAACCCTGTTTGCTTCAGTTTCCATATCTGTCAAATGAGCTGGAAAAAGAAATGGCAAACCACTTTAGTATTTCTGCCAAGAAAATCCCAAAAGGAGTCACAATGAGTCAGACATGACTGAGAAAATGGCTGAACAGCAACTGAGAAAGAAAATTTATTTGGAAGGACAAGAAACATCGAAATGAGTTCCAGTGGCAAGGAAGGTATCAAGCAGAGGCTTCATTCAGTAAGCATTTCTGAAGTCCCTGTGACATGCTCGTTGGTGAGTTTGGGGCTCAAAGATAGTCCCCATCCTTGAGACTTTTGTGATCTCAGTAGAAAGATATGTGGCACACAAAGAATCATTAATTTCAAGTGGAAAAGACCTTGCAGGGATTCTAGTTCAATTCTCTGAATTTGCAGTTAAGGAAACTGAGGCCTACAGAGGTTAGGTGGCTTGCCTAAGGTCCACAGCTTTGAACTAGGTCTTTGCTGGCTCCCAATCTACCATTCTTTCCACCATACCCCACTGGAAACTATCTACAAAGCTACAGGTCAAGACAATGTGGTACTGGAGGTGGGTGATATGGCTGAGTGATCACAAAACTAATCAGAATGGAGTGTCACGGAGCAAGGAAGGCTTCCAAGAAGAGGCGTGCTTGTTCTTTCTTGACAGCTTTGGATCAGTGGGGGAAACAAGGGAGAGAGTTTCATAATTCATTGCTCTCAAGTATCTGAAAACCTCTGGTACAATGGACAGTGACTAGTCCTCCATTTTCCTAGGGACAACCTATTCTCCAATTTCACTGGAGAAGAGCATGGACTGATATTATAGCAGAAGGATTTTAGGATAAACTGAGAGGAGTTTGTTGCAGAGCATGTACTTTCTGATGCACCAGAATGCCCGAGGGTTACAGTGGAGCCGTCATCCCTGATAGCATTTAAGAATGACAGATTCTCGTACATCTGGGCTGGTTTCTCCCAGACCAAGTCACCTGTGATCAGGCCAAAGTGCCCAGAGATGGATGACTTTATTTCCAAGGAGCTTATTTTAATGGGGGAAGTTGACACATCACATGGAACTGAAAAGTGAAAAGGGGGGAATCCTGGTCACCACAAAGCTTAAATGAACCTCTTCACCTTCCTCTTAATGGAGATGGACTTAGGTAAAATGGAGATCTTGGAAGCTCTCTCCCTGGGACTGCCCAGGGAGTTCTTGTTTGGAGAACAGCAAGGTATAGTAATTAGAGGGCTAGACACAGAGCCAGGAAGACCTGGGTTCAAATCCTGCTATTGCTACTTACTAGCTTTGTGACCCTGGCTAAGTCACATAACAGCAGAGCCTTAGTTTCCTCATCAGTAAAATGATGATGTTGCATTAGATAGGTCCATTTCCAGCTCTAAACCCAGGAGTCTATGATTTTAGGAGCATCTATGGCAGCCTGGTCTTTATTTGATAATGGGGTTATGTTGTCTGAACTGTAGGAAGCTAAACACCTCCTTACTTATAGTTGTTTTTTTTTACCACCCTTAGAGTAATTTGCCTCTTATAACCTTTGACCTTTCAGAATCTCTCTCTGTCTCCCTCCTCATCCCCATATCCAATCACGGTTATCAAATCTGGATGATTCTGCCTCCATAGAATGCCTGGCATCTTCTCCCTTCTCACTACTCATCCCCCCACCATCTTTCATGCTGAGAAAGATGGTAATGAAAAAGAAGAAGAAAAAAGAAGAAAAGATTGCAGCATTGAAATATGGCAGAAGTTTAATATCTGGTACAAATTAGGTGGCCTACTCAATATTAACCATGTAAATAACTGTCATTGAAGGGGAGACCTTATTGTTCCCCCTCCCAGAAGCCAACCTTCTATTACAACCACTCTCTTGGCTTCAGCTTTATGTTAAGGAGACAATTTTTTCTTTATCTTCCACTTTTTTTCCAGTCACATGTAATGATAGTTTTCAATATTCACTTTTATAAGATTTTGACTTCCAAATTTTTCTGTCTGCCTCCTTCCTCTCCCCTCTCTCCAAGATGGCAAGTGACCTGATATAGGTTATACATGTACAATTATATTAAACGTATTTCCACATTAGTCATGTTGTGAAAGAAAAATCAGAACAAAAGGAAAAAACACAAGAAAGAAAAACCAACCAAAAAGAAGAAAATAGTATGTTTTGGTCTGCATTCAGAGGTCATAGTTTTTCTCTGGATGTGGATAACATTTTCCATCCATAAGTCTTTTAGATTTGTCTTAGATGACAATGGTATTGCTGAAGAGACCTTAATCAACCATAGTTGATTATTGTGCAATGTTACCGTTACTGTGTACAATGTTCTCCTGGTTCTGCTCACTTCACTCAGAATCAGTTCATTTCAGTCTTCCCAGGTTTTTCTGAAATTTGCTGGCTCACTATTTCTTATAGCATAATAGTAGTCCTTTATGTTCATATACTACAACTTGTTCAGTCATTCTAAGGGGGCAGTTCTTACTTCTCCCTTCTCCCTTTTTTATAAAAGAAAACGTTTAAAACAGATTAAAAATATTCCAAAGCAAAATGGACTGTCTCAGGAAATGGTAGACCACCACCAACAACAACATGGAGTGGGCTATCTCAGGAAAAATGTAGGCCCACAACAACAGAACAGTGAAATCGGCTATCTCAGGAAATAGTGGGATCTCCCTCTTTGGACATGTTCAAACAGAGGCTAGCTGTTCATTTTTTAGGGATGCTTGGCATTTTGGTCAAGCAAAGGTGGTTCAGCTGAATGGTTTCTGATGATCCTTATATCTCTTAGATCTTGTGATTACTTTCCTGACTCCAGGGAATAAAGTCCTCTGAAGCTCCCAGGATCATATTAGCATTTGGGTCAATCAGTCAGTCAGTCAACTAGTATTTAAGTGCCTATCATGTGCCAGGCACTGTGTGTATGTACTAAGTACAGAGACACTCCCCTTTTTCTCTAAGAGGGGCCTCAAGATATCTCTACCTCAAAGAACATACTGATAGGAGGTACCTTTTTCTCATCTATCAGGCAGGATGGTAGCATGGAAACAACACGGGACTTGTTCAACCAATCAACATTTATTAAGCACCTACTATATGCCAGGCACTGTGCTTATGAACTAAATCATAGTCTAGCTCTAATGCTTAACAACTATGTAATCCTGGGCAAGGAACTTAACTTTTCTGAACCTCAGAACCCCCATCTGTAAAATAGAAATATGTATCTATAACACTTATTTCATACTTTCTAGTACTTCATGCTCCCATAGCTCTCTATCACCTCCAAGATCAAATAGAAAATACTCTGGTTTTTAAAACCCCTCACAACCCAACCACTTTTTACCTTTCCAGTTTTTACATACTTTGACTCCCCATCCACATACTTTACGATCTGGTACCATATTCTATTCTCCAAAAATGATGCTTCATTTCCCCTCCTTGTGACTTTGTACAGGCTGTATCCCCTAAATCTGTTAACACTCTCCCTTCTTACTTCCACACCCTGATTTCCTTGGCTTTTTAAAAGACTCAGATCAAATCCTATCTTCTGCAAGAGACCATTCCCAGCTCCACACCCTACCCCACTTCATCCCTACCCTCACAACTCTTTTTAGTGGCTTCCATTTGGCATTACCTTCAGGATATCCTGTACACATCATATTTGCACATAGTTGTTTGCATACTTCCTCTCCCATTAGAACATAAACTCCTTGAGGACGACTTCCTTTTTTTTTTTTTTTGCCTTTCTTTGTATTGCTAGCACTTAGCATAGTGCCGGTCACCCAGCATTTAATAAATATTTGTTGACCGACTCATACTTTGTTACATGACTCATACTTTGTTACAAGGACCAAACGAGTTAATATGTATAGAGTACTCCATAAATGTCAGTCTTTTATGACTGCTGCCCTACTTCCTGATGGACCTCTTCTTCTGGACTAGAAATTCCCACCCTATTCCCTCCTGGCCTCATTTCCAGAAGCCTTAACAAGATGCCACCAGTGGGAGGTTCCATCTTTTTTGCCTTGGGTTGGAGGATCATTTTAGAAATGGACTGTGATGTTCCCAGAACAACCTCAGCCTGGGAGAAGGTGAACTCCCTTTCTTTCTAGATGTATCAGGTCTGTAATCTTATATTTCCCCACTACTTCTCTGTATTTCTCAAGCCAAGTCACCCCTTCTTGGTTCCCCCCTTATCCAGTTAACCACTGAGCCAAAAAGTACAGTCTATTACTCTGGCCAAGTCAGCAGAAACTAAATATCACAATAATTGTTCCTTTAACTTTCCCTTCAGCCCCTTCCCAACGTCTCCACCTATACTGCCTCCTCCCAGCCTAGAATGATCTGTAACTGGAAATTTGTTAACAATTAATGACTAAAAATAAAGGACAATATCATCACAGCATCACAGTGACTGTATTATGTTTACAGAAGTCCAGCACCCAATTCTTCCAACAAAGAACTCCTCTCTTTCATCACTGGAACTGTCCAGCAGAGAGCAGTTCCTCATCCATTTCCCTATCACAAAGGTGATCAGTACCTGATCCACAGCAAAGGAATGAGACAGTGTCCTAAAAGTTAAGTCATACTGATCCCCAACAGCCAGAGTTTCCTTTGGCTGCTGCTTAAAGACAGGTAGCGATGTGATAAGCTTATGCACATCTGACAGATGTTTATGGTTCCAGGATGCAACCATGAGGACCTGAATGGGCAAATTTGAATGTGGACCCATTCTTTCAGTAACCCCTTATAGCTTGCATAGCTGTTACCTAAACTTTAGAAAGGGGCAGGTGGGGAGAGTGACGGGAGCAGGAATTTATGAAATGCCCACTATGTGCCAGATACTGCATTAGATACCTTATAATATTATCTCATCTATCCTCACAACAACCCTGGGAGGTAGATGCTATTATCATTCCTATTTTAAAGTTAAGGAAACTGAGGCAAACAGAGGTTAAGTGACTTTCCAGGTCACACAATTAGTAAGTGTCTGAGGCTGGATATGAACTCAGATCTTTTAAAGTTCTAGCTCAGTTCACTAAGCCACAGACAATTATCAAGTGAATGTCTAACTGATGAACAAATTATATTTTTATTAGCTAGATTCTGTTAATCTGGTCAGTTGTAGAGGACTGAATCCATTTCTTGAAAGTTACGAACATTGTACGATGTTGTTGAAAGTGATATTTTTTAGTTGTTGCGTAAACATTGCCTGGCACATTACTTAAATATTCTGAGACACCAGCTTACTAGAATTGGATATGCCATTCTAGCCATGGGGAAGGTGTGTGTCAAAAGTTTCTGATCAGGCACAGAGATCCAAATGAATAAGCTGCTGGCATTTTCACTGAGATCTAGAGACTCAAATGATAATGCTGAAAAATGGTACATTTTCAAAAGGCTGGCATTGGGTCTCTTGCCTTTCTTTGGGGAGATGAGGGACTATGTGGAATGCTGCATGTGTTCTCAGATAGGTTGGTTGATTTTGTTTAACTGATTTTTTTTCTATTGAATTACAAGGGGAAAACTCTCTGGGGTTCCGAAAGTTGCATATTCAGAAAAAACTGCATCAATAAAACCTCTTTTTAAAATGTAGACTGGTGAGCTAATAAATACCAGTTTGCCATCAATGACTCAAGGATTGTTGCTGGTCCCACTTAGACTTAGTACAGTATCTGGCGCATGTTGTCATTCAATTGTTTTTAGTTATGTTTGATTCTTCATGACTTCATTAGGATTTTCTTGGCAAAGATACTTGGGAAATGGTTTGCTATTTCCTCCTCTAGTTCTTTGGCAGATGAGGAAACTGAGGCAAACAGGGTGAAGTGACTCACCCAGGGACACATAGCAAGTAACTATCTGAAACCAGATTTGAACTCAGGTCTTCCTGACTCCAGGCCTAGCTCTCTATCCATTGTGCCACCTAGCTGCCCATTTGGCACACTTACTAAATGTTTATTGATTGATTTTGAGCCCAACTTTCTGGGTGATAAAATTAATCATTTGACTGTATCTCTTTTTGATTTTATTGTAGAGGTTATACAAAAACATTGCTTAATGTGTGATTCCCAATAAAAATAAAAATGATATGGACATTGACATCTAGTAAAAAGATACTTCTCTTCCTTTTTTAACAAAGAAAAATTTGCCTTAAATGATAGACTGCTATGTTGACTACGCAATGCAGAATAAATAGTAGACCTCCTCATCTAAATCCAACCCATCACCTAAGACTCAGCTTCAGTTGAAGACTTCAGTCCTTACTCATTTAGAAGGTGAGCCTTGGGCCTTCTACCTAATTCAGTCATCTTGACTCTGGCTATTGCTGAACTGCTAAGGTACTGCCCACTTTAACATCTGCTTGATCACTAAAAGTTTCACATGTATTATTAGTTTGAGGATAGGATCATAGCTTTTATTTCATATACCCCATGATACTTGGCACCATGCTGGATAGACACCCAATACTTAATGATCAAAATATTGGATTTCTATTTACAGCCATTTTGATCTTAAAAGACTTCTGATTTGTTCTTTGCATCAAAATTTTGTTATAGAGGTATAGATTGAACTTTTGATTTCAGGTGGTGGACCTACAGGTTTTAGTTTTCCTGCTCCTGACCTAGACAGTTGAGTAGTGCAATGACTTACCCAGGATCACATAGACAGTTTGTGTCAGAGGTAACATTTGAACTCAGATTTTGCTGGCTCCAAGGCCAGATTTCAATCTAATACCTCCTGGTCACTGGATATTTGTCAGTTCTAGTATGACAACATGAAGGTTCAGTCTTTACAAATTGGGAATAATTGATTGTATGTGCCAGACAGGTAAAGCAACATAAGAACTTTTTAAGGACCAAGGACCCACATGAGTGGGAAAGATACTGGCCTTGTATTTTTTCCTTGACTGACCTCATAAACTTTTCTGAGAAACTATACATTTGGAATGCTGATTTCTCTGTGTTCAGTGGACCCTGGTAGTGTATGGAACCTTTCCCAATCCCTACTCCCAAACCAAATGCTCCCAAACTACCTTGTATTAACTACTTTGTATGTATTGGTATTTATGCTATTTAAACTTTTAAATGTACTTTTCTTCTCCATTAGATTATAACTTCCTTGAAAATAGGGATTATTTTCTTCTTAATATTTGTGTCCCTAGTGCCTAGGACAGTGCTTGCCATAAATCAGCACTTTATTAATGCTAATTGATGGATTGACTGTTTCCACTACCCTTCTTTCTGGAAAGCTTGAACCTCAGCCCGTACCTCCCTTGCTACTTTCTTAGATGGCTCTCCTTTGGTGTGAACCAAGCTGAGGTCTAGAGTATGCATCTGTTTCCTTCCTAAATGGCTGGGGCCCAGCGATTGTGACGATCATGCTGGAATAAAAATTAGTGGGGCATTGCCATCGAGGCACAGTGTACAATGTCTAACACATAGTGAGTACTTAATGCTTCTTTCTATCCTTCCTTCCATCCAGGCAAATGTTAAAACAATGCACTGGTTTATCCTGCTGTGAAGAAAAACTGCCAACTTAAATAATATTTTAAGGGTTTATTTGATAGTATAAATAGAAGTAAGTCAAGCTAGTAAAAGCAAGAAATAACACAGGTATTGAACTGGTGGTCCCCACAAACCATTAGGAGACCCAGAAGAAGGTCTCCAGCATGTTGGATATGACCTCTGTAGAGAAGGGATATGGGCAGAAATAATTCTGGATGAGAAGGCATGGATGGATTGCAATCTGTATTGATGGAGGGGTTGCTCGCATCAATGAGGTCATGACTCTATAAGGTGTAGAAGCTTCCTGGTACAGGTCATGGATCTGCATTTATAAGCAGGCTGATTCACTTGCTTAGGGGACTATTTTTCTTAGGATCCCCACTTCTCTTCTCTATCCCCTATTCATCTTTGGCAGAATAAATAACCATGGAAGCTTCCTGTGACTCAGAGTAAAAATTCTTACCTCCTTCAATAGGCCACTTATGAAAAGGAAAGTGAGGGAAGGAAAAGTTGGAAACAAAGTAGATGTCTGTCTCTTTGGGAATGCCACAAATTGTGGTATGTGAATGTAATATCAGATGATGGTGGTAGAAGGAGAATGAGATTTGGAGTCAAATCTAAGCCCTATTATTTACTGGCTTGTGTGAGCTTGCCTAAGTCATTTCTCTGTGGATCTCAGAGCTCTCATCTGTAGAGTTCCTATTCAATTGTGAGAAGTTCTTAGAGACTAGAGATTTTTTTGGACTTTTCTTTGAATCCACAGTATTTCATATGGTGCCTGGCATAGTAGGTGCTTAATAAATGCTTGTTGACATGACAACTTAAAGGGACTAGATGACCTTTGAGAGGACATTAGGTCCCTTTTCATGTCTTATCTATGAATGTGGTTCAATGAGAATGAAAATTGAATTATATTTTTACAACATTAGGTTTCAATTATTTCATTTTTTGTTATACTTTCTATTTAGATCGTTGAAGCCATTGTGTCTGTTGTTTTTCTGGTTCTGTTTACTTCACTCTGCATCAGTTCGTATGTCTTCCTGTGATTCTCTGTCCATATCATATTACAAATTTCATATAGCACAGTAGTATTCCTTTATATTCATGTAGCCTAACTTTATTTTAGTCATTCCCCAGATAATGGATATCTGCTTTGTTTCTATTTTTTTTGCAATTGTAAAAGTACTTTTAGAAATATTCTGGTGTCTCTAGGGCTTTATCTCATTCATAATTTCACATCACTGTCATTTTACAATGACACCCCCACACCTCCAGTAGAGACTTC
>CM053769.1:136822362-136837854 GCA_028658325.1 Potorous gilbertii | reverse complement strand
CGGAAATCTCCTTCACTGTGTTTCTGCGCGGATTCCACTGCTCCAGAATTTGTCAGGAGTTCTTTTTACAGGAAATCTATGGGCTGTGGGTTCGGACCTAGCTTAGGTGAGTCTTTCTACTCCGCCATCTTGGCTCCGCCCCATGACTCATATTCTTATAAATTGAACACAGTTCTATATATTTGAGAAATGATGCCTTTGTCAGAGACTTTTCCTGTAAAAAATTTTTCCCCCAGTTTCCTGCTTTCATCCTAATTGTGGCTGTTTTGGTTTTATTTGAGCAAAACCTTTTAAATTTAATGTAAACAAAGTATCTATTTTATATCCTTTAATGCTCTCTTTCTTTTGTTAGGTTCTGTTATCCACATGACTGATGGGTAAACTATTCTATGTTCCCCTAGTTTGCTTATGGTATCATCCTTTATGTCTAAATCATGTATTCATTTTGACCCTATGTTAGTATATGGTATGAAATATTGTTCTATGCCTGGTTTCTGCCAAACTGCTTTCCAGTTTTCCCAGCAATTTTTCTCAGATTGATCTTTCTTGTTCCCAAATCTTGGATCTTTGGGTTTGTCAAACACTAGATTGCTATGATCATTTACTACTGTGCATTGTGTACCTAATCTATTCCACTCACTTACTTCTCTATTTTTTAACCAGCTACAGATTGTTCTGATAATTATCACTTTATAATACAATTTGAGAAGTGACTCTACTAAGCCATCTTCCTTCACTTTTAAGAAAAAAAAATTCTTTTAATATTCATGATTTTTTGTTCTTCCAGATAAATTTTATTATTTCTTTTAGCTCTAAAAATAATTTTTTGGTATTTTGATTTGTTATAGCTCTGAATAAATAAGTTGATTTAAGTAGAATTGTCATTTTTATATATTGGTGTAAACTATTCATTAACAATTAATATTTCTCCAGTTGTTTAGATCTGATTTTATTTGTATGAAAAGTGTTTTGTAATTATGTCTATATAGTACCTGGGTTTGCCTTGGCAGCAGACTCCCAAGTATTTTATGTTGTCTGCAGTTATTTTAAATGAAATTCCATATTCTATTAATCTCTTTTCAGTTTTCTATTCTAGCCTATCTTAATGCCTAACTTCTCCCACCATCACCACCATCGCCTCTACCATAACCATGCCTTTTTTCTCGTCTTTCCAAATCATAGCATCATAAATTTAGAGCTGGCAAGAAATAGAGTGGATTTGCCTTGATAGGATGGCATCATCTAGTCCAACCCTTTCATTTTTACCAACAAGGAAACTGAGACCTAGAGTAGTGAAATGATTTACCTAAGGTCATAAAGATACTAAGTGGGAGGAATTAAAACTCAGATCCATGGATCATAAATACAGTACTGACTTCCTTGGCAACTCCTCCATCCCTCATTAGTGTCATCTTTTAGGAACAAATGAGATAACACATTTAAAACTCTTTGCAAACCTTAAGAGAGTTATATAAATGCTAGCCAGTTCCCTCATTGTGTATGCTATGCAATTCAACATTCAATTTCATGTTATTTTGCTTTGGTCCTGGCTGTTTTCCTGTGTTTTTTTGTTTCTCCAACTACACAGTAAATTCCTCAACGACCAGGAATTTGGTATACTGAAAAGCACACTAGATTTAGGTCAGATGATTTGAATTCAAATCTTGACTCACATATTTATTATATATGAGACTTTGGGCAAGTCATTGTACTCATCTGTAAAATGAGGGGTTAGACCAAATCTCCTCTCAGGTCCCTTCCAACTCTGAATTCTCTGAAATAAATTTTCTATTTCTTTTGAATCTCCCCAATATTTCCTAACACTAGACTCGTAGAAGGCATTCAGGAAAATCCAACAGTTGGTGCTTGATTGATCCCACATTTATTTTTTCTCACAGCAAAGACTTCATCATGTTTTCCTTCCCTTTGGGCTGCCTATAGACCAGACTAGGATAGAGATGTTTTGTGATGATTTGAAAAGATGCCTCTGATTTTCTTAGGGCTTTCTGCCCTTCAGAAAGAGAACATCTTCATCCTTTGTAGATTCTGTTTGGACCTATCTAACTCAGGCATCATCTAAGATAATAATACCTCCTACCACGGAGAATGGATGAGGTGATGCCTTCTGTGCCCTTCCAGCACTAGGGTTAGATGGTTCGAGGAGGAATGATGCCTCATCAGAAGAGCTTCAATACAATTTTACTACTGCTCCAACCCTGTTTATAAAACTCATCTAGCAGATCTCCTCAGGAGTGATGAGCCCCAAGACCTTGGTTTTTGTCATAAATGTATTATGAGTGGTTACCTGCAATGGCCTCATCTAGGGAGACGAGTAATATTTTAAGTATGGAGATCAAAGATAAAGGAACTCCACGGCAGCTGGCACACAGACTTGATAAGCATCATACCTCCTTCGTCATTAGCTGTTGACCTGTCAGGTTGGACAAGGCTGGTACTCAGAGATTGGAAAACTAATGAACAGTCTGCTCTCTTAGGATGAGGACGATTTCTTTGTATTGTATCCAACTCCATTTTTTAAACAATTAACCTACATTAGTGTCTCATTGATAGTCACAAGATTCCCCAAAATATTTTCAAGAAAAAATAATTATACAAATAATATTAATTTTACCTTTAACGTGGTAAAGTTCCTGTCTCTAAGGAACTCATTATATAATGCAGGTAACAGTGATTTCAATAAATAGATATGTGTAAGGATAAATTTAAAAAACAAAATAAATCAGTATATATATGTGTATGTATTTGTGTATATATGTATATATACACATGCATACATATTTCATTCATCCATCTATGCATCTATCATTCATACATATACCTTCATACATCTACCTCTGCCTACCTATTCATCTATTTCTATTCATATATGTAGCTATCCATCATATATGTATATATGTGTCTATCTGTATCTGCCTTTCTATCTCTATCTCCCTTTTTCTCTTTATTCAGCAGTATTTATATGTCTGTCTGTCTATCTATCTTCTAGCAAAAATGGATTACTCCCTGTTCCCTGAACTTGAGCATTTATCTCTCACATAAGTTATTTTTCATCCCTGGAAGACTCTCCCTTCTCATCTCCATCATCTCTTTAGGATCAGGATCTCCCTTCAAACTTCTACTTCTTCAAAGCCTTCTCTGATTCCTAGCAGTAGTTTGTGGCCTCCTTCAATCCTCCCCATACAGTATTTATTTGTATGTATAAGATCATAGATCCAGGACTGAAAAGGCCCCAGAAGGTATCGTCTTCATTTCTGGAGATGAAAAAACAGAGGCCTGGGGAGGTGAAATGCCTTGCCTTCCATCACACAGGTAGTAACCGCCAGAGACAGAATATGAACCCACAGCTTCTGAATCCAAAGCCAGAGCTCTCTCCACTACTCTTCTACCCTGAAGAATGAAAATTTCTTGAGAGAAGGTAATATTTTTAAAAATTTTGTATCCCCAGGGCTTTGTTCATTGAGCGGGGAGGGGAGTATAAGGTACCTATCTGGACCTAGGGTTTCCTCTGAGTAGGGAGTTGGCAATAAGGAAACTCCTTCCACCAATGCAGATTGGCAACTCTTCAGTAACTGACAGTCTTAGAGAGTGGTCTGAGGGCACTGAGAAGTTGAGTGACTTGCCCTAGGCCATACACCCAGATTATATCTGAGGTGAGATTTGAACCTAGGTCATTCAGACTCTCAGGCCTGACATCTAATACAAACTTGTTGAATTGAATTAAATGTCTTCCTTCCTTCCTTCTTCCCTTCTCCCTTCCTCTCTTCCTTTTCTTCCTCCTTCCCTTTCTTTCTTCCTTCCCTTCTTCTACTCTCCTTTCTTCTTTTTCCTTCTATCTAGTATCATAGAATTATTAGATCTGAAGGAGACCTTAAAGATTCTTTTCCAAACTCTCAATTTTACAGATGAAGAAACTAAAGCTCACGGAGGTACATTTATGCAAATTTAAAATCACTTGAATCTATTTAGTCAAGCAATAGAATACTTTAAGTACTAGAATTTGGAAGAAAAGTACTAAAGACAACAAGTATTAAATTTTTCAGGGAGTCACAGGAGCAGTCATTAAAAAATCCTTAACTCCATTTCACAGAGATAAGCCAGACAATGAGACCTCCAATGAGTGAAATGACTCAATGTCATAGTTAGAATTCAGTGAGGCCCTTATGCCATCGCACAAACATTTTAACTGGAATCTTGAGGCTGGTTAGTCGTCTAAGATTTCTCTCTAATCTATGTCCCAAACCTTCAGCTTCCTTTATACCTTTACCAACCAAGACTACTCTGGGAACAAATCTCTATTGCTTTGTTGTCTCTTTTATCTCCATCCAATTTAACTGACACTCTTTCTCAGGTCTATACCACACTTGTTTATTTGCCTCTTGATTAATCCCTGTCTTTGGGGCAACTAGGTTCTGAAGGAGATAGAGTACTAGACTGGAACCAGGAAGATCCGAGTTCAAATGTGACCACAGACACATAGCTGTGTGACCCTGGGTAAGTCATTTAAACTCTGATTGCTTCAGTTTCCTCATCTGTCAAATGAGGATAACATACCTACCTCCCAGGGTGGTTCTGCGTTTCAAATGAGATAATATGTGTAAGGCATTTAGTACTCCTGGAGCGTTATTGTTGTAGACTTGTCTAAGTCACGATGAGCTCTTTGTGACCCCATTTTGAGGTTTTCTTGGCAAAGATGCTAGAGTAGTTTGCCATTTCTTTCTCCAGCTCATTTTGGAACATTAGGTGCTATGTAATAAATACCAGCTATTAGGCTCTAAGCAAAAACGCCTATTTCAAGATTTTTTCCACTTCTTGAAACTTGACCTTTCTCAATGAGACCTCTTCCTTTCAGCTTTTTCCATTAGAGTTCCCCCACCTCATTGACCTTTGGCTCATGTTGATGAGGAGATGTTGGCATATTGCTTGCTACCTATTGCCGCCATTACTCAAAAAACCTTCCATCTCTGGAGGTCCACCCTCATGGTTTATCCCTCCCTTCATTTTTGTCACTGTTGGAAAATTCCAAGTTGATTCTTCCATCTTTACTGGAGACTTCAACCTCTGGATCCCAGGACTCCTGTGTACCCCATTTCCTGATATTGATCTCAGTGATTTCAACATCCATCTTGATGTCTTCTCTAAAACCTTAGTATTCTAGGTATTTAATCTTCTCAATTCTAGTGACCTTCCCTTTCCCAGTGGTTGAGTTATCCATCCAATGGTCCATCTTGGACCATTATCAGTCCAAGCTTACTTGACTCTAAAACCTTGAACTCTGAAACTTCCTACTCTGCTTCCAATCTCTCATCCCTCCTTCTGCCACACCTTCATTGTAGCGTTTTTTCACCATTATTGAGGCCCTAGTTCCTTAAACTATTCTCTCATTTCATCACATTTTTGCCACCTTGAGTTTGACTTAATTGAATTTGGATCAATTAATTAAATTGGGTTAATTAATTTAATTAATTAAATAGAGAATTGATGTTCTCTATAACATCCATTAATTCATTGCTAATCTGACCGTCAACTCAACCTGCTTACTCAGTCCCCAACCCTAGATAATCCTGCTACTTTATCCCCAATTTGGCTGTCCAAGTTTACTTCTGGGCCAACTGGATCCTATACAAATTCAGATCTTAAAACTAATGCTTCGCCTTCACTGATTCCAGAAGCAATTTTATTTACTCTTTACTCATGTCTACTGAAAGCACTATAGGAACTGTTCCTTGTCTTGTTCATTCTTCTGGTGAATTCCACCTTCCATGGAATTCCAATTCCATTCACACTCCTAGGTTTTCCCATCCCATCTGGGCTTCTTCACTTCTGTCCCTTCTCACCCAGTGTCCCCCAGGTGTAAAGGTTCTTTCTTTACCTCAAACTCCTAGCTAAAGCCACCTACCTCTCCCCTTTCCTGCCCTCTCTATCCTCATACTTTTGCCCTTGAGTGCTTACTGACCTCTTTATCTTCCTTTTCTTGTTCCACCAACCCTCCCCTTTGTTTGTCTCTTTCTTCCTTTCCACTAACATCTTCTCCTCTGCCTTCTGCCTTCAAACCTGTTCAGGTCTTCCTTTTCCTTAAAAATGATCCCGAACTCTGTTGTACCCTTGAGCAGTTACTGCCTAGTCTAGTTTCTTCCTTATGTTGTCAAACTTCTGGATAAGTAGTTTCTTTACCACCAATTCACCCACTACAATTTGCCTCCCCTAGCCACCCCTCAAAGGAAACTGCTCATTCAGAGGACAGTCTAATCACCAAATCCAACAGGCTTTTCTCAGTCCTCATCCTTGAGCTTTCTGTAACCTTTGACACCGTTGACTCCCCCATTTTACTTACTTCCTCTTTGCTTCTCTGCTTCTCCTACACCTCCTTAGCCAAATGATCTCTTCCTTCTTCATTGTTTCCTCTTCTTGACCTTAAATTCCACGTGGCTCTGAACTTGGTCATTTTCTTTCTATAATCTTTCCAATTTCATGTATTCAACTATTAATTCTATATGAATTCAATTCAAATCATTAAGTACTTATTAAGTCCTCACTACGTACCAAGTACTCAGTACTTGGGCTATAATCAACAACCAAGATGGTTTCTGCCTAGTCCTCAAGCATATTACATTCTGCTAATAGGGGAAAATAAATGTGTGTACAGTTAAGTAGAAGAAAAATTTATATAAAGTAAATTGGATGATTTGGGGAAGTAGGTTTAAGAACAGCTTCATATAGGGGAAAACTCTTGAGCTGAGCCTTGAAGGGAGCTGAGATTCCAAGAGATGGAGATAAGGAGAGAGAGAATTCTCAGCATGAGAGTAGACTTCCATGGAGGCAGAAGATGGAAGATCATTTATGGGAAAGGGTAAGGAGATGACTCCTAAATCCCCATCTCCATATTTATCCCACTCACTTTCCTGAGTTCCAGACCAGCCTTTCCAACTGTCCCCTGGATATCTGTGCCTGATCCTCCCCCCAAATCCATCACCTTCTGCTCAAAACCTGCTCTTCCCCCTTAACTTCCTATTTCCTGTTCAGTGTCATTTAGTGACATTTCATAATGTCACCATCCTCCCAATCACTCACTCATATTCATAACTCCTTAGTCATGTCTGAATTCTCCTCCTTCTTCATCCTTCACACATAGCAGCCATCCAAGTTCTGTTGATTTCTCCTCCCAAATACCTCATCATCTGTCTCTCATTTCTGTTTCCATGGCTACCACCCTAGCTCAGGCCAATGAACATGTTTCTCAGGCTCCATTTCCTTCTTTCTCCATGTTTCCTGTCTGTAGCTGCCAGTCTAATTCATGGTTCTAGTCACCCCAGTCCCCAGTTCATAGTCTTTCAGAGGTTCCCATTGCCTCAGAATAAGGACCAGACTCCATAGCACAACCTTCAAGGCCTTTTCCAATCTGAATCTAAGCTACTTTTCATTCATTTTATAATAAGGACTACCATATGGTGCTAAAATTTGTTTAATATTTATTAGGTTCCTGCTATATGCAGAGCATTAGATAAAAAAGATTTAAATTAGGCCCAGTTCCTGCCCTCATGGATTATTTGGTAGGGCAATAATGCCTCCCCTCCCAAACAATCTCCTTCTCATATGGATAACTAGATTACAAAATATGACATGTTACATGCTTGAGAGAAGAACTTTGTTTTAAGTAGTATGTTATTTCTGAGGGGGAAGGACAATCCTTACCATGCCAGGGGTGGGGTGGTACACCAGGTATAACAGGCTTGTCTTAAAGGATGGAGCAGAATTCAATAGCTGGAAACAGGGGAAAAAAGACAGCCTGAGTGTAAGACATGCTCACCTTGTGCAGAAACACAGGGGAGGGATACCTTCCATCATGTTTCAAAACCAGAAATTAGTCCACTCCGGCTGGACTCTAGAGAGTGTGGAGGGCTTTGTAATAGAAGATGAGGCAGGAAAGTGAGAGTGATGTGGCTTGTGAAGGACCTTGAATGCCATGTGGAGGCTTTGACTTTTGCTTGGAGGGTAAGAAGGAGCTATTGAAGGTTTATGAGCTGAGGAGGGCTGGGCCACTTTTCCATTGTACAGGGGTAAAGGAGACCCTCCATCAGACTCTCCAGATGGTGCTCAACACCTCCTAGATTCTGAACTACAAAGAACTTAGAAACTTTAATATAACCCCTTCATTTGACAGATGAGGAAACTGAGCTAATGATGCTTTTTCAGGCAACAGTTAAGATTTAAAATGGTAATTTTATGTTTACAAAGTGCTTCCAACATCCTGGTCATTCCCCACCCCCCAACATCAGAGCTCATGCCCCAGGAGGCAGGTCAAACCATGTCGAACATGAGGAATTTCAGCCAGCCCTGAGATCCCCTATGTTCTACTTCATGAGTATTTCACATGATCCATCATGTTTAACTTCTCTTTACACTTCCTTTACCTTCTTGCCTGTGCCTCTTTTATATACTCTACCCATTCTCCTTTCCATCTCTGGAAATGTAAGCAAATCAATATTGTCATTGCTTCTGGAAACTGTGATAATCTGCTCCCTTATGGCTTCTCTTGGGGCCAGGGGCAGTGGATAGAGTCCCAAGTCTGGGTCAAGAAGATTCATCATCCTGAGTTCAAATTCAGCCTCATCCACTTACTAATTGTGTGATTCTGGGCAAGTCACTTCACCCTGTTTCCCTCAGTTTCTTCCTCTGTAAAATGGGCTGGAGAAGGAAATGACAAACCACTTCAGTATCTTTATGAAGAAAACTCCAAATGAGGTCATGAAGAGTCAGACACAACTGAAACTACACAATGAAAACAATAATGGTCAGAATTTATGTTCTAAATATAGAACATTAATATTAACAAAATATTATACGTATGTTTTTTCATTTCATCCTCACAACAACCCTGGGAGGTAGGTGCTGTTACTAACCCCATTTTACAAATGGGGAAACTGAAGCAAGCAGAGGTTAAATGACTTGCCCAGGACCATACAGCTAGTAAGTGGATGAGACTGGATTTGAACTCAGGTCTCTCCTTACTCCACATCCATCACTCACCATCACACCACCCAGCTCTTACAGCATTGAAGTTCTGGTAATTCCAGATACCTGCAATTCCAGACAGTGAGGTGGCACAGTGCATAGAGTGCTGGTTTTAGGAAAATTCCTTTTCCTGAATTCAAATACCCCCTCAGACACATAGCCCACAGCTATGTGCTTTGGGCAAATCATTTAACCATGTTTATTTCAGTTTCCTCATCTGTCAAAGTATCTCTGCTGAGAAAACCCCAAATGGGAGTCTTGACTGAACTTGAATGAAGGATAGCAATGGCTCCACACCATCCCTGGGACTTTCCAATACAAAACACCCCTGGAGGCCACCATTCTCTTCTAAGTGCTCGTCCCCATTTTAGATCATAAGTTCCTTGAGGGCAAGAACTGTCTCTCTCCTGTGTTTGTTTCCCCAGCCCTGTGTACACAAGGAAGCTCATTCATTACATTCATTATCTCATGGATCCTTATAACAGCCCTGGGAGGTCAGTTCTATGAGTGTTATTATCTCCATTTCTCAGAGGGGGAAATGGAAACTCACTGAGATTAAATGAGTTCCCATTTCACCTTATGTATACCTGGACATATGTTGTTTCTTACAGGACCTGGCATGTAGTAGGTATTTAATAAATGCTTCTTAATTGCCTTACTTGCTCATAGTCACACAGATAATAGCTAACAGACCAAGTGGTATCTACAACATTTATCTACAACAGTGCCCAGCACAAAGTAAGCACTGCAAAAAAAAAAAAATGCAGCTGAGAGAAGTGATGAATTAATATGCACCATGAGACATACTTGGTTCGATATGGTTGATGTGGGAATTTGTTTGGCCTGACTGTGTATTTGTTAGAAGGGTTTTGATTTTGGTTTCTTCCTTCCTTCTTCCTTCCTTCCTTTCTCTTTCTTTCCTTCTTGTTTTATTTTTCTTTCTTCTTTTCCTTCCTTTATCTTTCTTTTCTTCTTTATTTTTTATTTTTCTTTCTTCCTTTCCTTCTTTCCTTCCTTCCTCTTTCCTTCTTTTCTTTCTCTCTCCTTTCTTCTTTTTTCTTTTTCTATCTTCCCTTCTTTCTTTTTCTTTTCTTATTTTTCTTTACTTCCTTCTTTCCTTTTCTTCTTATTTAAAAGAATAAACACTTGTTTGATCAGCTAACTGCTTCACCCATGGTCACATACATAATAAACAGCAGCTCAAGTTGCACCAAAAGGAAGTCTTTGTCTTCAGAGAATTGAGAGAGTTGTTGCAAAGGATTTCCTGCTGCTTCCCCTTTTTTCCTAAGGAAGATCATATGAACTTGGGTGTCCAGGATTGGTGCTTTCTTATTCATTCTGTTGTACTGCCGATATGTCCTCCCAGAGGAATTATCTCCTCCCCAACCTGATTGCCTTTGTTTTTTAGTTTCTTCTTGGGATCTGAAGCATGGAAAAACCTTCCTTACTAAAATCAATAAAGTGGAAACTTGTGAGCCATCTGATATCATTTCAATACTGTTGTCCCTTGCCTGGCTGGCCGGAGCTGGCCAAGGTGCCTCATCAGCCTGTGTCTTCCCTTGCCCATCTGTGAAATAGAGAGAATAATGCCAGCTTAGTTCAGGAGAACTTAGCAGGGAGAGAAGAGCAGAAATCATGTTTGTGAGCAAGTGGAAAATACAAAGTGTTATCTGAACGCTGACTAATAAGAATCTTGGCCAACTTCCTGGTCTGTGAAATAGGGTTAATGATACTCTGCCCCATCAAAGCTCCAGGGGGTTGTGAGCCTTAATGAATACTTGTAGAACAGCCAAAGATTGCCAAATAAGAGGTTCTGCAAAACCGTCTACTAGTGCTATTATTAATGCTAACTTATTTTGAACAGGAAAGAAACCAACCTTTTCATCATCCACTTAGCAACAAATGGAGGACTCTCCCTAATTTGTCCATGCTGGGAAGTTGCTCTCTTCTAAAGACATCCTTAGTCAGGCTTCTCCTGGTAGTTTTCAGCTATCAAGTGCAAACAGAATTCAGGTGACTCTGTTTGCTGCAGTTCTCCAGGAGGTAAGGAGCAAAACTGGAAGATCACTTGTCAGTGATGGAGTGAAAGGGATTCATGGTCAAGAATGGCAGATAGATGGGCAAGTTCTCTCAAGTCCCTTCTAGTTTTGAGATCCCGAGTCCACAATTCTATAAACTATGAATTTGAACAATACAAGTTCAAGTGTATTGAAGGCAAAAAGATCCCAAGAACTTGTTCAAAAAAAAAAGGACATAGGCTTGGGAACCTGGGGGAGGGAGAAGGAGGAAGAAAGGACATGAGCTTGCCTGCTGTACTCCTGCCAAACCTTGACCAAATCATTTCAAAGCTTTGGCTCTTTATTAGAAGCAGCTACGTATTGCACTAGGTTTAGCATAAAAAAGACGAGTTCAAATTCTAGCTCAGATATTTACTAGTTGCATGATCCTGGACAAGGAACCTGTTCCCTTGCCTCAGTTCTCTCATCCTGAAAAAAAAAACAGATAAAAAAGCACCCATTGCATAGGGTTATTCTGAGGAAGTTACTTCCATCATATTTGACTCTTCGTGACCCCATTTGGGGTTTTCTTGTTAAAGATAATGGAGCAGTGTGCCATTTCCTTCCCTAGCTCATTTGATAGTTGAGGAAACTGAGGCAAACAGGGTAAAGTGACTCACCCAGGGTAATACAGCTAGGAAATGTCTAAGGCGAGAATTAAAATCAGGTCTTCCCAGCTCCAGGTCTGGCACTTTATCCACTGCGTCACCTAGCTGCCCATCAAATGAGTAACATACATAAAGTGTGTTGCAACCTTAAGGTACTGTAGTAAATGTTTTGTCATTATTATATTGTCATTACCGTTCTTTTCTGAGCTCTAAAATAAGTTGGATTAGTAGATTTCAATATTCACATGGATTTGTTGTCTTCTTGATTCAGGAATTCCTTCCAACAAACCATCCTTGCTCTCTCCCATGTCTTTGGATCACCTATTCAGCACTGAAAGTGACCTTAAAGATCATCAAGTCCAACTACCAGGGTCAAACAGTCATTTACACATAAAACCAATTCAAAACAAAACAAAACAAAAAACCACCCACAAATGTTTCACCCAACACAACACCAAAATTTAAGGGACATACACAATGTATGAATAGTGGTTGAATAAGGTCCACAACCTATTGTAATGAATCCTTCCAGGATCTGGCAGGTCATTTCATTTGTTAGCTCAGACTCTCTACAGATGTTATGGACTTGAAGAATAATCTCTAACAAGGAAGGCTGGTAGAGTCTCAGATACTCACTTGCTGGATGACTCTTGGCAAGTCACTTAACTTTTTTCTGCCTTACTTTCCTCACGGTAAAATGGGATAACAAGAGCCCCACGTCTTAGGGTGGTTGTGGGGCCCAATGAGATAATATGTGCAAAGCATTTTGTAAATCTGAAAGTGCTATATAAGAATTCCATTATTGGACTCATAAGGAAATACTTTAGCGGCTTTTCATTGATGGTGAATTTTGCTGAGGGGTGTATTTTGGGGGGTTTCTTCTTTTGTCTTTTCACATCAAAAGAAGTGACTTCTTTTTAAAAACTTGTTTAAAGACATGTTGTGTTGCTTAAATCTAGGGAGGTTAACCTCTAGATCTGGTATTCATGAAGTCAATTGAAGCAGAGACAGAAATAACATAGAGAAAGAAAACCAGCCTTTTTATTTATAGACAATCTTCTAATCGCATATAATTGAGAGACCAAAGCTCTAATTTAGAAGCTCTTCTATTATAGCTTCTCTCTCTATCTTTAATGTGGGTCAGTGGGGGAAAAATCATGACATCAGAAGGGACACGGTTTCTGAAAACTACGACAGAAACTGACCTGTTTTTCTGAGATCCGAGGGAGTTTCCATTTTATGTGAAATTGTAACAAAAAATGGTTCTTTACTGGTGAGTGTGTGTGTGTAAATGTGGGTAAGCATGTATGTGTATGGGTCTATATGCCTGTCAATGTGTAAGTGTGTGTGAGAGTGTATGTGTATTTTTATGAGTGTGTGAGAGTATGAATGAGTGGAAATGGACATGCTGACCTCAGTTCTCAGGAACAATGCTTGCTTCCTTCTGATACTTTTTGAAGACTCAAATCTGCAGGCTACTTGTTTCATCTTGCACCATAGTCTTGTTACTAGGAGCATCAGTTTTTCTAGGACTGATGGGAGATAATCACATCTAGGTGGCAATTGCTGAGAAATAATAGCTGTGTTTTAGGAAGGATGTTGACCATATGGAGATGATTCAGAAAAAGGCAATCAGAACATGGAGGGGACTGGAGAATATGCCCTCCAAACTCCACCAGCTTCAATAAGTTAATTTAACTGGTTACACTGGAATCTAGAGAGATTTAACTAGGAACAGTGAAGAGCTGGGGAACATGGCAGACTTAATTGTTGGCTTCAAGTATTTGAAGGGTTGTCACGTGGACCAGAGATTAAATTTGTTCTACTTGGCCCTGGATTGCAGAACTATAATATTGAGGCAGGGGCCAGAAGAAGGAGATGTGGAGGGGAGAACAAATTGCAGAGGGTCAGATTTATAGTTTTCAAGATAGAAAAACTTCTCAACAGAACTGTACAAAAATGAAATGGCCCACATTGGGAGCTGAGATGGAATTAGTACTGGACGCCATGGGCTTTGCCCTGAGTAAGGGTTGATACTGATACACTTCTTTCCTCTAGGGCAGCAACATCTAGGGAGATTCAGTTTCTCCTCAGGGTGGTCACACTGCAGGGGCAGGCAGAGGATCATAGGGAGAGAATATATTCTCACCTATCTACCCCTCATCACAACCCCCCAAAAATTATTTTTCTATTATTTCTATCTCCTAGGCTGCTTTCTCTCATCATGACACTGGTATGGAGACACTTAACCAAATCAGACTGTTCACCAGAGGCCTAAGGGCAATGGAGAGATGGATGACAGATATATATAGTCAGGGTACAAAATAATTACCCATGATGACTTGCGTGTGAAGAATGACATAAAAGATATCAATAAGGGTATGTTTGACCAGAAAATGAGATGGATTAGTCATGTAATGAGAACATGAGCAAGGCATTCTGAGAGAACCTAAGTGCCACAGTGAAACCCTTTGGATATTAAGAAGGCCAAAGACAGACCTCCAAGACATTGAGTAAATCTTTTCTGGAGGATTTACTGAAGGTAAGATATAGATAAGGACTATACATGTAACACGTAGAGAGGTTGTGATCTATACTGATGAAGGAACTGTCTGAACTTAAGAAATCTCCATCTAAACATGTACTATGAACAAAGCACTGTATTTATGTGATAGTCTACTTTAGAGACAGCTAGCTAGATGGTATAGTGGGCAAAATGCTGGACCTGGAATCAGGAACACCTAACTTCAAATCTGGCCTGCAATACTTACCAGTTGTGTGACCCTGTTCTGTAAAATGTAGATATGATAGTACCTACCTCCCAAGGTTGTTATAAGGATCAAGTGAAATAATATTTGTAAAGCACTTCACAAACTTTAAAACTGTCAATAAATGGTGCTGATTATTGTTGGAAGGGAAGATGGAATCTAAGCCTAGTGACTTTACAGTTGAAGGCAGTATGAGAGGAGAGTGAGGGACAAAGTCTTTGGAAGAAAAAAATGTATCAGTGATCAGACACCCTAAAGGACCAGATGTCATACCTGAGGAGGTGGGGAAGTAAGTAATATTTCCTCAGAAAAGAAAGCTCAGCTCAGCATCTTCTAATTTTGATAGATATAAACTGAGGTCATGCACTCGGTCATTAGTTACCTTGGGATAATGAACTGAAAAGGAGAAATGAGAAGAATCAGAACGTAGACAAGTCTTCAGACAATATTGACCATGACTGAGGCTAGCTGGACAGCACTGGCCCCTGGAAAGAGAGTCATTTAACTTTTCCTTATGAATACAGAGAATGGGAGAATAGATCTAGTCTATAGTCAGGTTCTCAACCCAATTAAACTTTCCAACTGATTTCTCCCAGAGTTGGTCTTTTCCCATGCCTATTTTTGAACATCTGGAATCTGTCCGACCTTTTCTTCCATTTGGAAAGTAAAAGATTAAAAGTATCTTCTCCTGGTTGGGGGTTCTTTGAGGCCTGTTTCATTTCTCAGGGGCCAACATGAAGGTCATTAAAATAAACATAGCCAATCCTATCCTATCAACTCTAGGACATGGTTATTATCAACAGCGTTCATTTTCCAAGCCCCTGTGTATTTTTAGAGTTCAATTCAAGAGATCCTTTTTGAGTTCTACTATGCAGAATTGAGCTTCTCTCAGAAAAAAATTCCTTAAGGGAAGCAAGATGGAGATAATACATGCACTTGAAAACAAATAGGTGATTTCTTTACCATGCTATTTAAAGATGTGAATATGTGTTAAAAGATTGGAAATTTCGGGGGGCGGAGCCAAGATGG
>CM053769.1:136727369-136821862 GCA_028658325.1 Potorous gilbertii | reverse complement strand
GGGGCAAAATAAATATTGAAAGAATCCACTGATCACCTCCTGAAAGAGATCCAAAAAGAGAAACACCTAGGAACATTGTGGCCAAATTCCAGAGTTCCCAGGTCAAGGAGAAAATATTGCAAGCAGCTAGAAATAAATAATTCAAATACTATGGAAATACAATCAGGATTAGCAGCTTCTACATTAAGGGATCACAGGATGTGGAATATGATATTCCAGAAATCAAAGGAACTAGATCTAAAACCAAGAATCACCTACCCAGCAAAACTGAGCATAATACTTCAGGGGAAAAAATTCAATGTCTTTCAATGAAATAGAGGACTTTCAAGCATTCTTGGTGAAAAGATCAGAGCTGAAAAGAAAATTTGACTTTCAAACACAAGAATCAAGAGAAGCATGAAAAGGTAAACAGGAAAGAGAAATCATAAGGGAGCGGAACTATTTACATTCCTACATGGAAAGACAATATTTGTAACTCTTGAAACTTTTTTCAGTATCTGGGTAGTTGGTGGGATTACACACACACACACACACACACACACACACACACACACACACAACACAGAGAGAGAGAGAGAGAGAGCATAGGATGAATTGAATAGGATGGGATTATATCTTTATAAAAATGAAATTGAGCAGTGAGAGAGAAATACATTGGGAGGAGAAAAGGAGAAATGGAATGGGGCAAATTACTTCTCATAAAAGTGGAGGGAAATAGTGGTGAGGTGAGAGAAAAAACATGAAGCTTACTCTTCTCACATTCGACTAAAGGAAGGAATAAAATGCACACTCATTTTGATATGAAAACCTATCTTACAATACAGGAAAGTGGGGGAGAAGGGAATAAGCAGTGTCGGGGAGATGATGGAAGGGAGGGCATTGGGAGGAGGGGGCAATTAGAAGTCAACACTCTTGGGGAGGGACAGGATCAAAAGAGAGAATAGAAGAAATGGGGGGCAGGATAGGATGGAGGGAAATATAGTTAGTCTTACACAACACGACTATTATAGAAGTCATTTGCAAAACTACACAGATATGGCCTATATTGAATTGCTTGTCTTCCCAGTGGGGATGAGTGGGGCAGGAGGGAGGAAAAGAAGTTGGAACTCAAAGTTTTAGAAACAACTGTTGAGTATTGTTCTTGCAACTAGGAAATAAGAAATACAGGTAAAAGGGTATAGAAAGTTATTTTGCCCTACAGGACAAAAGAGAAGATGGGGATAAGGGAAGGGAGGGATGTTAGAAGGAAGGGCAGATTGATGATAGGGGTAATTAGGATGCTCAGCATTTTGGGGTGAGGGGAGGGAAGAAATGGGGAGAAAATTTGGAACCCAAAATTTTGAGGAAATGATTGTTGAAAACTTAAATAAATAAATTTAATAAAAAATGACAAGCAGGATGATTTCAGAAAAGTCCTGGAAAGATTTACATGAACTGATGAAAAGGGAAGTAAGCAGAACCAGGAGAACATTGTACATAATAACAACAATGTTGTTCCAAGAACTGTGAATGATTTAGCTATTCTCATCAATACAATGATCCAAGATAATCCCAAAGGAATTGATGATGAAACACACTATCTGCCTCCAGAGAAAGAACTGATATTCTTTGAATACAGATCAAAGCATGCTATTTTTACTTTCATTTTTTTTCTTTTATTCGTTTTCTTGTATAAAGTTACTAATATGGAAATGTTTTATATGATTGCACATGTATAATCTATACTTGATTATTGCTTACTGTCTTTGGGAAGGGCAAGGGAAGGAGAGATAAAACTTGGAACTCAAAACTTTAAAAAAATGTAAACATTGTTTTAACATGTAATTGGGGGAAATTAAAAATATATTAAAAATATATATAAAATATATTAAAAATAATAAAGATAATCTTTGTTATTGATAATGATTGAATAACCAAGAGTTAGAAGAAACATTACAAGGCTCTGCCACTGGGTAATATTGGGCAAGTCACTTCCCGTGCCTGGGTTTCCTTATCTGTAAAATGAAAACGTTAGACACGAAATGGGTTTCTTAAGTCCCTTCTAGCACTAAATCAAACGTTGGACCCTACAGGAGTGAGGAAAGAGAGAAGAAGCTGGGCTTCTGTCTTTACAGAAGGAAGGCAAAAGGCAAACCAGCCTCCTGCTGCCTCGGAGGTTGTCTCTCTCTCAGAGAATCATAAATTTAGGGACCTCATAAATATATATATATATATATATATTAATATGGTTAATATGTACTCACGGTTACACAGTCAGCCAGCAAGTATATATCAACCATTTACTACATGTCAGGTATGCTACTAAGTACTTGTGAGACACAGGTAAGCAAGACAGTCAGGATTTGAATTCAGATCCAGACACTCCAAGTTCAGTACCCTTCTCACTCCTTCCACCTCCCTCCCTTCAGTTCTGAAGGTGGGTAAAGGGGCTTTCTCTGTTGCCCCCTGGTTTTTGTTGGATTTTGTTCAGCTCTTTCAATCATGTCCAACTCTCTGTGATCCCATTTGGGGTTTTCTTGGCAAAGATAATGGAGTGGTTTGCCATCTCCTTCTCTAGATCACTTTATAGCACCGGGTTAAATGATTTGTCCAGGGTCACACAGTTAGTAAGTGTCTGAGGCTGGATTTGAACTCAAATCTTCCTTACTCCAGGCCAATGCTCCATCCATCACACCATTGAACTGCCACAATGCCCTCCGGGCAGGAGGGGGTCCCTTTATTATCAGCGCCATTGTTAGGTAACTAGGCACACAGTGTGAGAAAGTATGACATGGGCAGGCGGCTTCCATATTTAAAGAAACACACATTAGGAATTCATTTATTTTCAAACAACCAATTAAGGAAATGATGAACAACCAGGTCATGAACTAGGGAGAGGGCTTGCAGTATTGTGGATTTAAATATTACTTGGGACTTTACCCTAGAGATGATATGGAGAGTCAATTAGCTGCCTCTCTGGTCTGGGCCTTCTCCCAGGAGGATGAAAGAAATGATAGATCAATCAGTCTCAGTGAAAGTTAAACTGAGGAAGTGAAAATATTTTATGGCTCATACAGAAATATAATAATATAATGGATTCTGATCTCCCCCTTCTCAGATTTCCCATAGCACTTTGTCTGAACGTCTCCTCTGCGTTTATCACATTCTGACTTGGATTATAGTTATGGATGAAAGGGCCCCCATCTCCCTATTACACAGTAAACTCAGTAAGGGCAAAGGCTGTCTTTTTTCACCTTGGCATCTCCAAGACCTAGGATAGTGAGTGGCCTACATGTGGTCCTTGGCTTCACTCTTTTCAGGAGTCATAATTACACCATTGAAAGGCCTCCTTCCAATTACACAAGCTAAGATCTCCTTATTCCTTAGGGCGGCCCTATCAAACTCAGGTAGAAAGGGGAGTCACTAACCCATACACAAGGATTCCTTTGGACTGTAGCTTCATTTAGAAAACCACAAATTAACATTATCTACGCTTGATTGTATTTTTATTTATTTTGTTAGATATTTCCCAGTTGCAGTTTAATCTGGCATTAGAAAGCTGTCATACTTGACACCTCTGCTTTAGAGGACAGTATTAGTGAGTTACTGTGGCCAAAAATTTATATCATTCTTCTGCCAACCCAATGATGACCCTCTCTGAATTTATCCAGGTTGGTCCTGAGACAATGGGAGTATTGTATATTGTTTTTTATCCTTTGTTTTAGAAAAAGACCAGGGATATGATGGGGTGATGTCTTGACTCATATATGAATTGGATTTAATGTCAGTCTCACTCTCTCTTCCAGCGATCAAAGTCCAGGGGCATGACAAAAGTCAAAATGAGTAGCAATGAGCCAAGATGTAGTAGATGACCTTGGCATCTTGGATATCTGAGCAAGCTCTAAGTGCTCTATAAAGTCTGCTTCAACTACCTTCATGGCCTTTCAAACAAGTTGTTTTCATCCCTCCATTCCACCAGGGGAAGTCTTAAATGCTTGAGGTAGACATCCTCTTCACTCATTGATGGATCGATTACAGTTCTCATGACAGAAGACTTTCCACCTTGTCAGAACCTTTCAAAGTTTGCCTTCCATTGGCATAGCTCTCAAAACTCAGAGTCACTTTCTTGTCATAATAGACATTGAAGGAGAACTTGAGTGGAGGTTCCCTAAACATATTCCATGCTTAATTAACCTGGATAGATTTCAAGGGGTCCATGAGCTTGGATGGATAAAAATAACATATCTTTATTTCAATGTAATTGTTTTTGTTTTGTACTCCTATTTTTTTTATTTTAGACATTTTAAAACAGTATTTTAAATTCACCAGACTGCCAAAGGGATCTATGACACACAAAAGTTTAAGAACCTATCATCTTCACTCTCTCCTACTAATTCATATTGATTTAATTATCATCTCTATGCAGATAATTTCACATTTATAGATCTGGCCCTGGCCTCTGTCCTGTACTACTGTCCTACATCACCACCTGCCTATTATTTGTTTGAATGGAGGGCCTCTCAAACTCAATAGTCCAAAATATTCATTATCGTTTCCCTCCCAAGCCTACCACTCTTCAAAAACTACCTTATGACATCACCATCCTTGCAGTTAACTAGGCTCAACATCAATTTCATTCTCTTTCTTCAATTTCAGGTGCTAAATTTTGTTCTTTCTATTTCTATAACATCTTGAGTTTTCTCCTCTCCACTCCTATAACTCTCATCTAGATCCTTTCCTGGATTATTGTAAATGCCTCTCCTTGGTCCCTCTGCCTCAGGTCTCTTTCCATTCAAATTTATTTTTCACACAACTGTCAAAATGATTTTTTAAATGATATATTTAAAAAGATTAGCAAGTTGTATGTAATTGATTTGCAGTTTCATGTGCAATCATTTTTTATTTCATTATACTATGTTATGGAAATGCTTTGTTTTATTCCATAAATTAAAAATAAAATGAATAAAAGTCAAAAACATAAAACAAAAAATTTATTTTTCTAACATTCAAATCTGATGTTGTCATTCCTCTACTAGATATACCCTAGTGTCCTCCTATTTCATTCCAAATAAAATATAAATTCCTCTGTTTGATGATTAAAACCCTTTACATCCTGGTACCAATTTATCTAGTCAGACTTATGCGACATTAATCCCTTTCACACGCTCTACACTCCATTCAAACTGGTCTTTCCGTTTCTAATACATAGTGCTCCAACTTTGATTTCCTTTAATATCAGCATGCCTGAAATGTACTCCCTCTGACCTTTGTCTCTTATAATCCCTAATTTTTTTCAAGATTCAGATCAAGCTTTATTTCTTCCCCCACCCCTCCAAAATTGCCTTGTATTTATTTTCAATCTTTTTTGTATATGTCCATGTTTTCTTCTTCTTCTATATTGTAAACTCTTTGGGGACAAGGACTATTTTACTTGTATCCCCAGGCCTGAGCATTGCCCCTGGTACACAATAGGCACTTAATAAATGTTTTTGGGTTGACTGTTAAATAAGCTCCTGGTGAATGGGAATTATTTCATTTTTTTCGTACTCATACTGAGAGAAATGATTCTTTCTCTCTCATATCAATAACCAACTATCGAATAAGGACTAAAGTTTTTCCCTTTCCTATTTCCTCATTCAGAAATCAGCCCTTGGTGAATTATTCAGCCAGCATCTGAAGGACAACTCTGATAGTGAGATTAGATCAATTTTCTCCTCAACCTTGGTTCAGACTCCACCCAAGTGTGGAAGATTAATTCTGATTAAAGAGCAAAAAGAATTCCCACCCATTGTGATCTACTCATACTTGGGTGGCAGATAGATCCTTTGATTGCCCAGGGCTGGGGGTAGTCTGGGAGTAAGAGTGACATAATCAGTCAGGGCTCCTAGCCCCTCATTAGAATAGACCCACCTCTCATTATAATATTCATTCTCTCTTTAGTTATTAACCAATCAAAGTTGATTGCTGTCTGTTGGGAACACTCACGCTTCCAAGGGCATAAGCAAGTGTCAATAAGCCACTATTATCTCTCTTTGATTCAGAAGAGATAGACAAATGACCATCTTTTCATGATGTTTTGGTCCTAAAGTCCCTTCTATACTATGATCTAAGGTCCCTTTAAGCTTAATATCAATTCTATGTCTTACAGTCCCTTCCAGCTCTGGTGTTCTAGGTTCTAAAGTCTCTTTTAGCTGTATGTACCATCCCATATTCTAATTGCTCTTCATGTACTGACATTCTATATCCTAAGGTCTCTTCAAATTCTGATGTTCTAGTTTTTAATGTCTCTTCTGTCTGTAAGTAGCATACTATGTTCTAAGGTCTCTTTCATCTGTGATGTTCTAGGTACTGAAGTCACTTCTAATTTTATGTACCATTCTATATTCTAAGGTCCCTTCAAACTCTAATGTTCTAGTTTTTAATGTCTCTTCTGTCTGTAAGTAGCATACTATGTTCTAAGGTCTCTTTCATCTGTGATGTTCTAGGTATTAAAGTCACTTCTAGTTGTATGTACCATCCTATATTCTAAGGTCCCTTCAAACTCTGATGTTCTAGTTCTTAATTCTTTTCTCTCTGTAAGTAGCATATTATCTTCTAAGGTCTCTTCCATCTCTGGTGTTCCAGGTACTAAAGTCCCTTCTGGCTGTATGTACCAGCCTATATTCTAAGGTCCCTTTAAGTGCTGACATTCTATATCCTAAGGTCTTTTCAAGCTCTTATGTTCTCAGTCTTAATGTCCCTTGTGTCTATAAGTAGCATCCGATGTTTTAAAGTCTCCTTCAGCTCTGATATCCCATGGTTATATGATTTAGCCTTGATAAAAACAGATTTTAGAGGAAGCTGGGTGACTCAGTGGATAGAGAGCTTCTTGGAGTCAGGAAGATCTGAGTTCAAATCTGGCTTCAGACACTCACTAGTTCTGGGACCTTGGACAAGTCACTTAACCTCTATTTGTCTTCATCCACTAGAGAAGGAAATGGCAAACCATTCTGGTATCTTTTCCAAGAAAATCTCTTGGACGGTATTGACTTGCTATGGGGTCACAAAGAGTTGCACACGATTGAACAAGAAGACGAAGAAGCCGGTTTTAGAAGACAGAGCATCTGTGCTGAATCCATGCTGGGCTCACAGTTTTGATCCTTATTCTTTTCTTTCTTTATAGAAATTACCAAGAGTCCTTGGGCATATTTCTAGAATCCTCACCTTGACTCCCTGAGGACAGTGTAATTTCAATTTGTCCAGTTTTTCTAACAACTCCTGCCTTGTTAAATAGGCTTACAGCCTTTGTGCTGGTTTTGATCTGAGTTTTCTGATCTCCAAAGTAGAGTAGGACTTTGAAGAACCATGGGCATTCCTCTGTACTCTCCTCACGATTCCCTCTTGCCCACTGTGGAAGGGCATTTAAGTGGGCTGCTGCCTGGGCACATGACTCACTCCATCCTCTCTTTCTTTCTCGCCTTGACCCATTCTACTTGGTCATGAAGAACTTCTCCCAAGTCTTCTGAACGTGGAGGCTGGTATGCTCATTAGGACTCAATTATTTTCTTTCCAATTGAATAAGGGGCCCAATCTGGCACCTCATTTAACCAGTCCTCATCCTATTGATGAAACTGCCAGTTTTCTGATTCACAAGGATTACATTGGGTTTGAGTCCCAGTTCTATGATCTTGAGCAAATTGTGTTATCTCTCTAACTTCACAAGGAGCACCATCTCCTGGGGAATGGAGAGGATGGGGGCACTATCTCCTGGGGGATAGGGAGGATGGACAACACCTCACTCCCTCATTGTGCAGATGAGGAAAGCCTCAGAATGGGTTAAATGACTGGCCAATGTTCTAGAACCAGACTCCAAATCAAGTTTTTGACTTTACACACAGTTCTCTAAATAAACAGACAAAACCCTCTTATTTTCCTGCCTCTTTTCAGCCAATCCTCTGTCCAAAGTAGATTTTAATCTGCTTCAGAGGCCTGTGCCTGTAGGGAGGCTCTCTTGCCAAATTACAGCCTGTAGCCCTGCCCTTGCTTTCTTCATTACAAAGCTGGGGAGGGGGCATCCAGCTACAGTCCTAGGGGGGCAGCATCCTCCTCTTGCTCTCTATAGAGGGTACATGGGAATGTGCAGTTGTCTGCAAGCCATCCTTTATCAGCCTGTGCACTGAAACCACTTCAGTGAGGCATTTGATGTTCACAGCCCTTTTAACCCCATTGGGAGTTTTGAAAGAAGTCAGAGGAGTTGGCAGGGGGCCGTCTGCTTGGGCTGTTCATTCTGCCACAACTGGAAAGAGAAGCAGAGGGGGCAACCCCAGGGAGGGCCTTAGTAACTGAGGACCCTGGGAATCTGGAGTCTCAGATATGAGGGGCATGCTGCAAAGGTGTGGGGGGGGGAGGGGGACTATAAAAATAATTATCACAGGGTTATACCTTTTAGAGCTGAGAGAGACCTCAGAGGCCACCTGGTCCAACATTCCCATTTAAAACACATAAGGAAACTAAGGCTTTTTTTTTCTTTGACTAATTAAACAACTTGTCAAAGGACAAATAGATAAAAGATACCAGGTAACCAGGGAACTGCATGTCCAAATTATATGCTATATCCACTGTCTCACATGGGATATAAGACTGCAAAGGATCTTAGAGCTCAGGTAAGTCAATCCCCCCACTTTACAAAAGAGAAAACTGAAGTTTTCTCATAGGTATTAAGGAACTGAGCCCATGTTCTCTGATTCCTAAATCGAGTACCTTAACCACTCCACCATGCTGCTTATGGCAGCCTGTCTATTAGGTATACCAGGCGAACTCCAGGCAAAACTATGGAGAGGGTAGGGCAGTCATGGAGAACCCTTTCCTCATGTACCTCCCCTTACTCTGGCCTCCCCCCAGGCATCTCTATAGCAGCCCCCATCTCCACCCTGGTATCTCCAGACATTCACATAGCCTCTCTGCCTGAGCCCTCTTTGTCCTCTGTTCCACTCCCTTAGGATCTTTGCCAGTTAGCATTTTAATCATCTTTCCTCTAAACTCCTTTTTAAATTAAATTTTACTTTTCAAAATTAACATGCCTTCATTTTCTCTCTTTCCCATCTCCTGCCATCCCAAGGAGAAAAAGAAAAACAAAATCTTTGTAGCAAATACTGTCTGTTAATTAAAGAAAGAACATCTGCACTGATATGTTGGTGGGCCCACGTCCTTCCCAGGTGAGAAGCATGCTTTTTAACTGGGCCTTCCAGGGACAATCCACAGGCTTCTGGACTTCTATGCTGGCAGGAAACTCAAATATCACCTAGTATGATCCTTGCATTTCCCAGAGAGTGAAATGAAGGCCCAGAGGCTGCAAGATTTTCCCAAGACTCAAACTCAGAGCCTCTGACTCCAAATTTACAAAGTGCAGCTGTCTCTTTACCCTAAAGAGACAGTAAAAATGGAGGAGAATTCAGAAATCATCACAGGATGTAGAAGAAATATCTGAGTAAAGGAATTTGGCTTTGTGGCACCTTTCAAATCATATTTCAGGTACCCACTTATTCCATCTACACATAATATACGTATGCTAAGTCCCAAGTAAGAAATGTCTGCTTTCTGAGTCTTGGTTCTGTCCATAAAATGAGAGAGTGAACTATTTCTCTAAGGCTCTTTCTAGCCTGAATATTCTTGAATATTTAGTCTATGGTTGGTTTCAAAGGACCATCAATTGAAATAGTTATTTGGACACAGGCCAAAAGACCTCATCTTCCCAAAGGGTGTGAATTGAAAGAACTGTTTATTGTTGGTCTTTTCAGTCACTGCCATCTCCCATAGGCCTTTGGGGGATAGAATGGTGAGAAAACTGAAGACAATATGTACAGTCTCTCACCATCTGGAAGTGTAATAATAAAAATGCTGAATGCCTTTTGATCAGTATCCCTCTCCTGGGGACTGTATGAGAGAGAAGAGAAGAACAAGGAGAACTGGACACGAGGAGACCTGGGTTCTGTTTATAAGGGAAGACATGTAAGCTGGGAATTTAGCTGTAGAGACATGTAGAAATCTGCAAGAAACATCTCCAAAATAAAGGGGTAGCCATAAGACATATGGTGTCTTATGTTCAAATATAAATGTTCAAAGTATAACTAAAGGAACTTAAGAACATTGAACCTGGAAGCAGATTTGACTTTACGAATACCGTTGAAACTTGGTGTCGTTAGACACATGGCTATTGTGTGGCTTTGAAGGGCAATACTTTGTTCAAAGAGAATAGGATAGGTTAAAAAAATAGGAATGGAGAAGACAGAGTATCATTTTATATTAAGAAGATATATACTCATGCAAATAAATCCAGGAAAGAAAAAGGAGGCTTTGGGGTAAAGAGAGTTGGGACAGAAGCGACATTGTCATTGGACTAAACTACACATTGTCCATCTGGACAGAAAGAGAATTGATGAGTTTGGGGACCAGATCAGAAACACAAAACAGGAGTGTTTGTAATGGTGGCAGGCTTCAATTATCCAGACATCTCTCTCTGTCCAAAGTAGAGCAACTAGTCATTTCATGGCATGTCAATGACAATTTCATTCTTCCAAAGAAACAAAAAAGACTTCCATTCTGGATCTGATTTCCTCAAAAGGAGGAATCAGTTGCTAAATTTAATGAGTATTTGTTAAAGATATTCTCTAAGTCCAGCACTGTGCTAAGTACCTGAGGTGCTAAGACAAAAGGGAAATGATTTTTTTATCCTCAAGAAGCTTAAGTCCTTGGGGGAGATGATATGAATACAGATAAATAAATCCAAAATAAATGCAAAGTCTCCTTAAAAGTCTTTCTGGGTGGTGGTGCTAGGAACTGAAAGGATCAGAATAAACCTGTGTGGAGAGTGGCCTTTCATCTGAGACTTGAAGGAAGGTAGGAATTCCTTGAAGAAAGGTGGAGGTGAAGAGGGAGTATGTTATAGATATGGGGCTCAGAGGCCTGTGCAAAAACATGGTGATGGGAGATGGAATTCTTGTATGGAAAATGACAAATATGTCTGTTTGGTTGGAATGTGGAATAAATGAAAGGAATCAATGTGTAAAATGCCTGGAAAGATAGGCTGGAGTGAGATTGAGAAGGGTTTTAAATGGCAAGCAGTAGACATTTTTATCCTAATATTTTATTGAAGAAGCCATTGGAGTAAGAACCATTGGAGGTCTGGGAATGAAGGACTATGGTCAGACATGCTCTTGGCAGCATTGTGGGTTAGGAATTGGAGAAGGGAGAGACTAGAGGCAGGGAAAACTGACTAAGAAGCTATTGACATAGTCCAAGATAGAAATTCTAAGAGTTTTCTGGGACCTGAGCCTTAGGGAGTTTGGGGAACCAACAAGGCCAGAGTGGAAATTGATTATTCTGCATCAAGTCCAGAGCCCTTTCTTCTACAGCAGACCTCCTCTCTAATTCTTAATGACCTGCAAGGTTATGGGAGGGTAAGTACCCAATCTATCCAATTACATTTTGCAAATATGATAGCACTTAAAACACACAGACATTGTTTATGTAAGAAGGAAAGACTAATATTTGATCTCATGGTACTGACGACGCTGTGGGGGTGGGAAGGGTTGGAAAGAGAAGTGGCTTATGATTCACATACAAATCACAATAATACAAAATGACATGAACTGATCTTTTCAGGAAGCTGGGTTATTGATAAGCTTGACTCTCAGATCTTGAAGATAGCCTCCACATGAAGGCAAGATTTGGTATTATCCTTCTGTCAAAGATCCTTATTCCTCTAAAGGTCTAGGCACATTTTGGACAATTTTCATATTCTTACTTTATAGCTTCCACCCAGAAAATCTGGGAAAGTGGGTTGTTGTTCAATCATTGCTGAGTCTTCATGACCTCATTTGGGGTTTTCTTGGCAAAGATACTGGAGTGATTTACCATTTCCTTCTCCAGTTCATTGCACAGATGAAGAAACTGAGGTAAACAGGGTTAAGTGACTTGCCTAGGATCTACAGCTAATAAGTGTCTACGGTCAGATTTAAACTCACAAAGATGAGTCTTCCTGTCTCCAGGGCCTGAGGATATATAGTAGAAAATAATGGCTAGTGTTTATATAGTACTTTAAAGTTGCAAAAGATTTACAAATATTACCTTATTCTATCTTTACAACAACCCACAAGGTGGATGCTATCATTATCCCCTTTTATAGATGAGCAAACTTAGGCAGATAGAAGTGAAATGACTTGCCCAGAGTCACACAGCCAGTAAGTGTAGACTGAATTTGAACTTAGGTCCAGTGCTCTATCCACTACCCTTCTCACCTGTGGGTGTATCCCCTGTACGCTCAGACTAGTTCCCCACTTTTTGAGTATACAATTCACCATAACAATAAACAGTCTGTTAAGAGAAAAAAGACAAAACAGAGACCCTCATATAGCAGTCCCAAAGATGCATATGAATCCTCAGAGTCACTTAAAGTCCAAGGACAAGGAAGACGAGGAAAGGCTTCTTGTAGACAGTGGGATTTAAAGAAAACCAGGAGGTTGAAACAGGGATGAAGAACATTCAAGGCATGAGAGACAACCAGCATAGGGAAAGGCAGTGTCTTACAGAGGGAGCTTCAAGGAGGCCAGTGTCTTTGCACCATAGATCACAAATCACAGACAGAATTCCACCTGCATGATTTGCCCTAGCACTATCCTCCTCTCTGGAATCCCTATCCCCCTTATCCTGTGACTAATCAGTCTACCAGCCAAGCCTCAGCCTCTGATCACATCATTAGCCACCTTAGCTCCCATACATGTGCTATTGAATGAAAATGGAGAAACTAATGCAAGCATTTTGACTGTGGTAAATTTATGTTATGTAACCTCAACTGGGCCCTCACTGCTGCCAGGAAATCCTACTTTACCTCCCTTATCCACCCACTCGTCCACTTTTCAGAGAGGCTCCTCCAAATCTTTTCATCCATCCCTCCTTAAATTTCCCATGGCTCCCATTCTTCCCAATCTCTTAGCTGAGAACTTTTTCTCATATTTTACAGGAAAAAAATTACCATGAACTCCCTCTCCTCTCCTTTTTTCATCTGTCACTCAGATGCCTTCTGCCACTCTCTCCTCCTTCACCCTTGTCTAGTATAATATCAAAGTTAACCCCTGTTCAAGAGATGCCATTCCATCCCATCTCCTTCAACAGGTCACCTCTTCTGTCATCCCTATTCTTTTAATTATTTTCAATCTTTCCCTATCCACTGGCCTCCCCAATCCTGATAAAGACCCTCACTTTTTTGATCCTTCCATCCCCATTAACTATTGTCCTATATCTCTTCTGCCCTTTGTATCTAAACACAGCCGAAAAGGAGAAGAGTCCAGTAGGCTAGTCCCTCTGGAAGGCTAATGCTGAGAAAGGAAGAGAAAAATTTGGGAATAGGTAGCAAGGGAAAGTGTTTCTAAGGTAAGAGGAAGAGAGGGGGGAGTTGGGGGAGACAGTTTGACTATGGGTGCAGGCCCTGGGAGTAGTCAGAAAATGACTCTGACACTAGCTGTGTGACCCTGGGCAAGTCACATAATTTCTCACCTGTAAAATGAGGGTTTTGGCCTCAATGACCTTGAAGGTCCCTTCCTGCTCTATATTTACAATCCTTCTATCCCTTCTCTCCCAAATTCTGCTGCCACCTCCTTCCCCCTCTCTGGAGCCAACCCCTCATAGGGGATTGAGATTGCAGAAAGCAGTCGGGCTGGAACAGTGGACTCCAGGCTGCATCAGGGAGGAAACAGTGTCCTCTCAGATCTCAGCAGCTGGCAGAGAGCCCCCGCTTCCTTGCTTCACTTATAGCCCTGCTCTCCATTGCTGTGTTTCTGTTCATATAACCCTTGGATTCTGGGTTCAGTAAGACTAGTTGGATTTTTCAGCGTCATTTTTGTTGTGTGTCAGATTGTAGAATCATAGCATTCCATGCTGAAAGGGGCTTTAGGTTCTTGGCTTTGACATCGAACTTTAGGTCATCCCCCTCCAGGTTATCCATGGTTTTCCCCTCATTCCTTTATTTATTCAGTGGTTCAACAGGAGGATATTTGGAAATGATTTTAACATAGAGACACTCATTCACACACATACACATCACTATTGCTTTTCCAGATGGGACCATATAACTTCTTAAGTCACAGTTTTTGTGTGGTTATATAGATCATGGATCAGAGACTGTCAAAGCTAGAAGGAAAATTAAAACATGGAAAGAGTTGGGAGGGTCCCTAGCTCACAGAATGTCAGAGCTGGGAGAGACCTTTGAACACAGAAACTCAGATTTGGGAGGGTCCTTAGGACACAGAATGTCAGAACTGGGAAGGTCCTTAGAACAGAAGATGTCAGAGCTGGGAGAGCTCTTAGAACAGAGAATGTCGGACTTGGGGGCTGTGGGGAGGATCTTAGATTGAATGTCACAATTGAGAGACACTTTTGAACATATATGTCAGAACCAAAAGGAACATTAGGAAAAAAATGTTGAAGCGAAAAAGGACCTTAGGAATCATTTGGCTCAGCCTTTTCATTTTGCAGATAAGGAAACTGAGGCTGGGGAGTGGAAGGCAAGGAAATGAGGTACCAAAGGTTGCATTATTTGGTTGTCATTGCATTCACTTTTCCCTTTTTTGGAGAAGTGTCTCAGAAAGCTTCTTTCTACTTCCCAGCCACAGTCTCGTGAATTGAGTAGACCCAAATTAAAACCACGTGGATGAAATTTTTCTTAAAATACCAGCAGCTTCCGAGATTGTGGCATCGAGTGGTTTGAGAGCTAATGTCAAGCACGCAGTCAATTCCCAGGTCCCCCCAGGCTCCCTCGGCCTTTGCTTGTGTCACGCTTCCTCTGAGTCAGTCCGTGCTGCTTCCCAAATGCCCTCCCTACGTCCTGGTGTTTGCTGCCATGAATTCCAAGCGCCAGGAGCACATTACTGCCATTACTCCGCAGGTTACTTCTCCTGGTTTCCATATGATCACACTCCACCTCTACTATTGTTTTTAATCACTCTGGCTCACTCCCATTTACTCAGCTGCCCGCCAGCCCTCACCAACATGGGAAACAGCAGGTCAGCTTTTTAAATGTGCCCAGTTCCCTCGGCTACACACCAGAGCTTATCTATTAGCTTGGGCATCCTGTGGTGCCTCAGCATCCAAAGATTTGTGATTGAAATCCCTCCAGTCCATTTTTCTCTAGTTTTCCCTCTGTTCTCTTCTGCAGGGTAGATGGATGGTCAAGGGTAGCAGGATTGCTCTGGAGTGAGCTGGAGCGAGGGGGGCAGAGGAAATGGGAAGGGAGAGTAGGACGCGTCAGCAGTACTTGTTGCCATGGTGATCCTGTTGTCAGGGCAAGTTGGTTGAAGGGGGACTGGTTGTACTGCCTTTGTGGTCCCCGCCTTAGGGGGAAGGCTTTAGATTCCCCTAGAAGGACAGGAGACATTTCATGGTATACTAGAAATCCTGGCTCTAGCACTAAGCAGCCGGGCAAGTCCCTTCATTTCCTCTGAATCTCAGTTTCTTCATCTGTAAAAAGATGATAACAGCAATGTAGCAGAATGTAAAGACTGTTGGATTTGATTCCAAAGAATGGTTTCCTGGCTGACTCTTCTACTCCTGTGATTTGCGAAAAATCATTCGTTTTTAGCCCTCTGAACCTCAGGGTTTTGGTTTTTTTTTTCCTTGTAATTTGCCAAGTAAGTGGGTTCAACTCTAAGGTCCCTTCAAGATCAAAATACGGTGACCCTAACACATGCACTGGCCAAGAAGCATCTAAGTGCCCACAATGTACTAAGTGTAAGGATAGAAAGATGAAATAAACTACATGCCTTAGGGGTTTATTGTGAGAAATCACTTTGTAAGCCACATCGCAATAAAACATTAAATGTTGCTGTTGCTTTATTGTTAAGATTCACAAGAGACATTGAGGTCTACTGGATAGAGAGCTAGCCTCAAAAGCAGTAAGAGCTGGGATCAAGTGCTACCTTTGATATTTGTGGGCTGTGTGACCCTAGGTAGGTCACTTAACCTCTTAAGGGAAGTTCTAATTTTGGAATGGTTCCAAAGCTAGGGCATAGAAGAGGGATGGGGAACCTTTGACTTTCTAGATCCTTAAGTGCTGCCTTTTGACTGAATCCAAATTTTACAGAATGCACTCAAAGATCTAGAAGGCCAAAGATGGCCTCAAGGCCACAGGTTCCTCATCCTGGCATAGACTGTCAGAGCTAGGAAGGACCTTAGAACACAGAAGGTCAGAACTGGAAGAAACCAAAGAACACAAAATGTCATAGTCGAGAGAGAACCCAGAACCCAAAATATCAGAGCTGGAAGGGCCCTTAGAACACAGAATGTCAGAGCTGGAAGGGCTCTTAGAACACAGAATATCAGAGCTGGAAGGGCCCTTAGAACACAGAATGTCAGAGCTGGAAGGAGCCTTAGAACACAGAATGTCAGAGCTGGAAGGGGCCTTAGAACACAGAATGTCAGAGCTGGAAGGGGCCTTAGAACACAGAATGTCAGAGCTGGAAGGGGCCTTAGAACACAGAATGTCAGAGATGAGAGGGCCCTCAGAACACAGAATTACTCCTCCAAAATCTCTAAGTTGAGATTGCAGACAAGAGGAAAATGTACAATGGCTGAGAAAGTTTCCCCATCTGGGATTTCCCTATACTGATGAAACTACAGGTCCAGTCCCTATTCAGCAACATCTAGGTGGTGAAATGAATAGTGTGCTGAATTCAGATCCGGCCTCAGATACTTCTGAGCCGAGAAATTCTGGGTAAGTTACTTCTGCTGCCTCAGTGTCTTCGTCTGTAAAATGGGGATAATAACACCTACCTCATAGAATTGTTACAAGAATGCAATAAGATAGTGTTTCTAAAGCATTAATACGGTCTATAGTCAGATTTGAATTCGGGTCTTCCAGATTCCAACTCCATTACTCTACGGAAATCTAGCTGTCTCAACAAATGGACCTATGCTTTACAGAACACAACCTACCTGAGGATGACTCCCCTATCTGTACTTGGCTCCTTTCTCCCTTTCAACACAGCAACTTCAGAGAAGCAAGGTTGGAGAGGAGTTGGCTGAGAAGCAAGGTTGGAGAGGAGTTGACCATCCAACTGGGCTCAATTGCAGCCAAATTGTGATGCCCTGATCCTACATTGTTGCTATTTTTCAAGCCACACCCACTTTAAAGTTCTCATGAACAGCCATAGAAATTCAGGAAGAACCTAAATTGCCACCTGCAAGGATATACAATAACTTTCACACACCTCTTCCTCCATAGATGACTCAAAATGGCAGACACTATGGAACTCAATGACGGGCTATTGCTATAAACCTTGAACAAGGAGAGTGTAGAGTGAAGATGGGTACTTTCACATTTAGCATATGTTGCTGAGTGACTTTTCAGAATATAAAAATGTCTCTCCAATGGTAACTAAGTTCATTTCCCTTCTAAGAGGAGCTTTGTGGGCTCTTAAACAGCTTCATTTATTTCTGGCTTTGAGAAAATTAAAGGAAAGCCGCAAGATTCTTCTTCATAAATAAGGTCCCCAATATAAAGGAAAACAGTCCCTGCTCTTTTTGCCTGGCACCATTCCTGGTATGTGATGGGTCCTTAATAAAGTTAATTGGATGAATGGGTAAGTGAGGCATCACTGAAATCTGTTTTTGCTGGTGTTTGCCCTTCATTCTCAAAGGGGACCATGACCTCAGGAAGGTGATGTCATGACTTGCAAGTGAATTGAATGGAAGTGAGACAGGGCTGTGCAGAGTCACCAGTCTCACTTTCTCCTCTGGAGCCGTCTGGGTCCAGTGGCCAGATATAGATAAGGATGGCTGGAGATGGCCCCCACTGAAGTCTAGATTATCTGAAAGATCCTTAGTTCCCTGTCTTTATGGCATTAGAAGCAGAAAAACCAATCAGATACATCCACTAAAAATTTTAGCCCTATTAAATTCCAGGTCCTCACTAGCTCTTGTCTTGTGGAGTAGGCATTTACACAACTGAACAAGAGAGAGTGAAACACTGTGTCTCCTGGGGCCCCTCAGAGAATCACAAATCTTCCTCTTCCTCCTCCTGTAGTAGCCTAGAAATCTCTGTGACATCCTTCCTCTGGGAGTGTGGGGGATTTCTACTGCTTGCTTGGCATCCTTGTCTATCTGGTAACTGTGGTCCATCTGCATCATTTACCCCAAACCCCTCACATCTCAGAGGGTTTCAGGTTCGGATTTCTGCTTGGGCTGTGTAAGTTAAACTTTTCTTGTAATAGAGACTGATAGCTTTTAATCTAATTGGTTGGTCTAGTGCTAGTACCTCTATTTGTCATTTAAAGCCCTTCATCTTCTAATCCCCTCCTACCTTTCCAATCTTTATATCTTACTCGCTGCCACGTACTCTTTGATCTAGTGATGCTGGCCAGAAGGAAATGGGTGGAAATGCCTACCATTAGTGTAGGAGGATCTGAGAGTTCCATGTCTGGACACAGCTTTCAGAGCACAGGTCAGACACCTGAGAATGGACTTTCCCAGCCCCACACATAACAGCATCTGGACCATTGAGAGAATTCCAGCAAAAAAGCATGTGGCACAAGTAGACGTGTACTTACCCATGTGATCCAAGAGGGTAGCAATTCACAGTGTTCCTTAAACTCCTGTGTATGTGTGTGTGTGTGTGTGTGTTTTCTATATAAAGAAAGGCAATTTTGATTTCCTACTCAGAGTCTAACTTTCTAGTCAAAGAAGGGAGATTCCCTGGGCAGTGGCAGCTTCAGGACTTGCCTCATGAATGACCCCAAGTTAATTCACTGATCGAGTCCCCAAGTTCAAGAGTTTGGGAACAGAAGCTTCTAGCAGAGAAGGGGAGTTTCCTCTTGAAGGAAAAAGATCTGCCACATAGTTCCATTCTTTTTGGAGAGCAAAGCCACAAAATAAAACAGGAAGATGAGGAGGAAAAGTGGGACCATGCCACCTTCTTCTATTATAGTGGGGTATTTAGAGGATACAGGTCCAATGGGAATGGTATTACTTGCTCAGCTATCCTCAGAGTATGTTTTTCCTTTTGGGGTAATCTGGATCACATAATGGTGTCACAAGTCCTAGGGCATGATATAGAGTGAAGAAGGAAAGGCCCCCATTGAGTATAAAAATGTGCCTCCAATGGTAACTCCAAGTTCATTTCTCTTCTAAGCAGAGCTTTGTGGACTCTTAAAACAGCTTTATTTGTTTCTGTCTCTATTTAGTGACTTGGTGAACTTTGTGTGATGAAATTTGAGTCTGAAATAAAGGGTGTCCTCTTCAAAAAAAATTTATTACTTAAAGAGCTTTTATAGAAGCTGGGTACCAACTTTACTAGTATTGGGGAAAACCTAGATATGAACTATCCTTGAGCTATATTTAGAGATTTCCTGGGTTAAACCTCCAGCATGGGCATCATCAACCAGAGATTTTTTAAAAGTTATGCTTTAATGAAATGACTTTGGAAATAATATATATCTCCATGATACCAACACAACCATTTTCAGAACCAGAGCAAAATATACAGAATTACATCCATAATTTCTATTAAATGCCAACATATCAAGCAGTAAGTTATTAAGTGACAAACAAGGTCAAAAGGGTAAACATCAAACAAAAGAAACCCATAGCTTCAGACGAGGTAATTCCCAGACCTGGGTCAGCATACAGAATGAGACCCAATCCATGTGAGTACAGAGCTTCAGGGGGTTCTGGGCCACATCTTATAAATAGGTATCATTACATAGAGGTAGCTAGGTGGTGCAATGGATAGAGCACTTTACTTGGAGTCAGGAAAATCTGAGTTCAAATCTGGTCTTAGATGTTTTTACTAGCTGTGTGACCCTGGGTAAGTCACTTAACCCAGTTTACCTCAGTTTCAGGTAGATTAAAAAAATGTTACACTATTCAAGACACTGCCAAGCCCAAAGTGTATAAATGAGAGCAAGTAAGATCAAACCTTCAAGGAGTTCCCTTTCTAAAGAAGGAAGAAAGCACTTAGAGATGAACTGGAAGGAGGGGGTAGAGAAAGCTATGGTGTGGAAATGGCCAAAAAGTGTTATGGCACCCTGTTTCTCAGAAAAATAAAGCAAAAACTTATCTATCAGAGCTAGGGGAACCGTGGGGTGGAGTCCAAGGTTGCTGTAGGTGGGAATATGAGCATGATGACTATAGTACAGGAAGTATCTTGAGGAGATGACCAGAAAGAGAGGGGTTGCATTCTGCATTGGTGGAGGGACTATCAACATAGATAAAATTACCAATCTATGTTCTGAAGTACTGAAGGATGCTGTTGCATGGATAAGACCAGCCTCGATTGTAAAGAGAATTAAACTGACACCAACTTCATCTCACTGTTAGACTAGTAGATTGTTACAAGGAGAATGTAAATGCCTTGAGATCAGGAACTATTTGTGTACCCAATGCCTGGTACCATTCCTGGCACATAGTAGGTGCTTAATAAATTCTTGTTTAAAAAATGACTCGGTAATTTGTTTTAGTAGTGAGAAAGAATGAAAGGATCATATCAGATTTAGACATGGAAGGAATTCTCAGGGTTATTTAGTCTACCTCCACCTTTCTAATTTACAGTTGGGGAAAGAGAGGTCAAGAGAAATTGTGATTATCCCAAAGTCACTCAGAAGCCATATGAAAATATGAAATCCCCTAGGTGGCATTTGGGAAAATATTTGAATCATATCAGCAGGTTTTAAGTGATTTAATAAAGACCATTACTTTGAGCAATGTGCTTGTGTTAATTGATAATCTGTATGAGAAGATTAAAATTATGATGATGATGAGGTTCATGGCATTTCTCAGCCCTACTTCAGGCATGAATTCCGAGGCCAAATCCTATTTGGTAGGTAGGAAGTTTAAAGATGCTTTGGTTCTGATACTAGATGTATTCTAAATTTCTTTCCACAAAGCAGAACTGGAAGCGTTTTATTTGTGTTTCTTTCAAACACTGCCCTGTTTAAGTGATCACAACCCCGTGGAAGACGAGGAATTTAGGGTTATTCTTGGGAATTTTTTTATCCTGTGGAGTGAGTGGAGACTAGATTATGTCTAGTTAATAGATGTCTGAGTTGTAGAGGGGAAAAGTCAAGGAATCAATTAAAATCAATGCAGCCTCTTCTGTCAGACTCATGAATGAATGGGAAGGTGCACTTTGCAAATATTCTCATCCTCTTAGAGTATCTCCTTCATTCATGAAAGCTGGGGCTATATGTGCATGGTAACTTACTCCACCTCCCTCCATACTGAGAATAACTTCTCACATTCTATCACACAAAAGAAAATTTTATTAAAAAGTGGAAAACAAAAAATTCTCATTAGTGATACAGTCCCAAAGATGTACGGAAATACCTAGTCATGGTCCCTAATATTAGAAGTGTCTCCAACTCCCACCAACCATCAAGTCCTATCTGGGCTTGCTAAGCTATTCCAGTCAAAGGGAGGAGAGTGGCGTATCTCCCTGGTGTCCCCTCAAGAGGAATCCTCTCCCCAATTGCTGTTAGCTCCTCTTTCTCTAGGTCTTCCTTTCTCTCTTCTTCTGTAGTCCCCTGAATCACCCATCACTATGTATATTTTCTCTAAGACTCCATTTAATCTCCTTGGCTCTGCAAACAGGAGACAGAGGAGAAAAGGAAAGGAAGAAACATTCCAGAAAGAAAATAAAGATTACTGACAACCTGGATTCTGTTCAAACATGGACTCATCCAGCTAATATATCTGGTGTGACCACATGAAAAGCAAAATAATTTAGGCTATCATGATCCCCATGAATCCCTCCCCTCCCCTTCCCTCCCCTTCTCTCCCCTCCCCTTTCTTCCCCTTCCCTTCTAGATATCTCTACAAAGGCAGCATAGAAATCAGGAACATTTTGAGGAGTCAGCTCCTCCTACATTTTGGTAGCTTCTTTCTCCATGAATCCCTCCTCTTCCCTTCCCTTCCCTTCCATTCCCTTGCCCCCCCTTCCCTTCTCTTCGCTGAAATAACTGAACCAAGAAATGCAGACTCCAAAGGAAAGTCTTGCAGACCAGACAATCACAGACACCTTGCTAATGACTTTGAGACTATAGTAGGTTTTGACACAGTGAGGACAGCAGGCAGGGCTATGTGTTCGAGCCTAATTGAAATTCTCTACCCTAGATTTCCCAATCTCACTTCTCTGCAGGAGATCCAAGTTTCTTCTTATTTAGCTCTCTTGGTTAAGCAAAAACAACATTAATAGAAGTTAAGGGAACACTCTTCCTGACATGGGTTACCATAGAAATGGCAAATGTAAACAGTGAGTTTGAACAGCTTACCTCACTGTTGTTGCCATTGCAGGAAGGTTTTATATAAGGTCATTCAATGTTCAAATATCTGGTTATTGGAGTGATCATAGGATCAAAAAATGTATGATTTCATCAATGTGGATACTCTCTACAGGTCAGAGATTAAAGTATAACTGATTAAGAGCAGAGATTGCATCATTCTATTTATGTTTGTTCTGTATATCTCTATCTATGTATCTATATATCTATTCATCCATCCATCTATCAATCTGTCTGTCTATAACATACTTGCTGAAGGTAGCTAGGTGGCACAGTAGATAGAGGTCAGGACTTGGAGTCACAAAAACACGAGTTCAAATTCTGACTCTGATACTTCCTACACAAGTCACTTAAGCTCTCTCCACCTTAAGTTTCCTCATCTATATGATGGGAATAATGAGATTATCCACCTTACAGGATTATTTTGAGAATGAAATGAGTTAACATGCAAAGCACTTTGGAAACATTAAGGTGCTATATAGAAATGCTAGCTATTATTATTAAGTCACTTAATGTCTTTTTCAGTTTTCTTATCTGTAATTTGGGGCAACTAGATGGTACAATAGATATAGTGCCAGGCTTGGAGCTAGGAAGACTTGAGTTCAAATCTGGCCTCAGATACTTCCTAGCTGTGTAACTCTGGGCAACTCACTTAACTCTGTTTGCTTCAGTTTCCTCAGCTGTAAAATGCGCTGGAGAAGAAAATGACAAACTATTCCAGTGTCTGCCAAGAAAACCCCAAATGGGGTCTCAAAGAGCTAGGAAAGACTGGATAACAACAACAGAAAAGAGAGAAGAACAATAGCACTGACTTCCCAGGGGTAGAGGATGAAATGAGTTAGCACATGTAAAGGACTTTGCAAACCTTAAAATGTCTCATTAGAATGTAAGCTCCTTGAGATTTTCAGGTTACATGAGCAATAAGACAGCAGACTTGACATTTTCTCTGACCCCTACAATCTCTCAAACTTCTCCAAGATAGAAATTATATACCAAAGATAAAGCAACTTCAGCTTTTTCCATGACCTAGGATACTCAGAATCCAAAAGAAGGTTAAAAAATACCCAAACCCAGGAACTGATGCTCACTGACCCTAAACTCACTCAACACCCCATTCTACTTTCCATGCTTTCATTAGCAAAGCCACATTAGCAGACACAAGAACATAAGAGATGCTAAGATCAAAACCCACTCCTGATGCCCATTTCTCCCTTACCTCTTCCTAATACCATAAAGACCCTAGCTCTAGGCTCTGAAAATTTCTTACATCCTTGACAACCAGCTTGGCCACAGCACTTCAGGGGGAAAAGCCTGCCAGGGACTGCAACCCAGAAACACCAATGGTACACAATTCTAAACTGTTGATATTGGTGCCAACTGGCTCTGAACTACTGGTTCCAGAAAATTGAGGAATATATATAGTGGGATAGGTCACCAGAAAAGGACACCATCCATTTTGGAGGAAGGGAGTATTCAGCACTCTTCCAAGCCTGAGGGAAAGAACATAGCATCCATCTGAGGCCAGTTCTAACCACCCAAAAGTGAAATAAAGGAAACACTTAAGTTGGTGAACCATCCAGCCCCCAAGGAAACCAGAATCAGAGGGGAGGAAGTCAGGAAAATAGTTATAAGAAAAGTAACGGGTAGGGGTAGGGGAGACTGAAAATACCAAAGATTTTAGGAAGAAGAAATCCACCCATCAGTTTAACTCATTTCTCTATATATTTGAGAGATGAGTCCTTTATCAGATAGACTTACTTCAAAAATTTTTTCACAGTTATGATTGCTAACTATATTTCTCCTCTGTTTGATTCTCCCTCTTCTTTCACCCTGTCCTCCTCAAAAGTGTTTTGCTTCTGACTACTGCCTCCCCCAATCTGCCCTCCCTTCTATGAGCAACCCCTCCTCTCTTATCCCTTCTCCCCCTATTTTCCTATAGGATAAGATCAATTTCTATACTCAATTGAGTGTGTATGTTATTCCCTCTTTGAACCAATTCCAATGAAAGTAAGGTTCAAACATTGCCTCCCCACTTCCCCCATCTTCCTCTCTACGATAAAAGCTCTTTTATCCTTCTCTTATGTCAGATAATTTACCCCATGCTACCTTTTCCTCTTCCCTTTCCCAGAGCATTCCTCTCTCTTACTCCTTAATTATACTTTGGAAGATATCATCCCATTATATCCAATATACACCTAGTCTTCTGTCATACTCCTCCAACTGCCCCAACAATGAGAAAATTCTTATGAGTTACAAGTATCATCTTCCCAGGCAAGAATTAAGTCCCTTATGACTTTCCTTTCCTGTCTACCTCCTTTATGCTTCTCCTGAATCTTGTACCTCAAAGTCAAATTCTCTATTCAGCTCTGGTCTTTTCATCAAGAATACTTGAAAGTACTCAGTTTCATTTAATATCCATCTTTTCCCCTGAAGGACTACATTCAGTCTTGCTGGGTATGTGATTTTTGGTTATAATCCTAGCTCCCCCACCCTGTAGAATATCACATTTCAAGCCCTCCTATCCTTCAATGCAGAAGCTGCTAAATCTTGTTATCCTGACCATGGCTCCACAATACTTGAATTATCTCTTTCTGACTTCCTGAAACATCTTCTCCTTGACCTGGGAGCTCTAGAGCCTAGCTATATGGTCCTGGGAGTCTTCTTCCTAAGATCTCCCCCAGGAAGCAATTGGCAGACCCTCTAAGCCTCTTCTCTACCTCTGACTCTAGAATACCATGGCAGTTTTCCTTGAAAATTTCTTGAAAGATGATATCTAGGCTCTCTTTTTTTATTATGGCTTTCAGGAAGTTCCGCTTTTTAAATGATCTCTCATGGAGAGATCTGTTTTCCAGGTCAGCTGCCCTTCTAATGATTTACTTCACATTGTCTTCCACTTTTTCACTCTTTTGGTTTTGTTCCACTACTTCCCAATACCTCATAGAATCACCAAGCCTCCACTTGCTCAACTCTAATTTTCAAAGAATTATTTTCTTCAATGAACCCTTCTACTTCCCCTTCCACTTGGCTAGTTCTACTCCTTAAGGAATTCTTCTCTTCAGTGAATTCTCTTGTCTCCTTTTCCACTTGACCAACTCCACTTTTAAGGAGTTCTCTTCAGTGAATATCTTTTTCTTTTCTTCAAGGCACTCTTCTCCTCATTGGATTTCTGTACTTCTTCTACCATTTGGTCCATTATACCTCCCAAGATGCCATTTTCTTCAGCATTCTCTCAGGTCTCCTCTACCAAGCCATTGACTCTCTTTTCATGATCTTTTTGTATCGCTCTCATTTCTCTTCCCAATTTTTCCTCTACTTCTCTTACTTGGGGTTTAAAATCCTTTTTAGATCTCTTCCATGGCCTGAGATCAAATTATGTTTTTCTCTGAGGCTTTGGCTGTAGGAACTTTGAATTTATTGTCTTCTGAGTGTATATTTTGATCTTTCTTTTCACCATAGTAACTTTCTGTGGTCAGAATTGTTTTTTCTGTTTGCTCATTTTTTCCTGTTTCTTGACTTTTAACTCTTTGCTAAAGTGGGGCTCTGTTTTCAACATGGAGGACACACTGTCTCGATCTGCAAGGGTTTGGTGCAGCTGTTTTCAGAGATGCTTCTAGGGACCTGTAAGTTTTCAGTTCTTACAAGGTGGTATGATCAAAGGAGGCATATTTACTACAGTCCTGGCCTGTGCTCTGGTCTATGAGAAACCACAAGCATCCTTTTCTGCCCTGGAACTGTGATAAGGGTTCCTGCTCCACTGGGGCTATAACTTCTGGGGTACTAGTTCTCCTCCTCACCCTAGAACAGCTACTCAGGACTGCAACCAGATCCCAGTATGCACAAAACAACAGGGTCCTGCCCTCGATGTTAGCAAAGGGACCCCTGTAATATTCTTCTGACCAGCTGTTCTACCCCTTACTATCTGTTGGCTGAGAGCTCTGAAAGCAGCAGCTACTGCTGCTATGGATTCAGTCATTCTCAAGGTCTGCTCCTGGTTTGCTAGGGCCCAGTCTGTGCTGGTGCGGCCTGAATTGGACTGTACTTTTCTCTCATCCCAAAGTGACAGACCTTCCTTTCCAACCTTTTAAGTAGTTTTTGACTAGAAAATTATTTCTCCACATCCTTTTGTTGGTTCTACAACTCCAGATTTGGGAGGGTATCATTTAAAGGTATTTGGAGGGGCTTGGGGGAGAGCTCAGGCAAGTTCCCACCATTTCTCCGCCATTTTGTCTTTGCATCCCTCCCCTCACCCAATGAGAGCTTTGAGGAAAAGAGATGTTTCTTCATACCTACTTTGAAAAGCACAAATGTGATTCCAGACTCTCTTTCAGGAAAGATACCTGGAAAGATTTTTTTAAAGGACTTTGGAAAGTGACAGGCATGTAGGACCAGCTCGTCAACGTATCCCTGATTTTTAGGTCACCGTTCTAAAGACTGGGGAATTTCCCATTGACTGAGATTGGTGCCTTTCTCTTGGTTGAGCTGAAAATTGTTGCTCTCAATGGGAGAAATCATTCAGTTTGCATTTTCTGATATATTCTACTCTATAACTTCTCCAGTTTCTATTTGTTATCTGCTTGGATAAGTGACTTTATTTGCGATTCACTATTTATGGAACTAGCATTTGGTGGGAAGAGGTCAAGACTACAGGCGTAAGTGTGGGGCTGTTCCTTTCCATTTAGTGTTCTTTCCTTAAATTTAGTGCCTTCCCACTGAGATTATCTCCAATTTGTTGCACATTGTCTCCTTCCTGGAGGATAGGTACTATTTTTATTTTCTTTATAGCCCTAGTCCTTAGCATGGTATCTGACACATGAGAAGGTAGTTAACAAATGCTTGCTGACTTGAATTGACTCGACTTGACAAGGGATTGGAACCAGGGAGACTAGCTGCTTTGTTGCTTTTGAATCTAACAAAATCATTCCCCTAGACCAGAAATGTTGGGGAGGAGGGATAGGTGGCAAATAGATGTAATTGTAGTCTGGCAACTTCTTCTCTAAGAGAAGAACAGGGCAGCCATCCCCTTTTTTGCTCACCTCCAGGCAGAAATTAAAAGCTTCTTTGGAGAGGAGGAAGCAAAATTTAAGATTTTATCAATGCCTCTCTGCGAGCCACATTTAGACAACCCAGGTAGAGAAACACATCTCACATGGGCAACATACACCTGACGTGATATTTTGATAACTACATTTCAATCTAATTGGTTTCCTTTGTAATCTTGTTTATTCTATTTTACACCTTTAAAAATGTAATTTTGAGAATGTTCCATGGACTTCACAAAACCATCAAAGGAGACCATGACAAAAAAAAAGTTAAGAATTTCTGATCTAATTCAACTGGTTCATTTTATAGATCAAGAAATTGAGACCTGGAAATGTTGAGTGACTTCCTAAAGGTCACAAAAGTATCAAGAAGATAGATTTATAAAATATCTATTATGTATGAGATACTATACTAGACACCTGGGATATCCAAAGACAAAACATTCCCTGCATCTCTAGGATCTTACGTCTACTAATTGGGAAATAAGCTAGGCATATACATAAGTAAATACAAAGCTATAAAATTTATTTTATTAGGTAGAGCAGTAAGAACTGGGATGACTAAGAAAGACCTTGTGTATAAGGTGGTAGCTGAGCTGTTCCTTAGGGTGGTTGGTCAAGAAACATTTCTTAAGTACCTACTATGTGCTGGGCACTGTACTAGTAGAGATGGGGTTACAAAGAAAGGCAACAGACAGTTCCTGCCCTCAAGGAAGACAACATACAAAAGAAAGATGATCAGCAAGATTGAGACATGAGTTAGGAGGTGACGGAATTTGGAAGTAGGAGAAGTCCAAAGAAGTCTAACTATGTAGAAAATGGAGAGATGGCTAGCTTTCCTAGGCCTTCCTTAAATGGAGGTTCTAGGAAGAATTCTCTGATCTCCATCTTCCAATAAAGGAAAGGAAAGAGGGGCCACAGAAGTAGAAGATACTGATAAGATGAGGTTCCAGAAAGTAGTCCTAAGCGATATAGCCAGGTGGGAATCGATTCACCAGGAGGTGGGAAAAAAGGGAGTATAGACTAGATATGGAGATAATCTATTCAAAAACGTGAAGGTAAGAACATCATGAACAGGGCACAACTGACTCATGCATGAAGGAGAGTGCCAGGAACTCACCCCAATCCCCACCCCCACCTCTGCCCCATTACTTATTACTCACTAGCTCTCTAGACAAATCACTTAACCTCTTATATACTGTACCCCAGGGTTGTGAGGACCAAAGGAGATGCTATTTGTGGAAGGCTTTAAACCGTATCAAGTTGAGTTATTTTGATGGGGACTAATTATCAGAAGCTGAGCATCAGAGGATGACAAATTATGATGCCCCATGGGAGAACCATTGTTTTTGCTTGATATGGACCTATTTAACATGAAAATGCTTGACTGCTTAGCACATGATATAGCTCCAGTTCAGGTGGAGTTGTTAACACTTCTGAAAATAAAGACGTCATTCAAAATGATTTTGCTTACTGGACTAGGTCAAAGGCAGGGCAAAGTTCAACAGGGACAATTAAAAAATAGTACAGGAATAGGCCAGACCCAAGTTCAAATCCTTATTTAGTTGTGTGACTCTGGGCAAGTCACTTAAACTCATTAAGCCTCAGTTTCTTCATCTGTAAAATAATAATAGTACTTACATAGGTAAAGTGCTTCACAAACCTTAAAGGGCTATAAAATGGTAGCTATAACCTAGCACATTGTGGATGCTCACCAATCTCCCATTACATAATATATGCGTATGTGTGCGTGTGTGTATATATGGCTTTGCAATTATAAAATGTTCTGTTTTATTGTAAGGAGAGCTGTTATAATTGTTAGTATCATTATTTATCCACTGGGTTTTAACAACATATTTTAAACACTAGTGGGGCAGCTGGTACAGCAGATAAATCAGTGGGTGTGCAGTCAGAAAGACTCATCTTCATGAGTTCAAATCCAGCCTCAGATACTTACCAGGAGTGTGACCCTGGGCAAGCCGTTTAACTGTTTGCCTCAGTTTCTTCATTTGCAAAATGAGTTGGAGAAGGAAAGGGAAAACTGCTCCAATGTTCTCATGTAAGCTACCAAATGGGTTGGACACGACTTTAAAAAAAAGACTGAGAATTAAATACTATTAAGTATATGCTTACATGTCCAAAGGGTTATTATGATTTCATATTCACTACGCCTGTCTGGTTAGCTCAATTAGTAAGATTATGTTCTTTAAACAAATTAACCTTTCTCTAACCTGGCTCACAGACTGCTCCCTAATTTATATTGTACATCGATTAAAGCTTTGAATGAAGATCTTCCCCTGTCCCCACATTCCTTGCCATAACCTCCAGCTTCATTTATTTATCTCTTGTTCATTCATTTATTGTTTTGTTCAGCAGACATTAAATGCCCCATTTGTGTTCAGCCCTGCAGATGCAGGTAGAGGGGATGAGGATGTAGATTGATCCCTTCCCCGAGAATTTAAGTGACTTGCCCAGGGTGACAGAGCCAGCATGTGTTACAAGAAGAATTTGAACTTAATTCTTGCTGATTCGGAAGCCTGCTCTCTATCCCATACCTCCCTCCCTTACTGATTCTCCATAGCATGTCTGGTGCCATATTTAGAAGCAACTGATTCCATGCTTTGCCTTCTCCTTCTATTTGGTGGCTGATCTGCAAGATAGAGAAAAATGAGAGCAGAATCTGTTCTCATGTAAGCTACCAAGAAAGTTCTGTGCTCACTGCTTGGCACATGGGCAGCCTACCACCCCCTCAGCCTTTTGCCCCTCTCACTATGTCCATCACTGTGAGTTGTTTCTCCTGATCTTTTTTGCCTGCTTTCTGTTAGAAAGTAAAGGAGAAGATGGACATCTGTATTTTACAGCAGTCTTTCCTAACTGGAGATAGGGAAACGAAGGAGGGGGGAGGGCTAGAGGGTCTATCTGGGTCATGTCCAACTGATGAGTTCCCCCTTTTATTGCTACTTTCTTCAGCTGGTGCAGACACTACCCCTCCTACACCCTCCAGGCAGTGCCATCACGTGTCAACCTCCATTCTGAAACATCCTGTTAAGGAGCTGAGAGCTTGGTGGGAGGCAAGCTCTGCCTAACTCTGAACTAAAAGGAAACCCAAGCCAAAGCAGTAATGATGAGTTATCCAATATGGGAGCATAGAGCAGGAGATTTGAGCAGGAGATCATTGAGACCTTTTTTCTGTCACAGACCCCTTTGATAGTCTGGGGAAGCCTTTGGACTCCTTAGAATCATGTTGTTAATTGCATTAGATTGGAAAAGAAATCAATTATATTAAAATATTTACTGAAATATTTTTAAAAACAAGTTCACAGTCACCAGGTTAAAAACTCCTGATTAGTTCAATTTCTTAATTTTACAGCTTACCCAAGGTTACACAGGTGATCTTGGGGCATTTGAACCCAGGTTTTCTGTCTCTGAGTCCAGGGGTCTTTCCAAACCTATAGCCTTACCTGTGACAACTAACAGGAGTCACACTCAAGAAATATCCCCAGTGGCCAGATGAATGATTGATCTCTGCGCCCTCCCTCCCTCCAGGATAATTTGGGTGTCCTCATTATAGGTTTTATCACCAGGAAACTTAAATCTTGTCCAAGACCTGCTTGTTCCCATAAAGACATACATACAACAACACACACTTGGGCAGACAATAGAATGAACTGAAAGGGAAAGGAGTCAAATAGATGAGTTCTTCAGGAAGTAAGGGTGATGGATCCTCAGTCTAAAGTCCCCAGTCTCCAGTTGGACTTCAGAAACATTTTCAAATCATTTTTGAAGGGTCAGGAAAAGAAAGAGACAGATACTCCCAAAGACTGATCCAATCAAGTCTCCTTCCATAAAGCAGTGGGTGGTAAAATTACAGAAAAGCCTCCATTGACTGTTCCACTGTTCAGGAGCCAAGAGGCAGCGGGTGCTTTAGTCGAGTCCACAGCCCTGAAAAGAACAAGAGGAGGCCCCAGCAGCCACAGTAAGCCCCTTTTGCCCCTGGCAGGGGCCTCTCAGCCTCTTAGTCCTTGTACATGAGCATTCATTCATTTTCTCATGTGTTCATTCATTCATCCTTTACTGAGGGTACAGAAGCATTGTGTGGTAGATGCTTCTGGGACCACCAGGACAGCAAATACAGTGATGGGATGAAACGGGTTTTGAAGAGATCAGATAGCCATTTCATAGGCTCTATATTTGGAAGAGGCCCTAAAGGAGATCTGGTCTGGATCCCTCATTGTACAGAGGAAGGAACTGAGGCACAGAAAGGTAATGCAATGAACAGAGGGGATTTGGCCATAGACCCTCTGATTTTATACTCTTTGCCATCCCACACCTGTCTGTCATTGCTTAGGACCCTGATTTGGCTCAGAATTCAGCTGTTGCCTTGGACTGAAAAAAATATTTTCACAAAAGGAATGAAACGTTTTAGCTTCAGTTTTTAAAATCATAGAAGTGTGTACTTTAGCCCATTGTCATGTGAGTCTTTCCTGGCTCCATTTCTTTTTCCTCATTTTCTTTCAATTAGATAAGAAAAAAACAATCTCCAGAAAGCAAAGTCCATGTGAACACATAAGGGCCCAAGCTGTGGTAGAACTCAACAGCCTTGTGAATGTCCTGGGCTCAAAGGTGGAATAAGAGTCAAGGGGTCAGCATGGTATAGTGGCAGAAACACTGGTCTGGGAGTCTGGAGATAATAGAATTCATCTCTGGCTCCGCTACTAACTGGTCTTGTCACCTCAGGCGAGCGAGACCATTCCCTCTAGGAGTCTCTGTGTCTTCATCTTGAAAATGAGCTTGGCCTTAATAATCTTTAAACTCTGAAGTCGCAGGAAAATGTCTCCCTGAAAACCCCCTTTGAAGCTAGGGAACCTTCCTTCTCCAATAGAAATTCTGATTCTCTTGTGAATTCCATTTTTTTATTATTATGTCTGATGAAAATTTATACTTTGAGTTAGTTCTTAACATGAGATCCACAGACCGTCCCCCGCATGCCCCACACACTCCCCAAAGGGGTCTATGGATAGATTTCATAGGGTCTGTGAAATATTATACCTTCATTTTGATTCACCTTTGGTTTCCTTTGTAATCCTATGTATTTTATTTTATGGATTTAAAAACTTTATTCTGAGATGGGGATGGGAAAAGGAGGGAAATAAATATTTATTAAGTACCAGCTGTGTGTCAGGAACTCATTTTATCCATGTTTTGCCAGACTGCCCAAGGCATTTCTGACACAAAAGAGGGTAAGAACCCTGCTCCAGACTATTGTTTTTGTGGTTCAGTTATGACCAACTCTGCATGACCCTATCTGAGTTTTTCTTGGCAAAGATACTGCAGTAATTTACCATTTCCTTCTCCAGCTAATTTTCCACATGAGGAAACTGAGGCAAATAGGGTGAAGTGACTTGCCCAGGGTCACACAGCTAATAAGTATCTGAGACCAGATTTGAACCTAGGAAGATAAGTCTTTCTGACTCCAGACCTGGCACTCTATCCAGCGTACCACCTAATTACCCACTGTTGTCTATGCCATAACATAGCTGTGCCTTTCTCTTGGACATGCAGTAAGTTTTACATTATTTTTGGAAATAAAGTATGTTGTCTAAGTATTATATACTATGACCCAGAGAATGAGGTAGTAGTGGAGAGTGTACCTTTTGGTGTTTGGTAGAAATGTCTTAAAACTTCTCTTCTTGTTGTGTCTTCTCAGTTAATATCCCTTATAGTAAGAGCTTATCGATGTTAGTTTGTTAAGTGATACTGGATTGCTAAACACTGGTCACTCAAGGATGTGGGAGAGATACTTTAGTTGGTAATTGGTATTGGAAGATTGAGCCAGTAGCATTATAAGGATACTCATGATCCCTTAGGGTCATCCCTAGAATTCTGAAGAGGGGTGTAACTACTCAACCATCTGGGGACCCAACTTATCAGGGAAAGCTGGAGTGGCTAGGATAAGGACTCCCAGATTTTTCACATGTTACATTTAAATGGTTGCTAAAAGAGGTGCTCCAGTTTAATAAGAAAGTCACAGGATGACTTGAACTTTGAAGTTCTAGAGCTGACATGTAATTGGGTAATTTTTGACCAAGCTATTTTGACTTTCTAAACCTCAGTTTCCCCAGTTGTAAAAATGAAAAGAAAGGTAATCTTTAACTTCTACATTACAAGGCAGCTGTGAACATTAGATGAAATACTGTGTGGACAGCACTGTGTAGCCATTAAATACATGTAGTATTCCCTTTGGGCTCATTTCCCCAATTCCCACTCCCATTAGCAGGCCAGATTCCCAGAGGGCTACTTTTGACCAGTCTCCCAGGATTCCATTGACTAACCCTGGGTTTTCTCATACTTTAGCTCCTGTACCTCCAGCAGTGTGCTCACTATTATTAATCAACCAGATGAACTCTATTTGCTTTTACAAAAAAAAAAAAAAGATTTTTTTTGAGCAAACGCAGAAAATAATTCTCCCTACACATTTCTGAGGGCACACTTTTCCCTTTCCCCCACAAAGTCCCTAGAGAGAATGGGTTCAAAGATAAAATGCAATAGTAAAGAGGAACATGTGTGGAGAACCCATGTAGCCAAGCTATACCTCCCAACTCTTATTCCTAGAAGTCTTTTTTTCTCCATTTGTAGAGTTCTCATGAATTTCCTCTTTGGTATAGTTCTCTGCTAGACTTCAAGTTTCAGTGCCTTTCTAAAGTCCAAAGCTGGCACTTTTCCGCAATCACTAGGAGTTTAAGGTCCCTGAAACTGCCATTGTCTATATCTGCCTGGAGGTAGAACTCTCCAGCCTCCACTGCTCCCAATTTTAGTGGACTCTGCTACTGATGTGGCTCTAATATCTTGGCTGAATCTCCTGGGCTCTCATGATCCCCTGGTTACTCTTAGAAGATTCATTTTCCTGAAAACACAAATACCAAAGAAATACAAATGCCATGTGCTCCCAGGCATGTGGTAGGCAAGTGGGAGATAGCACAACTGTCCTTTCCTTGCCCTCACCCCCACACATTCCTTCATACCATTTCCTCACTCCTCTTACGAAGCCAAAGAAAGTGAGGGAGTAGAGGCTCATCCTATTTTTTTTGTTTGAGAACTCAGCTCTGGGTGAGCATCTCCTGAGTCATCAGTCCTGACACCTCGGTCAATAAGAAGACTTCATTATCACACGGTTTTCCTCCCCAGTTGTCCATGTAGGCAATTGAACTGAAACCAGCCAGTGGATGTTGTTACTCTGTGCCCCCAAGGAAAGGCGAATTGTGAGCATGCTCCAAGGTCTGGACCCTCATTAGTCAATCTCCACATTGTATACACTTCAGAAACATGAACTAGCATCATGCTGATTTATATTAGAACAGTCATTGCTTTATCATGTTTTCCTCCTAGAGAAGGCAAGGGACTCATAGGACCAGAAGGATTTTAAAAAGTGACATTTTACAGGTCGTTATTATACCTGTTCCTTCCTGGAACTTCAGAGCATGGCAAATATTTTGCAGACTCTATCAGTTAACATCTAAAAGATGCCCTTTGAGGACTGCAACTGCCTTAAACTTTATTTTGCAGAGGACAGTTTACAGAGATAACAAGATCTACCTGAAGCCTTGTGATGCGTTACAATTGGGAGCATTACATAAGGTACCACTGAGCTTTTTTCTTGACTTTCTGAGCCAGGTGCTTGGGGTGACTGAGTTCATATATGAAAAGGGGTGACCCCACGGCTCCCTCTGTCTCGTGTCTTTCCTGGAAAGAGTAAAGTAAGAAGTGCTATGGCCTGTTGGGTGGAGGTAGGTGAAGGGCTAGTTCCCCTATCTCTCACCTGGTTACCATATATTCATGAGCACATGCTTTCTCTCATTCTTTTCTTTGTGTTTTCGTTTGAATTCCAAAATGCGAGTGTTTGTTGGTCTAAGCAGGTGCAGAGTGTGGGATGGAATTTTGCTCTGTATTTAATACACCTGGCCTGATTTCTGGGGCTAAGGGCAGACCTACCTTCCAGCCCCATCTTTGACTCACAATTTGGCCTTGAGCAGTTAACCTGATGGATCTGTTTCCTATTCCTTATTTTTACTGACTGGACTGTTTGATACATGAAGTAATTAGTCAGGTAGTCAATGGTAAGTCACTAATTACTATCCAGGGCTTTATTACTGCCACAGGTGCCATGGTTACCAGCCTATCACAATACTATTCCAAGGAATTTACTCATGCTAGCAGAAGAAATCAAGTCAGGCAATTCAGATCCAAGATGTCGGAAACAATTCTCATTAGCAGAGAATCTCAAAATTGAAACCTAAAACTCATTTGCTAACTGCTGACTAATGTACACAAGAGAGAAAACAGGTCTCTCAACACAGCTTTTAAGACTTGGAACTCTGCTAAATGTTTCTTGCCTCCATGAATCACAGACCTCCAAGGAATTGAGGGAACTCAGTCCAATCCATTCTCCCCTGTTCCAGCAGGATCATTCTTGAGTCATTGCAAATAACTTCACTTCAGTCCCATATGTGAAGACTTCCAGAGAAGAAGATTTCATGACCTCCTCAGCGGTATTCCAATGTTTAACAACACCTATCTTCAAGTATATTTTCCTTAAGTATAAATTAATCCCCAGTACTGCAATTTAAACTAATTTTCTATGTGGATGTAGATGTAGAACTGTTAGTTCTATATCCCTTATATAATTCATAATAATTTATTCCACAGATGTTTATTTGTTTGTTTGTGTTTTGGAGCAGGTAGGCAAAGCAATAGGGGTTAAGTGATTTGCCCAAGGTCACACAGCTAGTAAAGTCAAGTGTCTGAGGCCAGATTTGAACTAGGTCCCCTTGACCAGTGTTCTATTCACTGGAGCACCTAACTGCCTCTCAATTTTAAGCACCAAGTAGGTGCCAAGAATTGCTGTTGTTTAGTCAGTACAGTCACATTTGACTCTTTATGACCCCATTTGGGGTTTTCTTGGCAAAGATATTGGGGTGGTCTGCCATTTCCTTCTCTAGCTCATTTAATAGAGGAGGAAACTGAGGCAACAGTTAAATAATTTGCTCATAGCTAGTAAGTGTCTGAGTCTGGATTTGAACTCATAAAGAGGAGTCTTCCTAAGTCCAGGCCTGACACTCTATCCACTGTACCACCTAGTTACTCGGGTGCCAGAGATATAAAAACAATACAGTCCGCGCTCTCAAGGAACCTGTATTCTGCCAAGGAAACAATATAGACATATATGTAACAAGTGGCTTGTATGTGCTAGCAATGTGATCCCCATATGGATTTTGGAGCATAAACAGACATTAATTATGTCATGGGTCTTCTAACCATGCGGTGAAAGGGGGAGTTTTTGATTGTGAGCTGGGCTACTTTCAAAACACACTACTCATATCTCTTGAGTTGGTGTTTGAACAAGCTGTTGTGGACTTCTGTATGCAAGTGGGAACCTTGAGCCCTCTCTCTCCCAGAGCCAGTGGGAAGCCAAAGTTGAGAGAATTATCACCCAGTTGTTGTTTGTGTCAGGGTTATATGGATGCTTTCCAACTTTGAGGTGAAGGAATATTATGACTTCATAATCTTTCGAAGGTCAGAATGGCAAGCCACCAGAGGTAGCTGGAGTCTATGCAATATGTGCCAGCCTCCAGAAGTGCCAAGCAACCTGTCTGACCCAGTCTAGCAATAACTGAAACATAGACTCATCCAGCAGCTAGGGTCAAATTACTGAGGGTGATGCTATAGAGAAACTGCTGTAAGTTTGAGCTCACTCTCCACAGGGACTGAGGTAGTGTAGAATACAGCATTTGTACTTCTCAGTAAATATATCATTGTAAAAGCTAATTAATGCTAATTGGTTAAATGGGACCAGTATGAATTATAGGTGGCTAACAGTGGGGAAAACACCAGAATGAGGGATTAAACTGGGCCTGGAACTGAAAAGTCAGAGAAGATCAGTCTGTATTTCATTTGGGAAATGACAATACTTTTAATGATTCCCAGGCTGCTTGAACTGCAAAAGCCCTTCTTTTTAATCTCAAAATTCTCCCAGTAATGCTGTGAATCATGAAACCTTAGAGAAATCAGCACTTCATGTGACCCAAAGGACAAGAGAAAGGCAGATGGTAGGTCTCAGTTAGCTGCACCATGTCACTAATGATGATAGGCACACGAGAAGCAGTCTAAGGTTTATGGTCCTTTGTGTTTGGAGCTGGGAGGGACCCTTATTGGTTGGGTAAAATTAAATACGTTTATTCTGTATTCCTTGTTTAACACATGCACTGTGATTCTTCTATAATTAAAATATTCAAATATCCAATTTGGCCAATTGGAAAATCCCATCCAGGAATTTCCTTTTTGCTATTTCATTGTTCAGGACCTCCCATTACCGGGTCTTCACTTCTAGAAGACTGATTGCCCCAAGCATGGGATCAAATAGGCTGACAAATAAATGGTCAGATAAAGCCCACTTTTCTAAAAGACCAATGAAATGTTGCCCAGCAGTCCCTTGAACCACCTGGCTTTGTAACTTTTGACTGATCAGAAACTGACTACCTCTCTCAAGCCAAGGAAAAGGAGAACACGGCCCAGCTGTATAAGAATTCCAGGTGAGGAAAATCCAATAGAAACGCTATCAGCTCAAACGCATGAATGCCCAACTGAACACACCACATGAAAAATTCCCTTCCAGTAGCGTGTTGGTAGAAGCCCTATTGTTTTACTGTCAGTTCATCTCTGTTGTATTTATAGCTTTCCAATACCCATACTATCATGTACCGTGCAAGTGATATCTTTCTCTGTGTATGTATGTATTATATACGTATTCATTATATGCACATATGGGCACCTTATACTTATGTGCATATATATATATATAAATATGTGCATTTTTTCAAACCCCCAATAAATGGTTTTATGATTCTACTTATTACTTTGGATATGAGAAACCCAAATGAGAGTTACTGATCTAATACAGGACCATGTAGATTAGCTCCTCTCTAACATCCTCAGGGACACATGATAGCAAAAGAAGATATGGTACTCATGTGGCTGGAGTGAGAGGTGGACAACCAGTGTTGAAATGGTACCCTTGAAATATGGGGAAAGGCCAGAGGAAGGCATGCAGCACACTGAGTGGCTGTTGTCTGAAGGGTCAATAGAAAGACATGAACAAGAATCACACAGGATGGGGAATTATGGAGGCCTTATTATTTGCTAGACTTACTGATTCTGCTTCCATAAGATATCTTGATAAGATTCCTTTCCCTCCACCCAATCAGCCTTGACCCCATTCAGGGTCTTCATCATCTCTCACATGGACAATTGCATATAGTCTGTAACTAAACTATAGTTTTCTACTTGGTCTCCCCACCTCTAGTCTTTCTTTGCTCTAATCTACCCTCCACATGGCTGTCAGGTTGACTCTTAAAACACAGATCCTAAAATGGGGCCCTCTTCCCCACTTAAAAGTCTTCAGTGGATCTCAGTTATCTCTAGGACAAAATTAAAATCCTCTGACTAGCATTTAGAGGATGCACAAAATATCTAAGATCTACTTCTTCAGCTTTACTTCACATTACTCCCCTTCATGTGCTCTCTATATTGGTCAAACTGGCCTGTTAACTGTTCCCTCCATGTAACAGCTTTCCCCTGCTCATGTGCTTTGCTAAGGATGGTGCTCATGTCTGGAATATACTCCTGCCAATCCTCCAGCTCACAGAATCCTTCAAAACATAGTTCAAATATTGCCTTCTCCTTTAAGCCCTCTCCCTTCCCCCCAACATACACACACATAGACACAGATACACACTGTTTTGCACACATACACACAAGTGCACTCACATACACTCACACATACAACATACACATATGGACAACCACACACACACACACACAAATACATACAGAGAGTTTGTATTTATCTGTGTGCGGGCTGTCTCCCACCCCATAGAATGAAAATTTCTTGAGATCAGGGATTATGCTATTTTGGGTTCTGTATCACCAGCTGCTAGCATAGTGGCACATACTAGGTACTTAATTAATGCTTGCTGAATTGGGTAATTGAAATGCAAAGAATTGCACCAGTGATGGAAATCCCCACACTAATGTTATCATGACTGCCCCCTAAATAGTCAAGCTAAGTAACAATATTTGCAAATAACACCCTCGAGGTTATTATACATTTAAGGGATTATTTTTTTGGCAAGAAAAGTTTTTATAACTTGAAGAAGCAGTTATTATTTTCAACTATCCTATCTCTGAACATTCAGGATGTTTCATCTAATTCCAACAAAAAAATTCTAAAGCAGTGATTTAAAAAATGCCACAAGTAACATCAGAAAGTGATATTTCCAAATAGCTGAATTCCAGAAGGACTAATGATGCCACTTTACTTAATTGTTTGGATTTGTGATGCATTTTCTCTATGGGTTATGAAAGCAATTATTACAAAATAAACTACTTGTGCCTCCATTATTATAAAACGTTCACTCTAATGGCACTAACATCCCAGGTAGGGGGCCTTTTCAAGAACTTAATGTTTTTGGAACTGTTTCCGCCTCCTGGAGCTGTTCAGTATGGAGTTACAGTGAATTATTTCTCAAATATGCCTGCTTGCCTTCTTTCTAAGCTTCTATATTAAGGTGGGAATTTTTAATAGAAAAGTAATTATCCTAAAGACAGAAGAAAAGTTCTGGTTTCTTCAAAGAGACTTTGGAGATCACTCAGGCAAGTTTATCTACACTCTGAAGACAGGTATCAAGAGGAAGGAAGATTCACTGAGGACCATATATCTCCACTAAAATGAAGGTAGTGGCATCCCCCAGCCCCCTGATTTCAAGGGACAAGGGCTCCCTACCCAGAAAAACCTCCTCAACTCCTTTTTTTGACTGCTTGAAAGTAGTTATTCAAGAAACTAAGCCTCCTATTGCTTTGAATATGGAATCTGAAGCCTTCCGTTTGACTTCCTCTCCCAATATTTCACTTGTGTTAACTGTTCAGTCACTTCAGTTGTATCCAACTCTTGATGATCCCATTTGGGGTTTTCTTGGTGAAGATACTGCAGTGGTTTGCCATTTCCTTCTCCACCTCATTTTCCAAATGAGGAAACTGAGCCAAAAAGGGTGAAGTGACTTGCCCAAGGTCACACAGCTAGTAAGTGTCTAAGGCTGCATTTGAACTCAGGAAGATGCCTTCCTGATGCCAGGTTCAGCACTCTGTGCACCATGGCACCACCTAACTGCTTGTAGTTTTTGCTACCATTGTGATATTAGACAGCCCATTTTCCTTCTATGGGCTTCATTTTTCTCCTCTGTAAAATAAAGTTGTTGAACTACATGAATTCTGAGGTCTCCTTTTAGGAGGCAGTGTGAGGAACAGGAGAGAAGATGAGTTTGGAATCCTAACGCCAAACTCCAAACCCTAACTTTGTGACATTACCACTTAATGTACTCCCACTTTCTTTTTAACTTTTTGCAATCTGGCTTCCAGCTCCATCATTCAAGGGAAACCACCCTCTCCAAAATCACTAAGGATCTCTTAATTGCCATATCTAATGGCCATTTGTCTTGATCCCTCTGCAGTCTTTGGTGCTGTCACTTTCTTCTCTCTAGGTTTCAATGAAACTCATCTCTCCCCATTCTCCTATCTGTCTAACTCATCCTTTTCTGTCTCTTTTGCTGAATCCACATCATGCCCACTAACTGTGGGAGAAATTTTCCTGGACTCTTCTCCCTTTATACTACTTCATTTGGTGATTTCATCAACTCCCATGGTTTTGGTTATTATCTCTCCCGTAATTGGGAGAACCTGGAGGAGGAGAACCAGGAGAGAAGGATGTCATGAAGTCCTCAAAGGAAAGGGAGTAAAGGCTTGACAGCTGTGTCAATTGCAGCCGATAGTCTGAGGTGGGCTGGGACTGAGAAAAGACCATTGGATTTGGTGAATAAGAACAGTTTCCATTAAATAGTGACATTGGAAGCTCTACTGGAAGTTCTATTGAAGAGTAGTCAATCAGAGGAGAGAAAGTGGAGGCAATGAATACAGACAGTATTTTTTTATGAAAGTGAAGAAAGAGAGGGGGAAGATAGTGAAAAGTTTTTTAAAGATGGGAGAGACATGCAGATTGAATGAATCAGTAGGGAGAGGTTGACGATTCATGAAACAAAGGATGATTGAAGATGTAATCTTCAAAAGAAGATGAGGGGGAATGGAACTCAATGTTCATGTAAGAGTTCTGGCATCAGCAAGAGAAAGGAACCATCTTCTTGTCAGAGATTTGGAGAAAGGAGGAGAGAGTGGGAGATGATGTCAAGAGGTTTGAAATGAAGAGTGAGTGAAGACAGCGTTCCCATCAATGTCCTCAATTTTCTTAGTAAAGTAAGAGGCGAAATCCTCAAGTAAGAGAAAGGGGGAAGAGGGAAGTATGAGAGGCTTGAGGAAGAAGGAGGCAAAGTAGGGAAGGACAGTCTTGCTTCAGTGAAGATCCAGTGGAAGTTGAGTAGCATAAATTTGTGGAAAGAATGTTGAACTTGGAATCAGGAAGACTTATTTTTTGGAGGGAGGAGGGTAGGACAATTGGGGTTAAGTAACTTGCCCAAGGTCACACAGCTAGTGAGTGTCAGGTGTCAGGTCCGATTTGAACTCAGGTCCTCCTGACTCCAGCACCAGGGCTCTATTCACTGTACCACCTAGCTGCCCCCTATCTTTTTTTGAAAAACATTTATTTTCTATGTTATTTTTTTCTCAATTACATGAAAACAAAAATTTTAAACATTCATCTATTTAAAATTTTGCGTTCTAAATTCTCTCCCTCCCTCTTTCCTCTTCCCCTTCTTGAGATTCTGCTGTTTTTCACCCTTTGCTCAAAGAGGGCCAATGACATCTCAAGGGTGATGTCTTGACTTGTGCATGAATTAGATATGAGGGGGACAGAGATGCACAAATTCACTGCAGAGTCCTAGATGTCCACTGGCAGGACAAAAGTCAAGTTGGCTGGCCATGGGCCAGGGTGCCAGTAATCGATATAGATTATATGTGTGCAATCATGTAAAGCATTTCCATATTATCCATTTTTTAAAATGTAAGCAGTTTTTCTCTATTATAGGTCCATTATTATTGTTTATTCATATTGACCTTTTTATATTTCTCTTATTTCATGTGTTTGAACTTCAAAGTATTTACACATTTTTAGTTGTTTTATCAGGAATTCTTGGAAGTCTCCTATTTCAGACATTCAGTCTTGCTGGGTAAGCTAATTTTGGCTGTTAGCCCATAACCTTTGTCTTCTGAATGTTGTATTCCAAATTCTCTGTTCCTTTTTAGTTGTTACTGCTAAAGCATGTGTGATTCTTTTTTTAAAAAAAAATTAAATATTTAATTAAAATATTAGGGCAGCTAGGTGACACAGTGGAATCAAGAGGACATGAATTCAAATCTGATCTCAGACATTTGACACTTACAAGCTGTGTGACCCTGGACAAGTCACTTAACTCCAATTGCTTTGAAAAAAATTAATTATTTTATTTTTTCCAATTACATGTAAGAGTAATTTTTAAAATTTGTTTTTTAAAATTTTGAGCTCAAAATCCTCTCTCTTCTTCCCTCTTCTACCCTCTTCCTAAGAAAACTGGCAATTTAATATGTTACACATGTGTAGTCATATAAAACATGTTTCCATATTAATCGTGTAGTAAAAAAAACAAGAAAAACACACAAAAAAGTTAAAATAATATGCTTTTATCTGCATTCAGACTCCATCAGTTCTCATTTTTCATCATAAGTTTTTCAGAATTGTCTTGGATCATTGTGTTTCTAAGAATAGCAGTCATTCACAGCTGATTATCTTACTGTGCACAATAATTTCCTGGTTCTTTTTACTTTACTTTCCATCAGTTCATATAGGTCCTCTCATGTTTTTCTTAAAGCACCCTCCTCATTATTTTTTACAACAAAATAGTACTCCATCACAATCACATAACACAACTTGTTCAGCCATTCCTCCATTAACGGGTATCCTCTCAATTTCCAATTTTTTACCACCACAAAAAGAACTGCTATAAGTTTTTTGTACATATAGTTCCTTTACCTTTTTTCTTTTTTCTAATTTCTTTGGGATACAGATCTAGTTGTGGTATTTATTGCTAGGGTATGCACAGTTTTATAGCCCTTTGGACAATAGCTCCAAATTTCTCTACAGAAAGGCTGAATCAGTTCACAACTACCAGTGGTGTATGCATCAGTGTCTCAAATTTCTCACCTCTCCTCCAACATTCTCCATTTTATTTTCTGTCATATTGGTCAATCTGATAGGTGTGAGGTGGTACTTCAAAGTTGTTTTAATTTGCATTTATCTAAATAATAGTTATTTAGAGAAATTTTAAAATATGACTACATAGATAGCTTTGATGTCTTTATCTGAAAATTACCTGTTCATGTCCTTTGACCATTTATCAGTTAGGGAATTCCTATTCTCATAAATTAGGGATTTATATTTTAAATAATTCTGGTGACCTCTTTGGGTCCCAGTTTCCTCATCTGTAAAACAAAGGAATTGGATTTCTAGCTCTGAACTTTTATGTGTGATTCAATGTCTTACTAAGACTAAAATCTACATTAAAGAGTTAATGGCTAATAGTAGGGTTTCTTCCCTCTTATCCATCAACCAGTTCTTGGGAAATTTAATTATAAGTTCCTAAAATTCTAGAATATTGTAACTAGAAGGAACCTCAGAGATGATCTAATTCAACCCCAACATTTACAAAGGGGTAAACTGAGGTCCAAATAGATGAAATGACTTACCCAAGGTCATACAGCAAATTATGGGCAAAAAGAGCCAAGTAGGACCCAAGTCTCCTGTCTCCCTGACTCCAATGTGGTTTCTACTATGTCTACTATGTCTCAGTGCAATTAAAAGAGAATCATAAAAATAATAAATCCCCTTTACTTCAAGAAGTTGATTATACACTAAGGAGGCATCAACTTCCATTATCGCTCCACCTCCTATGTTCCCTGCTAATATGGCCAAGGAAGTATATTTTCAGTTTTCTGTAGAGAGAATAAATGAGGTAGGACAGACTGGTGAAATGCTGTGACAGGTGGCCGATGGCCTGTGTTACTTGAAAAGCACTGGAAAGGCTCCCCTGACTCCCCAATACTTGCTTTCTTCACCCCCAAACCCTCCCAAATGTCAGTCGAAACTTCCCCAAACATCTGTCAACATCAGAAATTCCTGTTCTTCTGGAAGGTGTTGGATATTTAAGAGACTGAAAGGGTAGAGTGGAATACCTTAAGGCTCATTATGGGCTAATGATTTGGGGGATTAGGGGACAGTCATTAAGATATGAGCCTGGGGAAGCTGGCTTTTTAAAGGAACTGCAAGAAGTGGGGTGGGGAGAAGTAGACAAGTTTGGGGGAACTGCAGCCTCTCACTGAGCCCTGGTGATCTGCAAAAATAAATTGCTCCCAGACATCAATGTTGTCACTCACAGTACTGCTGGTCTGCCCTTGAGAGGACTAGCTAGCTCCCATGGCACTGCTCTCCTGCATATCTTTATCATTCATTTCTAAGGTGTTCATCTGGTTTAGGCCTGTGCCAAAGTGCCAAGCCAAGGAGACAACTGTAGGAAGTTTTCATAAGGCAGCTAGGTGGCACAGTGTGTGAGAACACTGGATTGGAGTCAAACAGACCTGAGTTTAAATTCTACTTTGAACACCAACTAGCTATGTGACCTTGGGTAAGTTACTAACCTCTCTCAATCTCAGTTTCCTTAGCTCAAAATAAGGATAACAATATTATTTATCTCTCAGAGTTGTAAGAATCAAATTAAATTAACATTTTACAGCGCTTTGCTAACCTTAAACTGCTAAATAAATTCTAGCTATTATTATGAACATGTGTAATGTGAAATAAGCAGAAAAAAGGGGTCAAGAAAAAACACTATGAGAAATTTGAGGAAAGTACTTTCAATGTGGCAAAGGAACCAGTCTTTCCCTTCCAGTTGGGAACCCAACTTGATGAGACAGGACTGATATTTATAAGGCACCAAGTCCATCACCCTTTCATACCACAGTCACAAAAGATCTTTGCCTGTAACTCCGCAGTGTATAATCAAGACAAATAATAAGTGTGAATTATTATTTTTATGGTTTTCCTTTAATTGAACTTAGACAAAGTAGAAGCCACATTGGATAGGGAGACAGGGGACCTAGGTCCTACTTAGTCTTGACTGTCCATAATTTGCTATATGACCCTGGGCAAATCACTTCATCTGTTTAGACCTCAATTTTCCCATCTTTCCTTCCAGTTATAACATCAGAATTCTCGAAACTTATGATTAAATTTCCCAAGAGTTAGCTGTACCCTTCCCCACAGGCAAAGGGACTAGTGAAAACTGTTATTATAATACAAGGAAAGAAGAAAGTATTGTTTCTTGGGAGTCTCCCAGATCTTGCACCATGGAACTTGGAGCTAATGTCAAAAGCTGTCAGAGGAGAATGTTGGCCTCTGAAGATGTTTTGTGATGAGTTTTGGTTTAAAGAAGCCAGGAACATTCTAACCTCTTCATGTTATATTTCTTCAGAATTCTAGGAGGAAGATAAGGAGATGAAATCGGAGTGAAAAAAAACCCCAGCAACTACTGCTCTTGACCTGTGGTTCAGGACATCTCAATGTGTCCCTTATCTTCTATCATACCTCCTATGTCTTATCCTTCTAACCCAAGATTCAGCCTTGCTTGGGCTGGAGGAGAGGTGGTGGCACCAAAGACATCATATGAATGAGCCAAGGCCTGAGTTCTAATTCTAGTTCTGCCATGATTAGCTGTATAACCTTTGGATAAATTACTGAATCTCTTTGATTTGAGTCTATACTGTGTCAAGGGCTGAGTACACAAGGGTATATGCAAAACAGTGATTGTCCTCAAAGAGCTTTGATTCTGCTCCAAGAGGCATGAAAATAAAAGGTGCACAGACAAGTAAACAGAGATCATTAGAAGAGAGGACACTAACTACTTGGTGTGGGGGTATCAGTGAAGGCTTCCCTCAGAAGTTTGCACCTGAGCAGAGCTTTGAAAGACTTTAAGGACTCGGAGACGAGAAGAAAATGCATTCTACACATGAAGATATCTCATAAAATATTCAAGGAATAATTAGTTTAGTTTGGCTGCAACATAATAGGTATTATATAAATGGCTATTCTCTTCATTTTCCTTCCCCTTCCCCCTTTTGAGATGAGAGAACATAAGTTTATAGTCGATGTCCTGCTTTTAGTAGCTTGGGAATCAGAGCAGAGAAGGAGGATTGTTGGGTTAACCCATGGGCAAGGGTTGGTGAGCATGAATGGAAGGACAAGGGGACGATAGGAATCCGGGGTGAAGATAATGCAGAATTGATCTGGTTAAGTGTAGAGGAAGATTATCAAGAGAGAAATCTGAGCTCAAAACAGAGGGGGACCTACTGGGAGCAATGGGCATGATAGTGTTAGAGATGCTGAGTTTGAATTCCAGGTTATTCGATCAAGTCACCAGACAAGTCCGGACTTCAGTTTCCTCATCTGTAAAATGGAAGAGTAGGACCCCACGTCCCCTAAGGTCTCTTCTAGCTCTAAAACTATGGTCCTATGACTATCATCAAGAGGAAGAGGGAGGCAGAGGGAGAGAGAGAAGGACGGGAAGTTTTGTATCAAAAAAAGGGATTGGAAAGTTCTAAATCATCTGTAAAATATGGGAGGTGAACTGGATAATCTTCATGGTCCCCTCCAACTGTTGGACCCTGGGAGCTTGCCTCAGCCTCTGGCCTGCTGCTGTATGACCTTGGGAAAGTCATTTCTCTGTGGCCTCAGCTGGTACTTCTGCAAAATGAGGGGGTCCTTTGTGCCTCTAATGACCTATTAATCCACGAACTCTATCCCTTCACCTAACAATGTGGAAGATTCTCAGGCTCTTGTGAAATTAGACAAACCCAGCAGCACTTTCTGAAACAGACAGCTGGACTAAGGAATTCTTGTCACCTCCTTCCCCAGGATGTCCTGAGTGAAATCTAGAGTAGACTCCATCTGAGCCATCTCCAGCTCAGCATAGCTTTCAAATTGTCTATTTAATTGACATCTTTGTGGTTAACACTCTTTCCAGGTATAGCCATGGAGGTTAAGTCATCAAAGTGGCTCCTGGAGATGGCCACCATGAATCATTCCCCATCTCTTGGAACATTGCCATCTGGCAAAAAATATTCTTGTTACAGCCTTGGTTTTAACTTAATGAAGTCTCACTTTGGGTCCCAGAAGAGCTTCCTTCTCTCAGCTCTAATATAGTTTCTTAAATTCAGTCACTGCATTTACCAAATGTAACTTGTACCCCCTGAGGGATATTCCGACATTCTTTTCTTAGGCTCTGACTAGCTCCTGGCAGTTAAGCACTCAATGCCTCAGCTTTTACATCCCCCTACTGTATGTTTGGGAAGGCTCGTGTTTGGGAACCCCATGTTCTCCACATTGTCCCACTCTTCTTGTCTCCCCTTTGGTCCTTTGCAGGGATATTAGACAAATATTGACCAGAGTTCCAAGGACAAAGGAGGGAGGTCCAGGAAAAAGATCCACCAAGACAACAGTGAAAAGAAGAGTTAGTATACTCCAATATGCCTTAAGGAGTTGTGTAATAGGGATATTTATAAGAATCCTCCCATCCCTGGGACTGAATCAGGGCCTGTAGGGACACTCCATGGTATATGTGTGAAGATGGGTTGGGGGAGTCTGTGTTCTGGCTCCACACTGAAAGACTTGTATTCCCTTTGGGGTGATTCAGATATAGGCCTATGGGACTCAACAAGAGATTGCAGAACCAGAGCATGTGTGATGGCTTTCACATGTACATCTCTTACACATGTACCATGGAGTGACCTCAGCAAAGCCCTCAGCCTAGTAGCTTGGGATGAGGGGAAGGATGTTGGGTAATTTCCCTGATTGAACTCATTACGAGTAAGGAAGACAAAGGGAAAGGTAGTATGATGTAGAGGACGTGTCCATCAGTCAACCCGCATTTATTAAGCACCTACCAAGTGCCCTGCAGGCACTGTGCTGAGTAGGTCACTCTTTAATCGATCAATGAGCCAGCCAAGGGTCCTACTGCTTGTATTATTTTTCTATTTGGGGGCCCAAATGGCTGCTGACTTCAAGTATATCAGGCCTTCAGGGCCAAAATTTATGGACATTCCCCACCAGGTGCACCCGCCTCTTATGATCCTTCAGCCTCTCTTTCTAGCTGAGAAAACTGCATTTCCCATCATTATCCTTGCCAATAAGGGAAACATTGGGAAATGATAATGGAACCAGGGCAAAGAAGCTTCTCAAGTCCCCCAAACTATGACTCCTTTTCCACCTACCTTTCCTGGGTTCTTTCCTCCTGGACTCTGGGACTTTACGCAGAAATTATCATGTGGATTGATGGTATAGAAGGTTTTACTGAGCTAGAAGGAATGGAGGGAGGGAGGAAGGAAGGAAGGAAGGAAGGAAGGAAGGAAGGAAAGGAAGAATGAAGGAAAAAACAGATGGTTCTTACTCTCAAGGAGTTTATATTTTAACTCGAGGAGACAACACAAAGGAAGAGGAGGAAAAACAGCCATAGCTTTTGCCACAAAGGGACAAGATAACCAATGTGAAGGCAATGTACTAAGTGCTGGGGATACAAAGAAAGACAAAAGATCCTGTTCTCCAGGATCCAGAGTCAGAGCACACAATTTACCCCAATGCTTCTAGACTCTTTAGAGAGAAGACCTGGAAGAAGCTCTTCCCAGAGCTGGAGAGTTTCAAGAACTGCTCAAAGGAACTGTAGAGTCAACAGCATCATCACAGAAGCCTACTTCTCCCCCAGAGCATTGGTATGGAAGAAGACTGGGAGATTTGTATGAAAGCAGGCAATCACCCTCTGAATAAGGAGACTCATAACAATAACAGCCGACATCCATGTGTCTCTTGAAGGTTTACATAGGGTTTACAAATATTTCATATCCTCGCCACTAACCCTGGGAGATGGGTGCTGTTATTGTTTTCATTTGTCAGATGAAGAAACTGAGGCAGACAGAGATTGAGTGAACTTGACCAGTCACTCAGCTAGTGAGTGTCTGAGGATAATTTTGAACTCAGGTCTTCCTGACTCTAGCTCTAGCCATCTGGCCACCTAAGTGCTTCACCAGAGTGTATCCATACAGTGTGCAGAGAATCAGAGAGACTTTGGACTGTCTGCAGGACTGGGTTTGCTCATCATCTTCTATCAGATCCAATGAAAAACAGAAGTGAAGAGATATAACCTGTGCCTTTTTCTATGCCAAAAATACACTCAATTCTCACTTATGTATCTTAGAAGATTACTTCAGGATGCAGATCATGTGTTATCTTCTGCATGCCTATCCTGCCCCCCCTCCTTTCAAACATCTTCCTCTTCCCAATTATTTCATATTTAATCTGTTTACATGTATTTCTTTATCTATCTAATTATTCATTCACTTATTTATTTATTTGTCTGCTTACATAACTGTATGCTCCCAGTAGAATGTAATCTCCTTGAGGACAGAGACGTTCTCCTTTTTAATCTGTTTCTCCAGTGCCTGGCACATAGTAGATACTTAATATTAATTAATTTAAATAAGTTATTATTATTATAAATTATCTATTTAAATAAAATTTATTAAATAAATAATATTTAATTGCTTAATAACATTACTTAATATTTACTAACTAAAAATCTTGTAAAAAATGATACTAAAAATTGTCTTTACATGTAATTGGGGAAAAAATAAAATACTGTTGAAACAATCTGCAGAGTCAGCCTCATTTCATTTCTCCCTAATTGCACTCCCTATCAAACTAATTTTTTGCTGTTTATAAGCATTTTGGGAAAAAACACTTACTAATATGAAATATTAACTAATATTTATATTCATCTCATTAAAAAATTCCAAAAAATAAGATTTGGTTTCATAGCACCAAAGAATTTGCTGGTTGAGAAAATCAATATAGATCATCTTTGTTCTAATTCATCTTTCTCCAGGGACCAGATAGACCTCTAAGGCTGTGGACTTTTGGCTGACTGCTCGAAAGGGACCATGTAAAAACTTTTTCATCATCTACCCCACCCACCTTAGCCAATCCCCAAACGGTTTCTCTCATTCCAGCCATTTCTGGCCCATTCTTCTCAATCTACCTCCCTCATATCCTTATTCTTTTTTTCTTTCCTCTGGAAAAGAAAAATAAATATGGGCCAGGTTCCATTTATTATCCAGAAAAGAAGAGCAGAGCTGGAGGCTGAAACAAGGACTCAAACACATCCTTTGCCAGAGGCTCCCTGGCAGGTACTGACCTGAGCATTCGTGTATTCCAAATTGCCTTATTTTACCAATCTCATGAAATGGAGACCCAGAGAAGGCAAATGATTACCCAAGGCTGCTGAACTAGTTAGTGGCAGAGGAAGGAACCTAAGTTTCTTGAGTCCCTATCCAAGATACCATCCTCTACAATATGCCGATGTGTCTCAAACCACATGTCAAAAATCATTAGAACCTTAGCTGCTGTCATCATTATCTTCAATTCCAATCTTCTCATTTTATGATGGGGAGAGTGCTATAGCAACTGATATCAGGGAACCGACCAGCCAATCCTAGCCAATTTGCTCATGGGAGAGAACTAGGGAGAGCAGTACTTTAGGCAGCATCAGTGTTCTTTTTTTTTAATAGGTACATTCCATAGACAATGATTATGTCTTTTTTTTTTAATGATGCCTTTTTTTAAACATGGTAGTGAGTCTATGGGCAGCTAGGTGGTACAGTGGATAGAGTACCAACCCTGGATTCAGGAGGACTTGAGTCTAAATCTGGTTTCAGATGCTATGACCCTGGGCAGATCACTTATTCCTGTTTGCCTCAGTTTCCTCATCTGCAAAATGAGCTGGAGAAGGAAATGGCAAACTACTCCAGTATTTTCACCAGAAAACCTCACATGGGATCATGAAAAGTCAGATGTGACTGAAAAACAACTGAACCACAGCAAAAGTGTGTCTACTATGGGAATTTCTAGGTAGAAAGAGAAGGTACCTGGTAAGAAAAGTATCTGGAGTCTTAATGACCCTCCAATCACCCCCTCCTGTGTGTCTGGCCCTTTAGCCAATCAACAAGCATTTATTAAACACCTACTATATTCCAGGTACTGTTCAAAGAACTGGGGATATGCAGAAAAGCAAAAATAGTCAATGATTTCTAGGAGTTCATGGTGTAGCTGGGTAAACAACATACAAAGACCTGTGGACATGTGAGTTATATTGGGTAGGTTGGAGGTAACCTCTGAGGAAAGGTGCTTGAGAAGCATCTCGTGAAGTGCAAGTTGTCTGACTGTGAGGACGAGCTCTCCAAGCCACTGTGGGACAGATGATCTGATGTCATACCTAGTCTTATTCACAGAAATAATAATATAATATATAATAATAATATATAAATACAATATAAATATAATAGCAATGATAATGGTTTTATAGAAATATAATTATTATATATAATAATATATAAAAGTATATATAATATATTAAATTGTTATATATAACAATATATAAAATATTATATATTTATGTATGAATAATAAAAACCAATCTTTATTAGTGTCTAAAAGTTGGCAAAGCACTTTACATATATTCCTCAGGCATGGCACCAGTTGGTACTCCTCCTGAACAGTGGTTTAAGAAAAAGAGGCCATTCTGATTGCCCTTCTTGTCAAACAGTTGGCAGTTTTCCTTTGAAGCCTGGCCCCCCCGGCTTCCTGTGCCTGGGTCTTCCCATAAGAACAAAAGTAAAATGGATGTGTTAGGGGTACGAGGGGGAAGGGGGAGAGTCAGCAAGTTGTGGAGCTGAGGGGGAATTGGAAGGCTAAACAGATTTCTGACCTGCAGTGTAGACTGAGCCATAGCCCTGTGAGCTAAGGGAATCTAAACATCCTTGCTCTTTAAAATTCCTTCTTATCTCCAGAAAAAAAGAGCTTTAGTGGGTTTGAGTTGGTTATTTATAGAGCTCCATTCCCATCAGGGCCTTGTGCTGTATTTAGATCAAATGAAAAGGTTCATAAAAAAATTGCCTTTTACAATGATAAAAGCAAATCAATGAAACATTCAAAAAGTGAGCCTTCAGCTCCAGTGAAAGCATGGGTAGTGTTTCCCAGGGGACCAGTGGGAGGGTAAGGATGACAAGAAAAGAAGAGGGAGAAGGTGGAGAAAGAATTGCAACACCTGAGTCACTTTTCTGAACAAGCATTGTGTGTGTGTGTGTGTGTGTGTGTGTGTACACATGTATATATATACACACACACATATATATATACACATATACACATGTATAGACACACACACACACACTCCCCTCAATCGACATTTATTAAACCCGCATGCTGGAGGGAATTTACGGGGCTTCTAAGCCAATAGAGAACATGTGATACATGTTCAAATCCTTTCTTCAATACCTCAAGTATCCCTTAATTTTCTCCACTTGAGTTTTCCCTAAACCAGCAAAGATCACAATCCTTCTAAGACTTAGCCTTCACATAGGAACCCTTATCAACACAGTGACCAGCCATAATTCCAGATATCGAATGATGAACAACTAATGTCACTGTGCTAAATGCTTTACAGCGATCATCTCATGTGATCCTCACCAAAACCCTGGAAACTAGGTGCTACTATTATCCACTTTGCAGATGGGGAAACCGAGGCAAAAAAGTGACTATCTCAGGCTAGTACGTGTCTGGGACCAGAAGTGAACTTAGGTCTTCCTTAGTGTAAGCTCAGCACTCTATCCACTATACCACTTACCTGCCCAATGAACCACGTTGCCTATCTACTAGAGAGGGTGATGAACTCAAGGCACAGAAGAAGGTATATATTTTGTGGACATGGGCAATTCAGGAATTTGTTTGAATATGCATATATGTAAGGGTTTTATTTTTCTTTTTTTCCCCAGTGGGGCCAAGGGTAGAAGGGAGAGATAGATTTAAGATCATTTAAAAAATAAAATTTAACTTTTAAAAATCTTATATATATACATATATGTGTGTATATACATACATAAATATACATGTGTATACATATACACATATATACATGCATATGTGTGTCTATATATACACATATATATGCATGTGTGTGTGCGTGTGTGTAAAAGAACCTTCAAGAGTTGCTGTGATCATCCTGAAAACAGCTAGCTAACCAATGAATCAGGAAACTCCAGATCAGTCTGGAGACTGGTTTTCACATGAAACTAGTGTTTTTAAAACCTTTCCAGCTTTGTAAGATGTTCTGGGGCTTTTGCTCTGATGGCATAGGTTTTGAGAAGCTACAGACTCCTCCATACCAAGATGAAACTTTTGAGGAAGCGAACGTCTCAATGCAAAATGGTCTATCTAAATACATGACGGGTATGAAATGATATATGAGATATCCAAGGGGATCAAGGGAAATCTACAAAGACTTTAAAGAGGAGGGAATATCTAAGGTGTGGGGCCTTGAAGGGTAGCCTAGATTTGGGGCACTTGGAGGGATCTAGGATCTAGTTTGGCAAGAACAACAAACTAGTTCTAAACCAGCAATATGAGCTCATGCTAGAAACAGATAGATTGAGCAGTCTTTGGATAGAAAGCCAAGGCCCAGACATTGTATGGTAGACTGAGGAACTATTGTTGGTTCAATATTAACTTTGCCTTCCACGGAATCAGAAAGAATTAGCTAGATTTTTTAAAAGTCTTTTTTACTCCATTAATTTAAAATATTCTTTCATTTTTTAAAAATAGGCCACATATAAATATATTTGTTGTTCAGTCGTTTCAGTTGTGTCTGACTCTTCATGCCCCATTTGGGGTTTTCTTGGCAAAAATACTGGAGTGGTTTGCCATTTCCTTCTCCAGATCATTTTCCAGATGAGGAAACTGAGGCAAATAGAGTTAAGTGAGTTGCCAGGAGTCACATAGATATGTGTCTGAGATCAGAATTGAACTCATGAAGATGAGTCTTACTGGTTCCAAGCCAAGTTCCCTATCCACCTAACTGCCCCATGTATATACGTACACATACACTGTTGAATAGAAAACATGATGTTTGTCCTTAATATAAAAGCCTGTCCAGCAAGGGGAATGGATCACATTTCACCTCTGTGTGAAAGGGTTCTCAGGTCACTGCTGCCAATAGAACCCTGGTCAAAATTACAAAACAAGTGAAATTTAGTTATCACTTCTCTGCTTCCCTTTCTGTGTCCCTTGCCTACTTCCTGGCACCTTGGGATGCTCCATCTTCCTTCGAGAAAGTCTCCCTCCCTAACAAGTTTCCTCACCTTGGATAAATCACTTCTCCCTGAACCTCAGTTTCCTCACTTGTAAAAATAAAGAATTAGACTGGAGGATGACTAAGCCCCTTTGAACTCTGAATTTATCATTTGTGATCTTGTGATCTAGGCTTGTTCTTCTCCAGGAACTCCATCCATCCAAATTACCCCAATCAAAATTGTACTTTCCTATAGGTGTTAGTAGGGAAATAATGTGAGCTGGTTGGACTGGATGCTCTCTCAAGTTCCTTCCAATTTATCTTAATCCTTCCAAATTATCCTAATCAAAATTCTACTTAGCTATAGGTATTAGTGGGAAAATAATGTAAGATGATTGAAATAGATGCTCTCTCAAGTCCCTTCTGACTTAAAAATTCTATGTTCTACTTCTGGATTTGGTGATAGAAGGCTGTGTGGGAGAAGGAACATGAGAAAGACTTGAAATAAAAGAGAAAAAAATGAAGTAGGTAAATGATGTAGAGCAGCAGTGGGGAACCGGCAGCCTCACGGCCACATGTGGCCCTCTAAGCTCTTAAGTGTGCTCATTTGAATGTATTCCAACTTCACAGATTCTGTCAAAGGCTGCGCTTGAGGACCTAAAGGTTCACATGTGACCTCAAGGCCACAGACTCCCTACTGTTGATTTAGAGTGTTTAAGAATCCTGAAGAAGGCCAAAGATTAGTTTAGTGGTGGGGAAATGCAAAATTGGTGAATGGATAAATGAATGAATGGATGAATGATTAGAAAAACCTTTATTAGGAGTTTACCATTGCCTAACAGTGTTCCAAGTGCTGGAGAGACAAATCAAAAAAAAGAGACAAGTGTCTTCTCTCAAGAAGCTCACATCCAACCGGGAAAGATACCACATAAAAGAAAGCTCTGTTGCCGTGAGTGATGCAGGAAAGGCCTAGAAGTCTCAAGGGTGCAGTGGAAGAGTGGATAGCCAAGCCCAGAAAGACTTGGGTTTTGTCAGTAGGTCAGATGGTAATGCCAAGGCTGTGGAGGCCCCATAGCTGATAAGGTCTGGAGGACTTTAGGAGACAGTGGCAGGGAAGATGGTGGCCAAATAGATCTGACGGTCTCCCCTTCCCCAGAAGGAGTAAAGTTGGCAATTTAAGGAAGAGAAATAGAAGAATTCAGGCTAAAGGAAGAAAAAGAATTGAACTGAAGAAAGAAAAGGTCTTAAGATTAAGGAGGAGAAACTTAAGGAAATGGAAAATCCTGGATGAGGGAAGAAAGAGAGGAGGAGAAGGGGGAAATGATGAGGAGAGATGAGACTTGAGAACTCATCAAGAAGGCCTTCTTCTTCTCAAGTCTTATCTCTCCTCAATCAGTTACTAAGACAAGGAGAGCAATTTGGCAAAGCATAGTTCACATTCATATAGAAGTGTAAGATTTGCAAAGCTCTTGCCATGTGTTACCTCATTTGATCCTCACAAGAGCTCTATGACATAGGTGCTACTATTTCCCCTGTTTTAGGTGAGGAAACTGAGGTTCAAGAAGATAAATGTATTGTCTAAGGTCACATATATCTAGTACATGTCTGAGGTATAGTTTCAGTTGAACACTTTCTTGATCCTAAGTCCAGATCTCTACCCACCAAGTCACATGAGACAGAAAGAAGAGAAGAGGAGAGAATAAGGAGAGGAGAGGAGAGGAGGAAGGGAGGGGAGGGGAGGGGAGAGGAGAGGGGAAGGGAGAAGGGTAGAACAGGGGAGGGGAGGCAAAAGCATAGAACCAGAGCTTGGAAGGGACCTCCACCCTGGGATCCAACACAGCTAGCTGGTCCAACTCACACATCGATGACTCCCCAATATAACATATCCAACAAGTTGGCCCTCCAGCATTTATTTGAAAACCTCCAGGTATGGAGAACCCACTACTTTTCAAGGCATACCTTTCCCCTTTGAGACAGTGTTAATTATTAGGCAATGTTTTTTTCACCTGACATCAAACCCAAATTTGCCTCTTTGCGCCTTCTCACTGTGCCTGATTCTGCCCTCCGGAGCCAAATGGAACAAGTTTAACTCCTCCCACACACATGACAGCTCTTCAAATATTTGAACACAGCTATTATGTTTCCCCTGAGTCCTCTTTTCTTCAGGTTAAACATGTCAAATTTCTTCAACTCATCTTCACATATCATGAACTCAAAGACCTTCACCATCATGGTTTCCTTCTGTATACTCTCCAGATTATCAAAGTCTTTAAACCATCATCCCCAGAACTCCATATAAGATTTGACAAGGCAGAATACAGTAGAGGGGAAGCTGTGTTCCTTCTATGGTAGCCAAATTTTTGGCTGCCAAATCACACTGTTGGCTCATATTAAGCTTGCCATCCATTACAAAACCTAGTTTCTCTTCAGAACTCTTGCTGTCTAGTCATACTTTGAACTGATTGTTCTGTACTCAAGCACGAAGCTTTATGCTGGTCCCTACTGAATTTCATCTTACTAGATTCATCCTGGTGTTGTACTCTTTTAGATGCTGACATTGTCATCTAGTGTGTTTACTCTTCCTCCTAGCATTGTGTCATTTGAAAAAGTTGATGAGCATGTTCTCTATGCTTTCATGGAAGTCATTCATAAAAATATTCAACAGCCCAGGACCAAGGACAAATTCCTGGGGACTCTCCATTCAGACCTCCGGCTACACTGATACTGAACAGCTACTCTTGAAGTGAAGTTATTCATTCAATTCTGAATTCATCTGATTGTATTATTGCCTAATCTTCAGATTTCCATCCCCCACTTCCATAAGAACCGCATGAGATAATTTATCAAAAGCTTTACTAATATTCAACTGTATCAAGAATTTACCCCTAATTTATAGTTTAGTAATTCCATCAAAAAAGGGAGTGAAGTTAGTCTGGTATAGCCTACTCTTGATGAAGCCAGGCTGGTTCTTTTGCCCTTTCTAGATATTCGCCAACCATCTCTTTAATGATGCTTTTTAGAATTAGCCAAGGAATTAAAGTCAATCTCATGGACCTGCAGTTTCAGACTTGAATCGCTTCTTTGTTTTGTAAATCAGGATATTTGCCATTCTCCAGCTTTTTGGTACAAGTCTCATTTTCCATGATCTTCTAAATGCCACTGATAGTGTAACTCAGCAATCATAGCTGGCAGTTCTTTTAGCACCTTTTGAAATACACCCACAGTTAGGTATGATGATATTGATGGCAATCGATATCAACCTGGCAAAGGAGATTGAGGAGTGGGTGGTCAGTCAAGTAGAAGAATTAAGAGAAAACTGTTATACCAACTCAGGGAAGAAAGAAAATCCAGGAGAAAAGAGAGTGATCAACAATGTCGAATGTTTCGGAAATCAAGAATAGATGAATGAATTAATGAAAAAAATGTATTAATTGTTTACTACATTCCAGGTTCAGTGCTAAATTCTAGGGATTTCAGGGAAGCCAGTCTTTGCCCTCAAGGCGTTTATATTCTAATAAAGGGAAACAATACAATAGGTTCAGAGTAACCAGTGAAAAACATTTTGGAGAAGGAAATCGAAGATATGGGATCTGAAGTAATTGACTGATTTGTTGAGGTGATCTTGCCATATATGTTTGGGCTGGCTTAACTATTATTTTCAAAGTTAAAGTTGAAGGGCCAAGAAGTTCATGTACACCTGGCAGCATGGCATGGAGATGACCAGATGACCAGTAACATTGTACCCTATATACTCACCAATTAGAACCCAGGAAAAGAGTTGCAAAAATTTTATCAGATTTGGCAATTGAGAGGTCATTGACAACTTTAGAGAAAGCAGGTTTTGGTTAAGTGGTGAGATCAGAAGCCAGTTTGCAAAGAATTTTGAGAGTGAAAGGAGAGAATATAGAAGCAACAAGTGTAGACAGCATTTTTGAGAACTTTAATTAGAAAGGGTGATTTTCATGAGCAGAATGACATTGCTAGAGAGGTGCTGGAGGAATATTTAATTTGATCAACAGTATTAAAAACTGTAGAAATCAAGGAGGATGCAGAGATAAAGACAGTCACTGGATTTATTTAAGGTTCTATTGACACCTTTTGTTTCTTATGCCAACATCATTTCCAAATATGCCTCTCCATACTCTACTGCTTGGAGAGCCTCTCCTTATGAACAAGAAGAGGAAAAACAGTTCAATAAATTTAAATCTAAAACAAGTGTATACAATATTTCTAACCCATTATCTTTCTACTCTTCCACAAATTTCTTTTCTGGGGCCAAGTTCAGTCATTATAATTAACTATAATATAATATATAATATAATTAATTAAATTATTAATTATAATTACATATCATTCCAATTCATTGCTTTCCATTTACATTGTTGAAGACGGTGTACAATGTTTTGCTGGTTATATTTATTTCACTCCACATTAGTTCATACAAGTATCCCCATATTCTTCTGAATTCTTCATATTCATCCTTGTAATAATATTCAATAATATTCCAGGTCAGCTAAGTGACTCAGGGTTTAGCGCACAGGACCTGGAATTAGGCAGACATCTTCTTGAGTTCAAATTTGGCCTCCACTAACTGAGTGACCCTGGTAAAGTCACTTAAACCTCATTTGCCTCAGTTTCCTCATCTGTAAAATGAGCTGGAGAAGAAAATGGCAAATCACTGCAGTATCTTTGCCAAGAAAATGCCAAATGGGGTCAGGAAGAGTTGGACCCTGGTCTTAAACTAGGATAGCTGCCTTCTCCTGCTCCACGAAGGAAGAATTTCAGTTCTTTGGCTTGTTCCTAGAGAACAAAACTAGGAGTATTAGGTGGAAGACTCAAAAATTAGAATTTAGTCTTTATCTCTGATAAAACTTGTGATGACTTAAAACAATCTCAAAGTAGAATGAGTCACCTTAGGAGGTAGTGAGGCTCCCTGGAAGTCCTCTGAAGAGGATGGATGAAGATGGGACTCTTGTTCAAGTAAGAGTTGGATCCAGTAGATTCTAAGAATTCTCCTAACTCTGAGCTTCCTAGGATTGTGAGTTCGGATGCCAGCACATTAAATAACATTCCAGAAAGGCTTAGTGTCTGAGTCACCTTGGGAGCATTTTCATTTTTAAAAAGTGAACCCTGTTAACTCCAATGATTCTCTAAATTTCTGAAATATATGGGGGGATTTTTTATGATATAGATAGATTTCTGAACCCCCCCCTCCATTTCAAGACATTGTCTCATGACTACACACATCCCCTCTCCCTACTCCCTCTTTCCCGATATAAGGTAAGTCACTTTCCCAGAGCACTCTAAATTTTTTTAGAGACCTCTCTAGAGGTCTGGAACCTTTGTACCAGACATTATCACAAAGCAAGAGGATCTAAAAGGACCCTGGGAACAAAGCAGCATCTTTCTGGCAGCTCCATTTCCATACTAACACTGCCTTTCTCAGTCCTTGAGTTTCTTCCCTTTCTCTTCATTTTTATCTGTTGTCAAGAAAAAGGAATACATATTTAATAAACTCCATCCATCCTAGGGATTAGAGATCTAAAAATATTGTTTCTCCCAGAGTCCATCCCTTTCCTGCCCTTATGGAGGAGGCTGTGGTCGAAAGGAAATTGGATAAAACGCTTTCATCAGCCTGAATAGTATTTGAATCATTTAATTTGAGATCTGCCAACCACAGGGGATTATTTTATTTTTTAAGCCAAGTTTAGCCCACTCAAAGAGTCAGCTGAAATCAGGATTGTGTTTATAAGTAGTTCCCAGGGCTTGGCTGGAGTTCGTCCCTCTGGTTCCCTATTTGCTCCCATAGCTAAGTTGGGGGAAATAATTTTCAGGTGCCATTCCAAAGTGACCCACTATGGAACATCATTCCATCTTCAGAACTTGGCATCCTGTGACATAAAGTCAAAGGGGATTCCTGCTCTCCTCCTTTTTGTGCATGCATTTGTATATTTTCTGAAAAAGACAAAGCTGGGCACTCAGGGATGGGTGGTTGAGTGCTTGCAATCCGTGTTCTCATTCTCTAGGCTCCAAACAGATTGCCAGGAAGAGCTTTTCAAACTAAATTAAATGCCAGGAATGGCACAGCCCATCCCCTCTGCTGTTCCCTTACCAATGTCTCTCATTAATTCTCAACCTACTGGAAGCTGTTTTAAAAAAAAAATTCTGGACTTATAGGAAAAAGATATGATGATGATGGTTTGTGGTAGTGGTAGTGACAATCTATTTACATCAGAGTTGATTGACCAAGTGCTTACCTGACCCCAACCTTATGAGACAGGAATGTCAAGTACAGATTTAAATCTAGAGGGGACATTAGAAGTTAGTGAGTTCAGCCTTCTTATTCTACAGATGTGGAAACTGTGGTATAAAGAAATTTAGGTATTTGCTCAGGATAATACAGTTAATAAGTGTCTGAAGCAGGATTTGAACTGAGATATCCTTGTTTACAAATCCACTTTTCATCCTTATTTTACAGATGAAGAAACTGCTAGTCGGAAAGGTGAATTGATTTATCCAAAGACATACCTGCAAGAAGGGATTTCCTCAGACCAACCTTTTGAGGTAAATAGTGTAAATATTGGTGATCTCCATTTTATGGATCAGGAAGTTGAGGGTCAGAGTAGTGAGGAATTACTCAAGGTCATCCAACTCAGAAGGTCAGAGCTAGAATTTGAATTCAGATCTCTTGACTCTATGCTTGGTTGTGTCAAACAATGAAGATTCAGTTTGTGATTGGAAAAAAATCCCCTAAAACTAAACCAAGACTTTTTGACTAGTGATTGACTTCCTGAAATTGATTAGATGTAAATCACATCAACCATCTACCCAACCTTGTTTTCAGAAAAAGAAATGAAAACCAATCCATCTCCTATCCAGGGTAGAATTCTCTGAGCCTGTTGTCATTTTAAGTCCAGATAGTATTTGAGTTTTTCATGGTTCACTAAAAAACCAATATTTAATTAAAGGTTTTGCTGTATCTGAAGAACTTTAAAGAAAAGAAACTTCATTGTTATAAGAGATTGACTGAAATAGAGGATTCATGAATTCTTTTTTTTTCTGTTACTTCAGGGGGTACTGGTGAGCTGCGTCACAGGAAAATTAGAGGCACCCTTAGTCTTTTTTGTGCTTCCTGGCAATCACTTAAAAAACAAAACAAAACTCCAGAATGTATGTGGATTAACATTCATTTCCCAAGTTTGGGGTGTTAGCAACATTCTTTCCTCAAATTTGGGAACTCAGAATGATACTGATCTACTCATTGTGGCTGAATCCTTGGGCAGATTCTTTTTGAAAAAAGCTAAATTGTAAGTTTTCAAAATCAGCCACTCCCTTCCCTAACTAGCCACTGCTCTGGTGTCAGAAGGATCAGGGGTGGTGCCAGTGGTCACCTCCTCCCTGTCACTGGGTCTTTGAGGGTTTTACTGCTGGGGTTATTGTGGGAAGAAACACATGGGAAATCCTGCAAAATGGGTAGACAGGCCTTTGATCAAAACACCATCCTGGGCATGAACAAAATCCCTGCATTATGGCATTGCAAACTAATTTAGTTACTGAGCATTTATAAATCTGCTGATGTTGCAGGTGCTGGGCCCGGTGCATCATCCAAAGAGAAACAGAAAAGGAAGAGAACAGGAGGAGAGTGTGTTGGCTTTGCCAATGGAGAAATGGACAGTGCTTTTCATGACCCCTTTACTTTCCCCTGAAATAAAGACCCATTTTTAACACCAGTATTCTTCTTGGAGACAGCAGTTGTGTAGTGGTTTAGAGCTAGGAAAATCCAGGAAAAATCATGTGACTCCAAGTAAAACATGAAACCTCTGTGTGCCTCAGACAGCAATCCACTGAGTTGTAGACAGGTGATTGTACCGGTAATCTTCACTGAGGGAGGGAGCCTAAACTCAAACATTCACAGAAACTTCACATGAATTCTTCTGGTGAGATGGCGTGGATGGTAGACTATGCTGGAGCCAGCTCAGCCCAGGCAAGTCAATGATTATATTTTCAATGTGAGCATTGGGAAACTGGCAAAGACTCCAAATAAGAACTGGAGTTATTATTCTGTTTATTAACTAATCTTAAGAAAATGGTAGATAAAATGCTGATAATTCAAACTGAACTTAAAAGTTGTTTTTTTAACTCAGAGATCCAATTGTTAGATATTTATCAGCACATTCCATGGAAATCATGGATTCCCTCAGGGTCTGAAGAACAAATAGAAGGCCACTCAAAAAGGCAGTGGAAGGCTTTCAGTGGGCCAGAAGTAGGCTGTGACTCACTATAAATAATGAATTGAGCTGGAAAATCCATGTCAGAAAGTCTCGTCACAGAAAGGCATGACCAGAAAAAGAAAAAAAACAAAAAGATGAACCAGGTGAGTAATGAGAAAAAGAATCAATTAATCAATATTTATTTACTAAGCACCTACTATGTGCTAGGAGCTATACTAAGTGCTAAGGGATACAAAAAGAAGCAAAAAGTAACCCCTGCCCTCAAGGAACTTGAAATCTAAAGGAGAAGGCAACATGCAAGCAAATAGATACAAAGTATCTATTTATATACAAGACAAATGAGAAATAATTAACATATGGAAGGCCCTGAAGTTAAGAGGAATTAGAGAAGGCTCCCTGTAAAAGGTGGGATTTTAATTGGGACTTCAAGCAAGCCAGGGAGTGGGGGAAGGAGAGTGTAGAAGACAACCAAAGAGGATGCCAGGATGTCAAGAGAATTAGGGAAAGGTCTCTGGCACTTTGGCTGGACCCTCTGGGGAGGATTTTCACAAGGACGTGAACCTACGTCATATAGGATAGGCAGCCATGGGTGACTTTTGACCGGAATCTTTGGAGGAAATCTCCTCATTGATTCCTTCAGATTTATTGGCACATTCATTATTATACCAATGTTGCTTAATCCCTATGAATCTGGTATGTGTATGTCTCTGTTCATGGTCTAAGCCAGGCATTCTTAACTTGGGACCCACTAACTTGTTTTAAAAAAATATTTTGATAAGTATTACAATATAATTGGCTTCCTGGGTAAGCAGCTGGGTGGTGTATAGTAGGTGTGTACAACTACTGGCCTTAGGATGCATGAAGATCTGAGTTCAAATCCCATCTCATACTAGCTGTGTGACCTTGGGCAAGTCACTTAAGTCCTTTCTGCCTGTTTCCTTAATTGAAAAATGGGGGTAATAATTATAATATCTACCACCCAGGGTTGTTGTAAAGAGTAAATAAGAAAATATTTGTAAAGTGTTTTACAAAAATTAAAGCACTGCATATACACTGGCCATTATTACCTTGAGAACAGCAAGGGCCTGAGCCTTATTCCACATATAAGCAGTGATAACCCACTGCCTTTGTTTGTCATAAACTTTGTAAATATGTTTGCCCTAATATTTAAAAGGTAAATTTATGATATTTTCTAAGTTTCAATGTATATATGTATATATACCTATATATTATTTTCCTCCTTTCATCTTCAAGTTCTTCATCTGTATATGTGTGTCTATATTTATATAACATATTATGCATAGTATATATCTATAACATGTTATATTAATTATAATATAATTATGTGTATAGGTATGTATACGTGTGTGTATATATACACACGTGTATATGTGTGTATATACAATTGGTTATGGCTGTTGTCCTTCATTCTCAAAGAGGACCACAATGACATCACTATGACAGTCAAGTCCCAGTGTATCTGACTGTGGCTGATCAGACCAATACAAGCTTGAAATGCTCAGATCAGGCACAAATAGTCCATGTGAACATTTGGGGTAGATTCTCTAAATCTGCCTATTTCTCATTTCTTTTGAGCTACTTCAATTCAGCTTTCCTCATAGAGCACAGCACCTTCTCTAATGAGAGCACACCATGCTGGGTGGACCTGTGTCAATGCCTCTCATGCCACACAAATAGACACATATACATATATGTACACAGGTGTGTAAATACACACATGGACACGCATGAACATACACACATGTGTTTCTCTCCCAATATACATATATGTGTGGGTGTTTGTATGTGTGTGTGTATGTGTGTGTATGCACGCACATTCCCAAAGTCATGCATCTTGCTAATACAGTTGCTACAGCCCAGGTTTCCTGACCCCTGGAGTAAGGTTCCTTTCCCCTTGCTTTATTAAAACCCTTCTTTTATAATTTCATTCTCTTATCAAAGATCTATCACAGCTTTCCATTGTCTACTGAATCAAATCCAAACTTGTTAACCTGCCTTTGAAATCGTCTGACTTCAGCCTCTCTAGTGAAAGCACGCCCAGCACAGCAACCACCAAACAGCCTTCTTTCTGCTCCTCAGTTCTACCTCTGCTTGGGTTCTTCGCTCCCTTAAAAATGTCTCTTTGCACCCTCCCCTCTACTTGTCCAAATTCTGCCCAACTTTCTAGGATTGTAATAAACTTCTTCCCTTTCACGGACTCCCTGACTCCTGTCTGTCTTCCCTCTGTCCTATGGGAGAGTCTCTAATCCTGGAGTTTGAAGTATCTATATTCTGAGTGTATTAGGGGGCAGGCCATTTGACTACAGATCGAGGCCCCCAGTAGCTGACCAAGTGTCTCTAAGAGTTTTGCCTTAGGAGGCCAGTGTAGTTAAGTGCACTAGGCTTGTGAGAAGACGAGTGAGTTCCAGGTTAGACACCAGCTGTGTGATGATGGGCAAGTTTGTTTATTTAACTTCTCTAAACCTCTGTTTCCTGATCTGTAAAATGAGGATAGTACTCTGCTAATACCACTGACCCCACAGGCTTGCGAGGAAGCATTTTATAAAGCAGGATGTAAGTAGCAATAACAAAACCTATATGCCAATTATTAGCAGTAAGGTTCCTAATAAAATTTTCATTATTTAAGGTTTGTAAAGCACTTTAAATATGTTATCTCATTTGACCCGCACAACACCCTATGGGGTGGGTACCATTATGATCCATATTTTACAGGTAAGAAAATCCTCATACAGAATGATTAAGTGACTTGATGTCTGAAGGAAGATTCAAACTCAGATCTTCCTGACTCCAAATGTATCACTCTGTCAACTGACCCACCTAGTTACTTAAATGTGAATTCTTGTTTTTAATCTTAAGAAGGTGTCCTTGTGTAGATTACTAGATCCATGATATCACCCACGCGGGAAGTCCCTCAGCAAAGACCAGAGTCCAGCTATGCCTTATCAGACGGCATCATGAGCTGTGGCCAGAAAAATTCATCCCCAGCCCTCAATAATATGTGCCTCTCTCCCTGGTTCTTCTGGTCCTCAAGCAACAGATATCCAGAACATCACCAGATGTACATTGGCACGACCTTTGGGCAGCTGAGACGCCTGCAGAGACCCCTGCAGAACACCCTTCGGAACACCCTGAGGCCTACAGGAGAAGATTACAGCAGGCTCTTTCTCACAAGACTTGTTCTAGCCCCTCACTCCCCAACCCCCTGCTTTTTCTTTTTTTACCAGAAAGTCTAAAAATAATCTTTCTAGAGCACAAGCATGGAAATAGAAGTCATCATGGCTACAATATTCCACTCGGAGCAAAACGGGCCCATGTAGTCTCCATGGTAACACCCGTGACAATCATACCTCTAAGCTGCAAAAGGTGGAACGTGATGGTGAGAGTTCGGGCGTGTGTGTGTGTGTGTGCGCGCGTGTGTGTGCATAGGCATGGGCATGGGCATGTGAGTGTAAGGTGGCACAGAGGGATTTTCTTACTCCTCCATGAGAATTCCACAGGTCCAAACTTTCCTTCCTTCCTCCCTCCCTTCTTTCCTTCCTTCTATCCCTCTCCCTCATTCCTTTCATCCTTCTTTGTAGTCACTTGCCCAATTTATTTCCCTCCAATAGAATTTAAGCTCTTTCAAGACAAGGACTGTTCCTTGTATCTGTCTTTATATCCCCAGAACCTAGATTAATGCCTGGTGCAATTATGCTCAGCAAATGACAGCTAACATTAATATAGCCCTTTAACATGAGGCAGCTCAGTGGTACAGTAGCTAGAATTCTGCATCAGACACTCGCTAGTTATATGACCTTGGGAAAGTCCCTTAATCTTTGAATGCCTCAGTTTCCTCAACAACAAAAAAAGTGGTAATCTGAGTTCATGGAGGAAGTCCTCTCACCAGCTCCCTAAACCAGTGAAACCATGCAAATCTGCACCAAAGAAAATGCAGTCTCCTCCTAACTGTGGGGAATCAGATAATGAATACTCAAATAATAAGGATGCCCAATGCTTTCCGCATATTTTATAGTTCGTTATTTGTGTGAATGTTTTTGTCCCCTTCACACTGCTAGAGTAGAAGTCTTCTGAGGCCAGGGACTGTTTAATTTTTGCCTGTGTATCCCCATCACTTTGCACAATGTCTAGCACATAGTAGGTACTTCAAGATATCTGGAAAATTTCGTCTGTCTTACCCAGAGATAATCACATAATCATAGTTCTAGAGCTGGAGGGCCTTAGGGATCATCTAGTCCAACCTCTTTATTTTATATATAAGGAAATTGAAGCTCCAGAACATTATAAGAGACTCATGTAAGGTCCTGCAGGTAGATCCCTCAGATCCCTAGGATCTAAATTGTGCATGCATGTTCAGTGCCACTTTGATTGGACCCTACACTCCAGTGATAGGCTTCTGATTGGTCTCCCTTCTTGCAGTCCTACTCCACTCTTCAATCTACATGGTTGCTAAGCTCATCTCCCTTATGTAGATTTTTAGTCCTGTGTCTTTCCTGCTTAATCCCTGTTGCCTCTGGGATAAAAGACAAACCTGACATCAAAGATCCTCTACAATCTGACTCAGATTTAACTTCCTACAAATTCATTCCCAAACTTTACCTTCCAGCTAAATGAGGCTAATGGCTTCTCTGAATTGGCTACTCTATCTCCTGCCTCTTGGTATTTCCTTACATTATTTTCCATGTGTGGAATGCACTCCCTCCTTTCATGTCTACCCTCAAAGACCTTGCCTTCCTGCAGTGTTCACCTCCTTCATGAAACCTTCCTAATGTACCAATTTATGAGTGGTTTCTCCCCTCTCTATTTTTGTCACACTGTCTTTCTTTGTCTGCATGTGACATCTTCCCTCCTCTTGCTATTTCAGTGAAAGAGATCTTGAATTTTTGTGTTTGTGTGGTTAATATCTAGTACACTTCCTTGTACTCAACAATATTGCTGAATTGAACTGAATACCTAACTTTAAACCATCTTCTAGAAATCCCAGCCCTACTTTCGGATGCCATCTTTTTTAACTGCTTGCTCCCTTTTCAATCTACCTTGCTCTTCTGAAGTCCTTGCCTCACATTGGGCAGCAGTGATAAGAAAGCCACCTATAGGTCTAAGAGATTCACTTTCTTGCCCAAGACTCTTTAATCTTCAGCAATGTTTTCTGTTCTTTGGCAGTACCATTAATGCCTCAGACACACACTAGATGTGTGACCTTAGACAAGTCACTTAATGATGGTGTCATAAGTCAACAAGAGTTGCTACTGGCAATCCAATCTGTGAAGCCTTGGGATGTTCTTTGCCATGTCCTAGATAAATGCCCTGGAAAGATCTCAGATTCCTCTTTGGGGGTCAGCTGCCTTAGTATCCTTCAATAGGGAATCTCTGACCATCATCATTCTCTCATCTTCCTCTGATCCTTATTGAAATGAGTTCTCCCCTGATTGTATCAGAGGACCCACATCATAGAGTAGGGGAAAGTGAGGGCAATTGCTTTCTCCTCAGAAAGTCCAGCTCTTCCTCGATGGGAAAAGACTTGTCCCTGTTATTCCAGTATTTGATGGTCCTTCCACACATCCAAGTCTTTAGTGAGCTTTCTCTTTTTCTCCTCCAAGTCACATCCTTCCACCCTCTAACCCCTGACACAACACAGGATTTTCTCTTTTCCTCTTCAGGTGCTTTTTTGGTTTGTTTTTACCTTGAACCCCTTCTTTTTTTTTTAAAGGAATACTTCCTGCTCCCTGATAACCTGAAAAGTGGATGGGTAATCCCTTTAGGCTTTTTACCTTTATTTCTAAGAGAAATACTAACCTGCACTTTGGGTATAGATAACAGTCTATAGGAGGAGTCTATAGGAGGCAATAGGCTATGCGAGGAATCCAAACTGTTCTCTCTGGGCAGTTCACTAGAAAATCTGCCTTCCACACTTGCTGGAAGTGAGATCCTTGGTCATCATTCTTACTCGTTGCTTCCTCAGAGAACTGTGGTAAACCACTTATAGGGGCTCTTTAAATCAGGAGATGTTATTTATTCTTACCTTAGAATCCTATCTCCTTAGCACTTTGAGAACCACATCTACCTTCCTTCTCTTTATCTCTCTAATCTCATATGTAGAAAGCTAGAATGAGTATTAGGACAGTGTTCAAAAGAAATCATGCCTCAGACACTATATGTGTCACCTTCGACAAGTCACCTAACTTCTCTGAGCCTCAGTTTCCCCATCTAAAATGGAGTGTGAAGGACCTCTGAACCTTAGCATTTGCTGTACTTTTGCCTCCTAAGGTCCCTCAAACCTTACCATCTGCTTGGCTTTCTATATCTATCCTCACAACCACATCACAGTCGTCTGACCTACTGATATAACCTAAGCTCTTGATAACCTCCCTGCCAATGAAACCTAAGGACTTTTGTGCCTTTCCACCAGCCCTCCAATCAAACTTTCTTTTATATATTGTCTCGCATAATTAGTGTGTGAGTTCTTTAGAGCAAGGCTTATCTTTTTTTTTTTTGTATCCCCAATGCTCAGGAAGCCTAAATTCTACTAAATGAATTTTTAGATGCTTTTTATGGTCCCTTACAGTTCTAAACCATATATCTGTATGACATGATTTGTCCACAAAAAGAAAGAGTTTGTGGGGCCCTTAGCTCACTGCTATTATAAAACTGTATTGCATTATATTATATTACAAAATCATATTGTATTGTAAAATGGAGATCATAACAGCACCTAACATCACAAAATAGCAGCAAAGATCAAATGAGATAATATTTGGAAAGCACTTAATGTAGGGTTTGACATATAGTAGACATCTAATAAACACTTCCCTTCCCCTATTGTCAATGGGCAATGACCAAATGATTAACCAACTGACAACAATTCTTCTAATGACCTTTAGAATGTTGAATTTGCCAACAGGGAAAGAGTGTGTGTTCTCCCAGGTCCTCCCTCCATTTCTCACAGGCTTGTCTTCTGTGATTCAGTCAGATCTAGCTGTCCGAGTTGCAGGCATTATACATTGCAGCCAGTAAGCTTCTTCCCTTTGCCAAGGGAGATATTGGGTCACCACTTTACTCGGAGTGCAACCATGCCACACTGGACTAAGTGCTGAGTAATGTTGATCCCACATTGTAGTTTTACTCCTTAATGTACTCTGTTATTGAAATAAATGAACCCACACATCTACTTACCTTGGAATTCTGGCTCTCTGCTCTAGCCTAAGGGCTATTTGCAAAGAAGGTCTCTCCTCCATTCAGCATTGAAGTTTATAGTACGGAAGTCATTGTTCCAGTGTGTTTCAGCTAACTCCTCACACCCATTAGGTTCTGGAAAGTGCCCCTATACAATGTCAGTCAGTCATTCACTCCCATTTCGTGTATTCGTGCAGTCCCGGTGTTTTGTATACTTCGACAGCACAGCCTTTCCCATCAATGTACAAGCCTTTTGTTCTTGGTCACTTGATGGCCTCGTGCCAAGGTTATCTTGCCTTGGAAGAGGGGCACGTTAAGGGGCACTGGATAATTCCTCTGCTGACCCCAGCCTGGCATCTCAGAGAAAGCACTGGATTGGATCTTGGCTTTTGTTATGGGAGAGCCTTGTGACCTGTAAGTCACGTTCATTCTCTGGTCTGCAGATCCTTCATCCTAAAACCACAGGCTTCTCTCAGATGTTCTCTAAGGTCTTTTCTAGTTACAATGTTTTATTATTTGTGATACTCAGAGCCAGAATGGATGGTCCTTGAGGTGAAGTGTTATCATTTCCAAATATCTTCCCATAATAACCCAAGCAAAAGTGACATAGACCCACTCAGACACTTTTCTCTACTTGTCACTAGTTATGCTCACATCCAGACTCTGGGGCTGTTGACTCCCTCCCCGTCACCACCCCCAGGAGTTTATTCTTCCTTGAGTCTCAGCCAATCAGACCACAGTTCATTGGTCTCCAGATGTTGGTGTTGTTCCAGAGATGCATGCACATTTAGGGACTGACGCACCAGGAGAGGGTCTCTGCCTTTGACTTCTGAGCACTCATTGTTTCCACACTATCCAAATTCCAATTGCAGTCTGGATTTTATTTTCCTTTAAAGTTTTCTTCATTTACATATCTGCAGAAATTAGGCAGTTTTGTCCTTTTGACTCTGCTTTGTTCACTCTATAGCTCCACATATGTGTCTTTGCTTATTTCTTAGTCATACTTCCAAAAGATATACACAACGATTATAAAAACGTAAAGGGAAAGAACAATCACAAAAAAACAGAAGGTGCTAATGACAAAGAATAAGTATGACCTCCAATTAGAGATAGGAAAAGATACTTCCTCCCACTCCTTTGAAGAACTGGAAGGTCTGCATATGTGAAACATTGTGTATATTTTCAGATTTGGGGAATGTATTGATTGACTTTGCTGATCTTTTCCTCTTTTTCTTTTAAAACTATACTTTGTTATATGAGACATCTCAGGAGGATAGAGGGGAGAAATATAGGGGAAAGTTAGGGATATAAAAACAAAAGAGAGCAATAATTTTTTAAAAGATTTAATCCTGTCGTTATGACTAATTTTGTGTAAATGGGAAATACACTAGAGGGCACTCATGTGTTAGAGTGGTGAGTAGAAGGCTATTACCCCACAAAGGATTAATTCTAAGATTCTGAGAGGATTGACTGAGGACACCAACTTAAACTACAAGCATAGGGATGAGTGAGATGAGAGAGAGATAGAGACCCTGGAAAGGGAGTTGGAGATTGGTGCTAGGTCCACATGACATCTAAATATTCTTAAGAGATAGCAATTATTTCTCTGGAACATGAAGCCAATAATGGTAAGAAGACTTTTAAGCTTTTCTTAAATAATTCCAAATTGTTTTCCAAAACATTTGGACCAAGCCATAACAGTGAATTAGTGTCTGTTTTCCCACATCTCTGCCAATATTGAATTTTTCCACCTTTTATGATCAGCCAATTTGATGTGTGAGAGGTGATCCTAGAGATCTTTTGATGAGCATTCTCTCCTTGTTAGCAATGTTGAACATGTTTAGATTGCTGCTGATAACATGTCTTTGAGAACAGTTTGTTCAAATCTTGAAGCCACTATCACTTATCTGCTAAAGAATCACTCTTAATCTTTAACAATTGTAATAATATTTAACATTTATATAGCACTTTAAGGTCCGCAAGGCATTTTACTGGCTATCTCATCTGATCTTCCCAAAAACCCTGGGAGGGAAGTGCTATTAATATCCCTATTTTACAGTTAAGGAAACTGAGGAAGACAGAGGTTAAGTGACTTACTCAGGGTCACAAAGTCTCTGAAATAGGGGCATAGAGAACCAGAGTTTAAAGAGCTGATGAGCCCGATCCCTTTCACTCTAATGTAATAGGAACCAAACAGTAGACAGTCTACTCTAGGTAGAACACACCCTCTGGAGGGCTCACCATCTCCAGGGAAACATCGTCATTTCTGAAGGACGTGTCTCTTTGAAATGAAGCAGCAAACCCTAGTGGCCCCTTGCTTCTACATACCATCATGAATGAAATGGAATAGGGGTGGTTTATGTCAAAGCTATATCAGATTGGATTAGCTGCTAAGCCAGTAGATATAGCTTTTAAAAAGAAGTGACTGCACTCTGTTTTTCTCTATCACCCTACCATCTTCTGCCAAATGAGTCTGAACTATTTGAGTCTCTCACTGGAAAGGTAGAGGAAGGGGACTGGTGTTCTTAGCCTGGCAATATAGCAGTTGCCAGCACAAGGCAACTAAAACAAATAAGCCTGAGCCTGGGTTTTGCACAGTCTTCTGTTTTGTTTCTTTCTTAGTGTGGATGACTTAAAAATGATCCTGAAATAGATGTTTCTAGCCTTGGAGACACCTTTTGATTCAAGAGGTTCAGAGATGGTAAGTCTCCCCCCCACCCACCCCAGTCAGTAATGTCGGGCAACAAGAAGAGTATTCTACAACTCTACACTCCTGGAAGAAGATGACTGCTGACCACAGGCAGGAGGAGGAAGCCAACCCTTGGCCTGACTTACCAGGAAGAAAATAGATATTTTAGACCGTGCAGAGATGAGGTGAAATGTTCTGCAGTCCCTCAAACTGCTTCACATTCTGAAGTTTAGGAGTACGATCACAGTTGTGCTTTGCTGGTGCTTTGTGGGATCTGTTTTGCATGAAAATATTTGTAGCTATTCTATATCCAATCTACATAATATATTAAGTACCTTTCGACCACCCACTTTTTGAAAGACTCTAGATTTAAGCTGAACCTAAATTTGAAGTATTCCCCACCTACCCACTCAGGTCTTGACCACCTTTACTCCTTCCTATTTTGGAAATTAGAAGAATGTCTTGGAAAAGATTTGGTAGAGTGCTTCTTTATATCTGAAAGCAGCTTACAAAGTGCAGTGATTGCTCCCCTAGGATAAGCTGTTCACCTGAAATCTTATCACTTTGAAGATTGACTCAGTTTTGGGATCTTCATCCCCTTCCTATGCCTTTATTTGTCTTCCCCCTGTGATTGTAGGGCTGCAGGGTGGACCATTAAACTATTCCCAATGCCTTCCTTTCTACAGGTCTCATCATTTTCAGGTTACCCTCCATTTTTCATCAGCCGCTCTACTTGGTTTCTACTCCATGGAAAATCATGCCCCGAAGCTGGTGCTCTGTGTTAACCCCTCCCTTCCATTTTTCCTTAAGGAGTTGTCTTCCCTCTATTATATTGTGTCTTAAGTGTATGGGGTGTTAAAGGAGAACTAGCACCTCTTGTATGGCGGCTTGTTGAACCCTCTTTAGGGATGTTCATCCACCTTTGGTGACCACCTTTCATCCAGTTCTCACCCAAGGCTCCAAGAAGCTGTAGTATGTGCAAAAGGCACGTCTTGGTAAGGCACCTTGGCAGATAGGCTAAACCAAGATGAGGGTAACTGGTGGGTCTCAAATCCATTGTGAGTTGGGGGTGGGGGGAAGTCAACTCCAAGCATGTGAAAGCTTCCCTAGATGAAATGGGTCGATGAAAACAATTTGTTATGAAGGCAGCTGAAGCAGGTACTGTGGAGAGTTTAGAGCTTGGTAAGACATTGAAGATGCCAGGGTCATCTACTGTATCCTGGGCCATCCCTAGTCATCTTAACTTTGTCCTGCTACTGAACTTCAGAGACTCTGAAAGAGAGAATGAAGCTGATGACTTTGCATAGCTCTCTGTCTCTGAGTCAAGACATCACCCCTTGATGTAGTTGGTTTTCTACCAAAATAAAGGACAAAGAACAAGAAGCTTCTTTGGGGAACAGACTGTCTTTCTTTTTCTTATTCATATCCTTAGTGTTTAATAAAAGGTCTGACACATTGTTGTTGCTTAGTCATGCTCAACTTTACAAGACTTTATGGACATTGTCTATGGGGTTTCCTTGGCAAAGATATTGGCGTGGTTTGTCATTTCCTTCTCCAGTGTCTCCATTTTACAGATGGGGAAACTGAGGCAATAAGGATTCAGTGACTTTGCCAGCATCACTCAGCTAGTAAGCATCTGAAATTGAGTTTGAACTCAGATTTTCCTGACTCAAAACCTGATGCTCTATCCATTGCACCATCTATCTGACACAGAGTAAGTGCTCAAAACACATTTTTAATTGAATTAGTGATTTGAATTTGTGAATCTATCTGGATCTGCAGACTTTTCCCATAGGAGTTCATTTATGATTTACTCAATTTCTCTTTCTGCCTTTGGGTTATTTAGGTGTTTTGATATATTGGATCTTCCTGGGGTTTTTTTTTCCATTTTGGATTTTTCATATTACTCTCCTTCATACATCATTTCAGTTTCACAACCAAACTTCAACAGTGTTAGGTATTCTCCTCTCTTCTTTTCGGAGATCATTCCTTCTTGTCTCCACCTTTCCTATTCCTGAGCAACTTTCAAAGTCAAGCTCAGGGGCTACCTTCTCCACAGGTCCCTTCCTGATTCTCTCCTTGCCCAACTTGTTAATGTTCTCTCTCTTTTGAAATTTCCATGTATTTCTTTGTAGCTTCTTTATATTTTTTATCTGGAGAACATGTTCTCTCCTCAAAGAAGAACATAAGCTTCTTGAGGAAAATGAATCTTATCTCAAGGCTCCGCTGTGCTTAGTATAGTGCCTGGTTTGTAACAAGTACTTACAAAAGTTTGTTCAATCAGATTGTATTTGACATTCAAGGTACCATGTTGAATATTCATTATACTATTTATTATCTGTGTGATTTTAAGAAAGTCCTTTCCCTTCCATGAGCTTCAGCTTTCCCATCTGTAAAATGAAGCTAGATTAAGTGATTTCTTGGCTCCACCATTTTGTGCTCTAAGGTCTAATCCATCTATAAAACTTGAGCATAGGTACTCATTAATTCTTAGGTAGCAAATGAGAACTCCAGCCTCTGACTCGGGATCATAGAGAATCAGATGTAGGATCTTTATTTAGAGATGGAATAGATATTTAAGATCATCATTTATTTTATAATGGAGGAAACTGAGGCCCAGAGAGGTTATGTCCTGTCTAAGGTCACACAAACAGAAAGGGACTGAACTGGGATTTGAACCCAGATTCTAATGCCAAATCTGTTACTGAACCACATAGTCATCATCTGACCTATTGTTTTTTTCATTCTTGTTAATATGTCCCCCAAGCCTTTTTCTTTTCTCAGAAATGATCATTTTGGACACATGCTTCAAATGATTAAATGGCATGAGATAAATTTGGCCCAAAGTGAGTAATGAGATCTCAAAGGGGAAGGGAAGAGAAATAGAATATTTTAGCAACAAGGAAATGAGAAGAAAATGAGTTTTCAATAAAAAGAGAAACTTCTGTGTCCTCAGGAAAGGGTAGTGTCATGTGAACATCTACTGTCCCAAGGGGCATCATGATGATGAAATTGATTTTAATTCACTGTAGTTTAAAAATACGAATCTCCTCTATAATGCTGGTGTCAGGAGTCAGGACTATCAGATGCCTTACATATCCTGCCTTTTCTGTATCTCAGAGAATTATGTCAGAAAGAACACTGATCTTAAGGGTCAGAAGGCCTCTATTGGAGATCCTATGCTGCCACTTAATAGCAACATGAACTTGATCTAATTATCTCTCCAATTCTGTTATCTCCTTGGATCTACCATTTTTGTTCTATGCACCTCACAGGCACGTTGCTATTAGGGTTCAATGAGATAATATAGAAAGAGTGCTTTGCAATGGAAAAATAAGGTATAAATGTGACCTATGATAATTATTTGGTTTTGGCACAAATTTAGGGCTCTGTTGGTGCTTCTTGTCTGCCCCCTGACAACAACAAACAGTGTATTCTATAATCCCAACTCTTTTCCAGATTCTGTGATGGAATATGATTCTATAGGTGTCTATAGACTAAAATTTCAAGGAGGCAGTTGGCCCAAAAGGTATGTGAAATTCTCAAGAGACAAATTATAACAACACAAATGTAAGTGATTCTTATGGAGAAGAAAAGGGAAAGTTGTCTAAAACTGCTGGTGGGGCCACACAGGGAACTCTCATCAACCCAGTTGGCCTTTTTAAAAAAATTTCTATATTTAGGATATTGTATTGATATGTTTTATTTTTTATCACATTTCCCTCTCCCAGAGAGTTATCCCTAATAAAAAAGAGATATACATAGATTTCAGTAAAATTAACTGACTCATTAACCAAGTCTAACATTATATGGAATGTGTGTACCCATGATGCCTCATTTCAGTAAAGAAAAGAGGAGGATGCATTCTCATCTTTTCTTCTTTGGGGACAGACTTGACCATTACAATTTCATAGCATTGTCTTGACACTTTTATTGTTTTGTGCTTTACATTTATGTAATTGTAGCTACTACGTACACGGCTTCTCTTCTTAGATCATTTTGTATGAGATCATGTCTTCCCATTACTTCTTTATCAGTCATATTTGTTTTTTATACACAATAATATTCCCATCTACTGTCTTCTTCCCTACTGCCTATAAACGTGTCTATGTCTCTCTCCTTCTCAAAAAAGCCTCACTTGTTCCTTCCATCCCTGATCAGCATCATCCTCTATTTCTTCTGTCTTTTGTGTTTAAACTCCTTGAAAAGACCATCTACCATAGATGCTTCCACTATCTCTCTTCTCTTTCTCTTTGTCTTACTCCCTGTCCATCCAGCTTCCAATCTTGTTTATCATCCACCAAAACTGCTCTTTACATAATGGCAAATTAGATCGTTCTTGATTGATTAAGCAGTCATGTCTATGTCATTCTGTTTCTCCAGTTCATCTCTTTGCTCTCCGTGGCCATCATTCCTCCACTGGGTTATGGGAAAATCTTTTCTGATCACTTGCCCAAAGTACAGACTGAAAAAAATCTCCTCAGATATTGTAGAGAAATCTCCTTTAGGCCTGTTCTATGTATTCTTGGAGAACTACTCTCCTCAGGCAAAAAGAGGGAGAAGGAAGTATGATGAAGATGGTAGTTAAAAAGGGGAGAGGTGTTGGAGTAGTGAACCTCTAAAGTGGCTTTATTTTGGTCTGGGCTTGTGATGTCATTCACTATAGTAAACTATGGGCCTGTATATTCCCTCTAGTGGTGCATATTGACAACTCTGTAACATAGTTCTGAGCTGCTTGGCTCACTAAAAGGTTAGGCAGCTAGGTCACATAGCTACTATATGCCAGAAGTATGTCTTGAACACAGTTCTTTCTGGCTCAAAGGTCAGCGCTCTATGTACTACAACATACTACCTCTCAAATCGCTTATTTCTCTTATGTTTGTCTATTTTCTTGTGTATAAATTAAGGGCAGCCAGGTTGCACAGTGGTTAGAGTGTTGGGCCTAGCATCAGGAATACTCATCTTCCTGAATTCCATTTTAGCCTCAGACATTTACTAAGTGGGCAAACCACTTAATCCTATTTGCCTCAGTTTCATAATCTGTAAAATGAGCTGGAGAAGGAAATGGCAAGTCAGTATCTCTGCCAAGAAAACCCCAAATGGACCCATGAAGAGTCAGACACAACTGAACAAAAAATTAATTTATACATCATCTAATTCCAGAGCTAGAAAGGTGCCTTAAAGATAGTTTAGTCCAACCTTCTCAATTTACAGGGGAAAAAACTAAAGCTAAATGAGGGGAAAGAGTTGCCCCACTAGAGGTTTCTGTAATTGACAAATCCTTGCCATTTTTTTTTCAACCTGCTGTCTATATTCTCCCCCTAGGTCTCATCCTGATCAACTCCTCATCTGTCAAATGAGCTGGTTGGACTCCACATAATCTATGAGATCCCTTCCATCATTAACATTTTGTGTTTCTTTTTCTCCCCAAGAACTACATCGCCCTCTTTCATTTGACCAATGGATGCTGGTGCCAGGATATTGAAGGGGAGAGAGGGAGCTGCTTTCTGCAACGATGCTACTCTGCCTCCACATCTTTTTCCCTCCCACGCTACCCTGCATTCCCACCCTCCCTTTCTCCCCCTCCTCCGGATTTCAGGAGACTTGTATTAGCAGTCTTATTGTACTCTTCATTTCACGTCATATCACTGGAGTGCATACAACAAAGCTCCCCAAACTCTCTTTGTTCAGCCTGATTTCTCATATTCCTCTCGATGCCGTTACCATAGAGATCCTTCAGCTGATCCCAATGGTGGGTCTTCTACAGACTCGGGTATCTAGGTCTTTGATTTGGGGGTGTGAGAGGCCCTAGCCTCCCCCTTGCTCAAACTTAGATAGGTGTAACTGCTCCTGCCAAAGATGGAGCAAAGGGAACTCCAGTGCATAGAAGTGACAGCACATCAAATCACATTGACAAACACCTGTGTGTGCCATGTGTTGGACAGGATTTCCCACTTACTCCCTGCACCCTTTCAGTGTATTTGCTAATGTCAAATAATAATAGCATTTATATAGCATTTTAGGATTCTCAAATCACTATACATACATATATATACATATACATACACACACACATACACACACACACATATATATATATATATATATACATATATAGACATACATATATATACTCTAATTTGATCCTCATAACAATTCTGGGAGGTAGGAGCTATTAGTATACCATTTAACAGATGAGGTAACTGAGGCAAGCAGAGGTTAAGTGTCTTTCCCAGGATCACACAGCTTAGTAAATATCTGCAACAAGATTTGAACTCTGGTCCTCTTGATTCCTAGTCAATTTCTCTCTCCTCTATGCCATTTCTGCTCATATACACTTATGTCAAATGTGATCATGTGTTCCTTCTATTGATTTCTCCATCAGTGTGGTCAAGAATCATTTCAATAAAGCCTGTTCTATGAACAGACAAGATATCAACTCTGGTATTTACTATGTGACCTTTGACTTCCCCTTTTTGTACCTTAGTTTCTTCTTCTGTAAAATGAGGGGGTTGTCTTAGATGATCATCACTAAGCACTCTTCCCTGTAGCATTTTATGTCCTGAAAGTCCTTTTAGCTCTGATGCCTTGTGTTCTAAGAGTCCTTCCAGATCTCATATTCTGTGTTCTAAGATCCTTTCCAGATCTCATATTCTATGTTTTAAGAGCTCTTTCAGCTCTTACATTCTATGCTTAAGAGCTCTTCTAGCTCTAAATTAAGTGATCTATGATTTTATGACCTTATGTAGGCTTATGACCTTATTTGCTTTCCTTGGAAATTCCCTTGCCTACCAACCAGTTCCAAAGAACCATTCATTCACCCACCAAGAATAAGGAACAAGAGATTCCATGGAATTTTCAGCCTTGGACTCCAACTCATCCTACTGGGAACCAAAACCCAAGAACAAATCATATGACACGCCCCTTGTATCTCTACCTTCCCACAACTCTATCCAGATAAAAACAAATTCCAGATACCATCAAGGACAATTCTTAAAGAGGAAAGAAATTCACAGAAAGTCTTATTGTAATCTGAGGAATCGAAATGGAGAAGGGCAGATTGACCTACATTGATCATGCGATCCTAAGGAAAAAAGTGAGACATGCCACAGAATCACAGAATTTCAAATTTGAAAGATCCCTAATCCATCCAACCCGGACCTGAAAAAAATAATACTTTTATCATAAGTACTGAATATTTTTCTGGTGCTTTGAGGTTAACAACGCCTTTTATATGCATTATCTCATCTGATTCACAGACTAGACTATGAGACAGGTGCTATTATTGCCCTCTAGAGAAGCTCTGTGATTTGCTCAGGGTCACATAGAGAGATAGTAAGTGTCTGGGGCAGGATCAAACTCAGGTCTTCTCAGATGATGCCAAAGATTGGCTTCTAAGATTGGAAAGCCTTGACATCAAGGCTTTCCAATAGGCCACCTAGTTGCCTCAACATGTGTGCTAAGTAATTATCTATCCTGTGCTTGAAGATATCCATCTACCTCCTGAGATAATCCATTTCATTTTGGAAGACTTCTAACTATAAGGAAGGTGAAATTTTTTCTTACATAACATCTAAATTTATATCTGAATAACTGCTATCCATTGTTCCTATGGTTCTGCCTTCTTGAAACAGACAGAACCAGTATAATCTTTCTCCCACATGAAAGCCTTCCAAATACTTGGATATAGGTATCATGTTCTCCCAGCTAAATAGCCTTAATTCTTTCAACCATTCCTCATGTTCCATAAACTCAAGAATCTTCACCATTTCCCAAAAAGTGGGGAGCCTAGAATACAATACTATAATTGTATTATGTACAATTGTATACCTACAATACTCCAGGTGTGATCTGACCAGATACTCTGGTAGAATGACATTATTATATCTTCACTCCTGGGCATCCCAAGTTTGCATTAGCTTTTTCATCTAGCATGCCATTCTGTTGACTTATATGGAGCTTACAGTTCACCAAAATTTCTAGGTCTTTTACAACCAAATTTCCATGCCATACACTACTTGTGATATTGATTTTTTGAGCCCAAGTATAAGACTTTATATTTCTATTCAAAGATTAAGTAAGTCTCAAGGGTTAATGGTAGGATAATAAGTTACAAGTGTGATAGAAGTAACATGTCAAGCTGCAGAGGATAGAAATCCTGGCCAAAAAACCCAGAGACAGTGGCTGTGGCTGCTGCTGCTGCTGCTGCTGGAGGTGATGGTAAAGCATTGATAAGTGGTTTCTATATGTCAGGAACCATGCTAAGCTCTGGGCATACAAATTCATGCAAGTGAGAGAGTCCCTGCCCTCAAGGAGCTTATGGGGAAACAGGAGAAGACAATGTATAAAGGTGAGTTGAAAATGGAAGGACAGAAATGCAAGCTGGTTCCAGGAGTAGAGGACCAAGATTCTAATGAAAGGAGGATGAGGATAATGCCAGAAGTTCAAAGGCATGAAGAGAACATCTCAGGGCAATTTCTGTGATCCTGTCATGTAATCAGTAACAATATGATCAGGCTATGCAGGATTATTAATTAATTAATTAATAATTATTATTTATTTTTTATATTTATTTATTAATTAATAATAAATAATAATTAATTAATTAATAATTATAATTATGTTATTGTGATTATATAATTATATATTACATATTAGAATTATATAATATTATATATTATAATCATGTATTACATATTATTATAATTATATATTACATATTATATATTATATTATAATTTATATTTTATATAATATAAATTATATATTAATTTGTAAATTATAACAATTAATTAATTGATAATCTAGTATCTATATCGTGCTTTAAGGTTTGCAAAGCATTTTACAAATATTATCTCAAATGATCATAAATTTTGGGGGGGAAGAGATATTCAATATTGTCTAGTGTAACCTTCCCAAAGCCTGAGGAACAGAGGAGTTAAGTGGCTTGCCCAGCAAAGTTGGGAGTTAAATCAAAACTTCAGGATTCAGATTCTGCCATCCTACCTCAGGGAGATATGGGACATGGAAAATAATGATGAACAATTCATGATCGTAAATAAGTGCTAAATTATGTAGATGAAATGCTTCTCTAAAATCTCTTCTAGTTCTAAATTCCCAGGAATACATCTGGAGATCAGGGTAGGATGGAATAGTTAGTCAAGGCTCTCTTGGTAGAAGCAAGACTCAAGCTAGAGATGGAAGGATAAACCAGAAACAATATTGCGTCTCATTTGGACCCTCAGGAAGTGGCCCTCTCAGAGATGCAGCTGAGGTTTTTCTAAGAAAGGCTCTCACCTGTACCAAAAGTCTGACATCTGTTTCCCCCTTTTCAGATGTATTTTCTATCCCCTCTATCCCCCAGACATATGCCAAATATAGCCTGAACATACGGATGTCCTGAGGCTACAGTTCACAGAACTGGGAGAGACACATAGAGACACACCCACATTAGAAAAATCTCCTGGGCAATCCAAACCACGCCCTTCCCAAACTTCAGAGGCCTACCTGGGTCTGAATCACTCCCTCCAAACACATGACCCTATCTAAAATACACACACACACACACACACACACACACACACACACACACAAAACTGTCCAATAGTGACCAGAAGCAGGCACCCTCTTCTTCCTCCTCTTTCAATTTCCTCACTCCACACTGCCCCTGCATAGCCATGATGACTGGACATTACAGCCCCAGGTTCTGCCAGTTTAGATATCTTCCCTAGTCATGTTCCTGCCCAAGAGAATTATTTTTGTGCCTAGTTTTCCACTGTCTGTGACTGTGGTCCAGACAACCACAAGTTATAAGTATCAAGTGTGGATTTGTAGGTTCTTTTGCATTCTTTTTTTATTAGCGCCATCCACTAGGAGACATACTGTATTTCTAAGTATATAAAATACATGTATGTGAACATGCATACACATAGGATCATAGAATTAAAGGGGAAAGCACATTACAGGTCTTCCAGTCTAACCTTCTATTTTACAGATTAGGAAACTGAGACCCAAAGAGGCTAAGCAGCACATCTACATATGTATGTATCTATACATACACACATGTATAGGTGTTGCATATATGTATGTGTTATATATGTGTATATATAGGTCATACCTATGTGTGTTACATCTATATAGAGGTATATACATGTAACAGAAACATTATATTGTGTGTATGTGTATATATATGTACACACACACACACATATACACAAATACACTGGAGAAGGAAATGGCAAACCACTCCTGCATCTTTTTGCCAAGAAAACCCCATACAAATTCATAAAGAATTAGACATAATTGAATGACTGAATGAAAACAAATATATGCATATATATGTGTATATGGATGTGTACATTCAGGTACATACTTTTATCTGAAGGTTGGTAAGGGGAGGGAATAAGTATTTATTAAGTGCCTACTATGTGCCAAGCATTGTGATAAGCTCTTTTACAAATATTACTTCATTTGAAACTCACAACTCTAGAAAGGAGGTGCTAATTCTACCATTCCTATTTTAGAGTTGAGGGAACCAACATAGACAGGAGTTAGGTGACTTTCCCAGGGTCACACAACTAGAAAGTGCCAGAACCTAAATTCAAACTCAGGTCTTTCTAACTCCAGGTCTAACACTCTATCTGCTCCTTTACCTAACTGCTCTTTACTAATTGCTAAAGGGATAATATTACACATAGGACAATATTGCATTGAGTAGCAAATTTCTGGTGAACTAATTGTAGTAAAAAAACCAATTTTTAAAATTATTTTCTCAAAGCTATATTTTGACTAGTTCCACAAGATGAGAGAATATTGACTGGGATACCTGATTATTTCATAGCAATTAAACAGCCAAATATGGCCCTCTCAATCACTTGTCTGTTTGCCTATGAAACATTTGGCTTTGGATTTTTATCATTGGTAACATATGCAGTATGAAAGATCCCACTGTCCCCAATGGGTGTGGTCTTTGGCCCAAGTGTGCAAAGGTCAGCAGTCTAGTTACTCAATAGTTCTTGCCAGGCTACCTTCACGTATGCTCAGATGAATTTTGAAACCCTGAAGGCACTGGTAGCTTGCAGTACATGATGAGCATCTGACCCTAAAAGAAGACCAACCAACAGCAGCCACCTGGATGACAGGACCTCATTTCATTGGGGGCTCAAGAGACCAACTGCCTTCCTTTGTGATTATCTCCAATTTCCCTCCATCTATCTTAGTTGGATCTACATAGTTGTTTCCAGGTTGTCTCCCCCTCAAGTTAGATTGTGAGCGCCCTGAGGGCAGGGAAATGTCTTTTGTCTTTCTTTGAATCCCCAGGGCTCAGCATAGTGCCTGGCACATTATAGGGACTTAATTGATGTTCATTGACTGACTGATCTGTGCTAGTTACAGATTTACCTAAGGAGGTCTTGGAATCCTGCAAGAATTGAGGAAGCTACACCCTGACACATAGTTGTTGTTTGCAAGTTGTCTCCACCTGTTTTTGCCTTTCTTTGTATCGCCAGTGTTCAGCACAGTGCCTGGTACATAGTGTTGACTTGATCATCACAAGATATCCCAGGCAGCTCTTCGTGAGGTAATAAAAAGTGTATTGAAAAGTCACACGACTTAATGTATAGCTGGCCTTGGAGTCAGGAACATATGGGTTCAAGTCCTATCTCTGATACATATTAGCTAGATGACCTTTGGTAGGTCATTTGACCACCTGGTACCCCCATATAAATCTCTAAATTACAGTGGGGTTATTGATTAGCAAATGGAGTCATAGGGCCTGAGTTTAAATCTTAACTTTTCCATTTACTACCTGTGTGACTTTGGGCAAGTCAGTTCACTAGCCTCAGTTTTGTGAACTGTAAAATAAGGGAATGGAGACAGCGTCAAAGGCCCCTTCCAGGGCTAAATCCAAGCTCTCGTGATTTTCAATAGCAGAGGAAATTTGCACTTTGGGAGTGTCTTACATTGATTCAAATGCTCTTTCCCCTTCCCTCTACACCCAGGAGTTGACTACCTCATTCCCTCATTCTTTGAGACTATAGTCGAGGTTTTCATTTCAAGTTCCATATAAATGTTAGCTATTGTTCCACCGAAGGGAAATAACATTTATGTGTAAGTACATGCAAATTAGTGCAGGGTAATTAGAGGGTAGGCAAGCACCATCAACTGGCTTAAATTATGGAAAATGAAAGACCTCAAGATCTTGGTCTTCTGAGTGAAGCAGGAGACAAAGTCGTTTGTTCAGAAACAACTTGGTAAAGGAAGAACTGGGCATTTAAGCAAAGAGAAGGTTTAAAAGAGCTACTTTGCAGGTGTGATTTTGGAAATAATCAAAGTGTTTTGAAAAATGTTGCTGTATGCTATATTACATTTGTTTCAAAAGCCTCTCCTTACAGGGGCTTCAGTAACTTTTGGTGTGACGTTCAATCATTTTCAGTCGTGTCCAACTCTCCATGACCTCATTTGGAATTTTTTGGAACAGATATTGGAGCAGTTTGCCATTTCCTTCGCCAGTTCATTTTACAGATGAGGAAACTGAGACAAACAGGATCAAGTGACTTGCTCAGGGTCACACAGCTAGTAAGTATTTGAAGTCAAATCTGAACTCAGGTCCTCCTGACTGGCACTCCCTGCACTGTGCCACTTAGTTACCTATAGTAACTTACCGTAGCTTTAAAAGCCAAATGGAATATTACAGAAATGGTCATTTTTCACTGTCATTGAACTACTTGAAAACAGTTTTCCTTTCACAGTTGCAGAGAAGCTGGAAAAGAGAGAGTAAGAGGAGGGCAAGGTTTTCTTTCTTGATTAAATTACTTTTGCCTTTATCTTGCAAAGAAGATGAAGAGAATTCTTACAAAGAGATTTTATTAGTTACCTTAAATGAACTGAATGGTGTGACACTATGTTACCAGAAGTACAGAGGAGTTATTTGCTTTGATGGTGAGGCCTTGAGGTGACTTTAATTGGTGTTTTTCTCATACCTAAAATAATATAAATAATTATGTCTATTTTACCATTGATTTCATTGTTAATAAGGGAATATTTATATTCAACAACTTTAATATTTATTTCACCTTAAGAGATTAAAGAATTTAACATACAGATGAATATGAATAACTACTATTAGGGAAAGCACTTTCTCTAGTTTATTAAATAAACCATATTTGTTGGATTGATGACAATTCTGAGCTTAATTTGCTAATGAGTAGTTAATTACTAAATCCAGTGGCCCTTTTCAATCCTACCACTCCTTCTTTCCTTCATTTTTTAACATTGTTGTTTATTTATCCTAATAGTTAATCTTGCCTCTTGGCTTCCAGAAACATAGAATCTTAAACTTTCAAGGAACCCCACACTGATATTTGATCATGAATTACACATAAATTTCCAGAATTCCTTCACTTCTGCGAGACTGATGTCACCCAGTTCTCTGTCTGATCATTCCTTCTTATTCTCCTTATTTGGTTCATCTTCCTCATCCCACATCTTAAACATGGTTGCCTTCTTGATCAGGACCTTTTTCTCTTTTTTGCCTTCACTTCCCCTGGGAATTTTCATATACTCCCTTGGGCTCAATGGTTATTTTTATGCAAATTATTCCAAAGTCAACTTGTCTGACCATCTCCTTGGAATTCTTGTCCTGCATTTCCAGTTATCTGCTGAACCCTATCACTCGGATGCTTTGTCAGAACTTCAAACTCAACATGTTCAAAATTGAACTCTTCAATTTACTCTCTAAACGCAACCATCCCATTTGTATTGATGCCACAATCCTCCTCCTGACCCAACCTCAGTTTCCTCATTTGTAAAATGGTGACAATAACTCACAGGTTTGTTGCAGGGATTTAGTACAATAACATATGAAAAGTGTTTTGGAAACCTTAAGGTGCTATATAAGAAAATGCTCCTTCCTACCTTAAGTTTTCCTGAAACACTTTATCCCTTCTTTTCTTGCCTAATTCATCTTGTCTTGCATCATACTCTACTGTTTACCTGCCATATTCCTTCCTACTAGAATGAAAGCATCTTGAGGGTAAGAATTAGGTCACTTTTAGTTTTTGTATGTCTAGTGCCTAGCACAGTGCTTTGCATAGAGTAAGCTTACACTTACTAAATTTTGTTGAATTGGAATTTGATTTCAAAACAAAAAGCAAGGTTTGACAAACTCTGAAGGTCATATGTTCATGATGGCATTTTGAGGCACTATGGTGATCTTGCACCCAGGGCTTTTGTCAAACACTCCCTTAAATTTATGGTATGAGATAGACCATGATTTTATTGGTACAAGGAAATTCTTGACAAGGAAACTTTATCTCTCAGTGAAAAATGGCGACTTTTCTAGTGAACTGCCTAAAACACTGAGAGATTACATAGCTTACCTGGGGTCGTATTGCCAGTATAAATCAGGATTAGGACTTGAACTCAAGTTTTCTTGCCTCTAACCACTATGCAAGACTGCCTCTCTATATCTTACATTTATGCATTGGTTAATATTACATAAGTGCATGTCATTTCTCCACACTCAAGTACATTCAAGTATATTTTTTAATCCATAAATTGAGAAGGAAACCACAGCACTGGACAGCACCACATGGTTTAAGCAATAGTGAGGGACTACGGTGGACTTGTCAGTTACTACCAAAACTTGTCCAGCCCAGGCTTCAACCTCATTCTCTGTTATAGGCTTCATATTCAGCTCAGTTCTTTCTTTGATATTTACCAATAGATCCTTTAAAACCCTTCTTTAGGCCCAAGCAATTTCCCAAAGTGAAAAGATTCTTTGTGCTCCTAAATGAGGGGCACTGACCTCTCCCCTCTCCCCGCTTTACCTTTGGGATAGTAAAAAAAACTATAGGAAGGGTGTCTAAGGGGAGAGAAACTGAGGTACGTTCTGGAACAGTGACATTTTCAAAGTCTCTAAATCACCACAGAGCCATGTAGGGCAGTTGAGGAAGCTATAACTAGTCACTTCTGTTCTACATATCCCAAATCCCCCCAAACTAAGCAGTAAATGGAGAAGGAGTTCTATTGCCTGCTGATTTCAGGAGGCATTTAAGCCCCAGAATATGGCCGGGAGAGTTGCAGTCATGACGGCCACAGATAAGCGTTTATCTATCCTTGCGTATGTCATAGTCTGAGCTGCCCTCTAGTGGAAAGGAGTTCTCCACTCCCTTGCATATTCAAGTAGTCATATTTTTATCAGAGCATCCTCCATAATTTCTTTTTTAAAATTCCTTTTTTTTTTCAGTTTTCAACAATTGATTGCATGTCCTCCATATTTTCTAAACAGCTGTTTTGGTGCTCAATATCTTGCCTTGGAAATGTGGATGTTCCCAGGCCCAAAGATCGACATTTAAATATAGAGAATAGGTTTACAGATTTAGAATCAGAAGAAATTGGTCTAACCCCTCATTTGATGGAAGGGCAAACTGAAGCTGCCAGAGCTTAAATGACTTTTTCTGAACCATATAGGTCAAGTCACCGGGTGGTATTCAAATACCAGAGGTTTAACTCCAAGTTTAGAGCTCATTCTATGGCTCCATGACTTCTCCTCTTGGTACAGTAGAAAGAAGCTTGGCTGTACAGTCAAAGGATCTGGTTTTAAAATCTGCTCTGCCTGTAATTAGTTGTGCAACACTGGGCAAACTATTTCACCTCTGTGAGCCTCAGTTTCCTCTTCTTAAAGGGTGGAGGTTGGTCCGGATCCCTAATTTTCTAAATTCTATGATCCTAAAGTTACTCCTAATCCATCATTATATGGAACCTCTCCTATAGGCCTCCATTCATTCATTCATTCAATAACAATTATTAAGCACTTATTCTATGATTTAGCCCATACTAATCACCTGGGATATGATGGCAAAAAGAAGTCCTTGACCTCACAGAGCTCATATTGTCGAAGTCAGATGTTACTTCCCACATTCATACAAGCAGAGGATCTGGTTCCAATTCTAGTTTTACTACCTCTGTGACCTTGTAAAATGAGGGGGTGTACTAGCTCTCACCACATAACCCTCCCCCTCTCCCCATTCCGGTGCCTCCCTATTAACTCCAGAATGGAATAAGATATTAAAATACCATATTAAATGAAATTAATATATCAAACTCTAGTTGATGTTTAAAGCTCTTTGCCATCTGACTCCTTCCTACCTCTCTAGTCTTCTTTCACTTTATTCCCCTCCCTGAACTCTATAATCTGACTTCTGTTTAGTCATGCCCTACTCTTCGTGACCCTATTTGGGATTTTCTTGGCAAAGATAATGGAGTGGTTTGCCATTTCCTCTTCTGCTCATTTTCCAGATGAGGAAACTGAGACAAACAGGGTGAAGTGACTTGTCCAGGGTCACACAGCTAGGAAGTTGCCTGAGGCTGGCATTGAACTCAGGTCTTCCTGACTCCAAATCTGACACGTTATCTATTTTGCCTCCTAGTCGCCCAATGATCCACCCGGATTGGTCTATTTGTTGCTCATCAAGCAGGACACCCCATGTCCCATCTTTGTGCCTTTATTCAGGTTGTTCACTGTGCCTAAAATGTTCTCCCTCCCCCACTCTGTCATCTAGCTTCCCTGGTTTCCTTCACATCTCGGCTGCATCCTGCCTTTTCCAGGGTCTCCCCTCTGACCTTCCTTCTGAGATTATCTTCTGTTTTTACCATGTAGCCCTGACATACACCCAGTTATTTGCACATTACCCCTCCCATCAGATCATGAGCTTCTTGAGGGGAGGGAATGATTCACTGCCTTTCTCTGTATCCCCAGCTTGCAGTGTAATACCTAGCACATAGTAGGTGTTTAAGAAAAGTTGGAAAAATAATTGAGTGACTGACTGACCTCTAAAAAGTCCCTTCTGACTTCGGCTCTAGATCTATGATCCTAAGCAAATCCCAAGGACTTTAGGAGGAAACGAGCACTTCCCAGCCCCCTCTAGCCCAGGGCTTCTTAACCTTTTTGGTGTCCTCAACCCTTCTGGCAGTGTGTCTGGGGAAACCCATGGACCCTTTCTCAGAATCATACTTTTAAAGGCATAAGATAAAATGCATAGGATGACAAAGGAAATCAATTATATTGAAACATAGTTAATCAAAATATATTCTATAAAAGTTCATGGACCCCAGGTGAAGAGCCCCTGCTCTACAAACTTTTCCCCTCCTTTTTCTCCCTTTTCCCAGCAAATGTTTAAGGCATTGTGGTCATTTTGGCACTCTGACATCATTTAACCTTACCTTCCCCCTTTCCTGACCGCCACTGATATTCACACTACACAGCTGGGCATAAGATCATGCCATGCCTCTTCATCCAGACCAGTTGCTAAAATTTCCTTGTGGAATCAACAGGAATAAGAACATGATGGTGGGGTACTATGGATTCTTTCACCTCACAAGCATAGGGTCATATTGGTCTCAGGGTCTGGAATAGGGTTAGTCCTTCAGGTAGGACTTCAGTCTTCACTGAAGGAGGATCCACGGGCCCTTGAAGAATTACTTATTCACATTTCACACAATCTTCATCTCATGCTTTTAGGGGCAGTTAAGTGATGCTAGGCCTGGAATCAGGAAGACTCAGGTTCAGGTCCAGCCTCAGATACTTACTAGCTATGCAACTGTAGGTAAATCACTAAACTCCTGTCTGCCTCAGTTTCTTTAACTATAAATTGGGTTAATAATAGCATCTACCTCTCAGGGATGTTGGGGGATCAAATAACATTTGCCAAGTGCTTAGCACAGTGCTTGGTTAGTAACTGCTTGTTTCCTTCCCTCCTTTTGCTTTTAAAACCTGGTACTGAGGAAAATGAAGTGATTGCTAAGTAGACAAGTAGAAAGAGGAAGCCCATTACCATGACAGCCCTTGGATAGGCAGCCTTGTGGGTCACCTAGTGTTTGAACTATTGTCCTCATGGGCAAAGAAATGCGTGCAGCTGGTCTACGGTCTTTCTGGTAGCTCCAACACAAAAGAACCAAGGAATTCAGGGAAGGAGAGCTCCCTAGTGAAAGGAAGACGTCTAACAATACCCAGGATCTGGTGCTTAATTAAAAACATTATGCAGAAAATATCGTGACTACCTTCTACAAAGCCTGTTCAGTGCTGACGGTGACAAGCATTTAGCTTTGAGAGTTAGATCGGTTCTGCAACATAATGAACCTGCAAGCTGTCAGGGGCTTAATGTCAAGGGGATTTTATTAGTAAGAACAGCAAGAAATCAAGTGTGTCAGGTAGCATTCCAATCTACTTTAATGGAAAACAACAGTATTTCTTGACATATCTTTATTTGGATAAAGAATTTTCTAAAAAAAAAATTTGTAATAATAGCTATTACATGTTTAACCTGTCTGATTGCTTATCGTCTCAGGAAGGGTGGAGGGGAAAGAGAGAGGGAGAGATAAAATTTTGAATTTGAAACATTTTTTAAAATACAAAAAAAAATGATTTTACATGTAATTGAGGAAAAATAAAATGTCATATATACTTAAAAATAACTGTTATTTGAGGCTTTTTGACAAACGTAGTCTCCATCTTGTGCTCTTGAGTACATGGCCCATTGGAATAAAGGGACCCAATTTGAATCCCAGCTGGGCCATTGATTAGCTTTGTGGCCTAGGGTACTTAACCTCTAATGAGAAGATTGGATTGAATGGTCTCTAAGAGTCTTCCACCAAGGTTTTGATGCAAGATCACTTCTAGGTCTGCATCTATGGTCCTTGTCCTCTAGGCAGCAGGGTGTTCTTAGTGCAAGGAGGATGAATTCAAGTTTGGCTTCACTTATTGGCCATGTTTTTGAAAAGTCATTCACGGAAAAGTACGTTTGCATATTGGGTCGGTATACTTTCCTATGGACCATTGTGACAATATCAGAAATGAAATCTCACAGGAAAAAGAATCAGCCACATTCCATGATAGAAATTGCAATTAAGTACGCCAATTTCACTTCAAAGAGAATTCTCTGAAAAAAGAAAAAAGCGAACTGGGACAGTTCCAGATCAATTAGTTCTATTTCACTCCCACTGAGAATAAAATTTGAAGAGAATGGAATCAAAAAAGAAAACTATGTGACTCACTTTTTTTTTTAGTGCTTTTAAGATTTGCAAAAATACTTTCCTTACAACAACCTTGAAAGGCAGGTAATACAAGGATTTTATTTTATTTTGGTTTCGTTCCACACCTATGCTTTCATCAGTGTAGGGAACTTGTGGGAAGGAAACTTCCTCCAGGTTGCAGATTTAGATAGGTTTTCAATTGACAGCTACAGAGAATTTCCCAGGGGCCTTAGGGGCTTGCCCATGATCACACAGAGTACAAGCAGTTTTTGTCCCCATCTCAAGGATGAGAAAATTTAACCTCTGCCTGTAAAATTTTATTAAAATTATTACTATAATGCATATTTCTTAATTTTGTTCTTTCAGTTATGCCCTCCATCGATCAAAATCTTGACCCATCTACAATTTGGTAGAAGGTGAACTTAAAAAATCCATAGAATTACAAAGGAAATAAAGCTATCAAAAAAATTTTTAAGCATCAAGTTCATGAACCCCAGGTTCAGAACCAGAGTAGATGACTTCTGAGGTCTCTTCCCCTCTAGATTTATCCTTCCATGAGGTCATTCATTCATTCTTCCATTTCTGAAGCTCCTTTTGCTTATAACATCCTTCTTCCTCCATACTCTTCATTTTCGATGCCTAACTCAAATTTTTCCTCCTTTATAAAGCCTTTCTTAAGTGCTCTATCCCTCAATGAACTTCTCTGACCCCCTACAGCACCCATTTTGTATCACATAATGCATCATGGAATTACAAATGTCTTGGGTTGGGAGAACCTTGTGTCCCTATCTAAGACAATAAGCTTCTTGAAGGCAATGCTTTGTGTTAGATTTCCTTCTTCCCCCAGGGCTAGCCACACTTGTTGTCTAGTGCCAGGTGGTCAACAGAACTTTCTTCTGTGGTTAGCAAACAGGACAAAGCACAAACATAATAAACATAGACTTGGGAATCCCAGTTGAACACTTGAATGAGTCAGCAACACTGAGCATCTCTGTAATTTGATCATAAGCTTATTAGTGACAATATAATATGTAAGAACCAGGAAGGAATGGTCAGGCCTAAACATAGTCTCCAGGAAATAAAGTGTCTCAAACAATTACAAGAAAAAAATATTTGAGTCTTGAACTCTATGATCTCTAAGATCATTTTAGCATCAAAAAATGAACAGTATATTCAAGCTAAAATGAACTTAGAGATCATAGAGTTCAAGGATTCTTCATTTGGAGTTCATGAACTTTTATAAAATTCATTTTGATGATTGTATTTCAATGTAATTGGCCTCCTTTGTAATCCTATGCATTTTATTTTATTCACTTAAAAACATTATTCTGAGAAAGGCTCCTTAGGATTTAGTCCCTAGAGTTCCAGAAAGGCAAATAAAAGAAAAAGGAAATAAACATTTATTAAGTATCTACTGTGTGCTAGGTACTTTACAACCCTATATGGTAAATATTATGATTCTATTTTATAAGGAAACTACAACAGAGGTTAAATGATTTGCCTATGGCTGCGCAGCTAACAAACTTCAGAGGCTCAACATGAATTCAAGTTCTTCTGACTCTATGTCCAAGGTTGTATTCCCTGTACCACCTCACTGTCTACTGACAAAGAAAAAAAGAGTAAGAATCCCTGTTATTGACAGAAAAGGAAAATTACCAATGTTGGAGGGGATGTCAAAAAATTGGAACATTAATGCCCTGTTGGTAGAGTTGTGAACTGATTCTAGAAAACAATTTAAAACTATTCCCAAAGGACTAGAAAACTGTGCATACTTTTGACCCAGCAATACCACTAAGTCTATATTCCAAAGAGATCAAATGAAAATGAAAATGATCTATATACACAAAAATATTTATAGAAGCTCTTTTTGTGGTGGCCAAGAATTGGAAATTGAAGAGATGCCCACCAATTGAGGAAGGGCTGAACAAGCTGTAGTATACAATTGTGATAGAATATTATTGTACTATAAGAGATGACCAGCAGGGTTTTTTTTTAAGAGACAGAATAAATATTTGTCTCGTTGAGTCTTTAGGGCTAGAAAGCTTGACTAAAAACCACAGAAAGCAAATTACATTACCACTGACTCTCCCTTTCACCTTTTGCTTTCTAGGTCCAGTGTAAATTATTCCATATAATCCAATGTAGGGTGAAACCGGAGCCCATAGAAAGTGTCCCTACCTCCAAACTTTCCATTTCTGATCCGTCTGCCCTAGGTCCTTATGGAGCTAAGAATAACAAGCAGGTTGATTTTTTTAAAAACCTGCAAGACATATATGAAGTGAACCAACGTAAAGTGAGCAGAGCATTGTATACAGTAACAACAATGTTGTACGATGGTCAACTGTGAATGACTTAACTATTGCCGGCAAAACAATAACACAAGACAATTCCAAAGGACTTGAGATAAATGATCAATCTTACCTTCTCAAGGAGGGAGAACGGGAAGGAGGGAGGGAATTTGTAACTCAAAAATTATAGAAAGAAAAAACCAAATGTTAAAAATTGTTTTTACATATAATTGAGAAAAAGAAAATAAAACATCCTTTAAAGCAAAGAATCCTTGTTCTAGTTACCCCCTCACTTTACAGAAGAGTAAACTGAGAATGAAAAAGAAAAAATTGTTTGGTCATATAAGAAATAACAGATATGGTATTCAAACCCAGTTTTTCTAACTCTAAGCAAAATTTGTTAACTTTGCTGGAATAAGGTCACAGTGACAGGCTATATATATATATATATATATATATATATATATATATATATATATATATATATATATA
>CM053769.1:136706223-136726869 GCA_028658325.1 Potorous gilbertii | reverse complement strand
GGGGGAGGGGACAAATGGGGAGAAAATTTTGGAACCCAAAATCTTGTGAAAATGAATGTAAAAATTTAAATAAATTTATTAATTAAAAAAATGAATAAATAAATAAATAAATAAAAATTAAAAAAAATAAAAATTCAAAGAGACACAAAAAAAAAGAAGGAACGTTTACTCAACAATAAAGAGTTCATTTCCATGAAATTGAAAAAAAAAAGAAGTCAAAAAAGAGAGGAAAGTCTATATAATAATAAAAATAGCCATGATTTATATAGCACTTTAACGTTTACAAAGTATTTTACAAATAGCCCATTTTATCTTCATAACAACCCTGGAAGGTTGATGCTATTATCACCTCCACTTTATTGATGAGGAAACTGAGACAGACAGTGGTTAAGTGACTTACTTAGGGTCACACATCTAGGAAATATTTGAGGTCAAATCTGAACTCTGATCTTCTTCATTCCAGGTCCAGTGCTCTCTCCAATGTATCACCTAGCTACCAAAATATTTATAGCAGCTCTTTCCATGGTAGACCAAAACTTGCAACTAAGTTGGTGTCCTCCTATTGGAGAATGGCTAAATGAATTAATGGAATATTATTGTGTGATTAAAAAGTTGATGACATTTCAGAGGAAAGTGGGAAGGCCCCTACAAACTGATGCAGAGTAAAGTGAGCAAACATTGGATAATTTATATACTACCCATTACAGAGAATTACACATTCACACATTACAGAAAAAATAACCTTGAAAAACTTTTAGAACTCAAGTCAACACAATAAACCGGGATAAATCAGGAGTCCAAAAGATTGAAGATGAAAGATATGTTCCCTCCTAATAGAGAGGTGACAAACCTTAAGTACAGAAAGAGACATCTATTTTTGGACAGTGAGAATAAGGGAATTTATTTTGTTGACATGGAAATATACATATGTATGTATATATATACATACATATACATATATGTGCCTTTATTTGCTTAATGGGAAGAGGAGATAATGGGAGGGAAAACAGGAATAAAAAATTAAAAATAGAGATTGTTGGTAACTTTGGAGAGAAAAGTTTCAGTCCAGAGAAGTCAGAAGCCATATTGAAGGGGCTGAGAAGTGAAAGAAGAGAAAATGAAGACGTGTAGACAACTTTTTCTTGGATTTTGAATGAGAAAAGAGCAAAGATAGGGAAAAATAGCACAAAGTTTGGTGCAGTGAAAGTTTGGGGGTTTTTTGAAGATGGGAGAGTTAGAAATGTTTGGAGACAGTAGAGAAGGAACCAACAGATAGAGAGAGGGAGAGAGAGACAGAGACAGAGACAGAGAGAGAGGACAGGGGAGGGGGAGGGAAAGAGAGGGCGAAATACAGAGGGAAAGGGGGACAGAGGATGGGAGAGAGAGAGATTTGCCTAGTGGCTTCGGGGCACACAAATATCTCCTACAGAAAGTGATGGTTGAGCTGATGCCTAAAGGAAACTAGGGATTCTAAGAGGTGAAGGTGTAGAGGAGGTCTAGGCTAGTACAAAGTCATAGAAATGGAAAATGGAGCATCATGTCTGAGGACCAACAAGTGTGACTGGACCATAAATCGGTGCAGGCTAAGTGAGGCAGGAGGGGAACAATTTGTGGGGAGTTTTAATGCCAGGAAGAGAGGTTTCTCTTTGATTCTAGAAGTAATGGAGAGCTATTGAAATTTATTGAGGATGACATAAAGGAGAAGAGATGAAGAGTTGTGCTTTAGGAAAATCACTTTGGCAACTGCGTGGAGGATGGATTAGAATGGGTAAAGACGTGAGTCAGGGAGACCAATTAAGAAGTTATTCCCATAGTTCAAGCAAGAACTAGGGTCATGTCTAGCAATGTATGCAGTATTCTATCCTCGTAGTCCCCCACCTCTCTGTCAGGAGAAAGGAGGTATTCATTGATTGACAAGGTGATGCTTTGGTTATACCATAGTGTAATAGAAAGAGAATGAATTGACTGTGGAACACACAAAACCTGGGTTCAAAACCTAGCTCTCTCCTGTGCCTTACTCCTTTTAAGTCTCATTCTTCTCCCCCCTGAGAGATAAGAAAATTTAAACTAGATGATCTCAAAGATCCCTCTTATTCTAAACATTATAATCCTGGGAATTCCCATTGCCTTCATCCTGGGCTTGGCCTCTAGAGCATTCTATTGTCACATGTCATAAATGCTCATCCTTAAAGACTAGGTAGACATTTGGCATATGAAGGTATCATGGTATACTAGGTAGCTCACTGGCTCAGAAGTCAAAGGATCTAAGTTCAAATCTCACTTCTGACACTTACTGCCTGTAGGAAAGTAATTGGGAAAGTGATTTAATTTCCCTGGGCCTCTGTTTCTTCATCTGTAAAATAAGAGGGAGGAGGGTTGGACCAGATGGCCTCTGAGGTCAGTTCCGCTTTAGATCTACAGTCCTATAATGAAATGCTACTGTACCAAAGGAAAGGACAAATATGAAAAATTCAGAGAAACTTGGGAAGAATTGTATAGAATTAAATAATGGGCAGCAAGGTGGCACTGTGGGGTAGAGCACCAGGCCTAGAGTCACGAGTGCAAATCCAGCCTCAGACACTTAGTAGCTGTGTGACCCAGGGCAATTCACTTAAACCTGTTTGCCTCAGTTTCCTCATCTGTAAAATGAGCTGGAGAAGGAAATGGCAAATCTCTCCAGTACCTCTGCCAAGAAAACCTTAAATGGAGTCACAAAGAGTTGGATAAAATTGAAAAATAACTGAACAACAATTAAATGAGCATAATGAATGATTTGTTTCTTATGTGTGAAGCATGAGGCTAAGTGTTAGTGATACATATTGAAAAGCAAGACAGTTCCAGCTTTCAGGGAACTCATGGTCTAATTAGGGGACAAAAACCCTTTGAGAAGGTTTCAGTTGCCCATCAGATGGAAAGGCCCAGAGGTCCTTGGGGTAGAGAGGCCAAGCAGATTATAATATGATTTCAGAACCAAAAGAACAATTTTAAAAATGACTCTAATGATATAAAAGAAAAGGTCAAAAAGAAGAGATGAGGAGACAGAGCCCTCTCCTCCTGGTAGACATGTAGGAAGCTACCATGGGAGAATGGTGCATAGATCATCAGACATGGCTGCTGAGTAAGTTGGTTTTACTGAGTTATTTTCCTCTGTTTCATTGTTGGAGGTTACGCATAAAGACATGACTGTGCTATAAAAACAAGTCATTAATGAACTTTTTAAAAAAAATGAAAGTCCATCATTCTACTCAATAAGGATACTCTGACTCCTGCAGACCCCATTGGGAGGTGGGAAGGAGACTAAATATGTAGTAGCTACTATGAATCAGGCTTTACAAATATTACACCATTTGATCCTCACAACAACTCTAGGAGCATAATGTTAGTAGAATAGGAAGATCTTCCCCACCCATTAATAGGCCTGACACATGGAGTCTGTAATCATATGGAGCTCAGAATGGGAGGAGCTTGCCCAAGGAGGAGAGAGAGAGAGAGAGAGCACGAGAAGAGAGGGAAAGCTGGCAGAGCAGAGAGAAAGAAGCAAGTTGTGAGTGGGAGCAGTTGGCCCAAGGAACAGAGCAAGAGAAAAGCAAGCTGTGAGTGGGCAAGGAAGGAATTTGTCGGAGGAACTTGTTTTTGTGGAGAGGCCTGACAGAAAGAAGGTTTAAGATATCATGCACTCCCTGGATTAGTGATAGGTACCCTGTTAAATCTTACCTCCTCGTATTCTAATAATGTCTCAAATAAATATTTTGGTTTTGTCTTTGAGGAAGAGAGTTATTTATAATTTGTGAATTTACCCTGGAAATAATGTATGCATATTCATAGTGGCTGCTATGGGTATTACTTTGGAGTTACAAGGAGGTAAGAGTTAATACTATTCACATTTTTTATAGCTGAGGAAACTGAGGTAGACAGAGGTTAGATGACTAGACCAGAGTCATATAGCTAGAGAGGATCTCTGGCTGGGTTTGAACTCAGGCCAGCACCCTATCCACTGCACTGCCCACCTGGAGACAGTTATCTCTAATAGTAAAGAAGAGATATCCTCAAGCTTTCTGTTCATCTTAAATACTTTGCTCCAAGTGAGCTTGCTTTTTCATTCCTGATCCAGGAGGTGACCACTTTTGGAACTTTTTTCTTGGAAAATAAAGCTTTATCTATGATCTATTAAGGCAGAAAATGAATGGAAATTTGGAAAAAGAAGGTCAAGGATCTATCCTTGGTCCTACTCCCAGGAGAATGGACTATGACAGAGGAAAGGGAAGAACAGGTCAACTCATTAGCAACACTATGGGTCAGATGAAGATCTTGGGAGTTTCTTAACAAGATGAAGATCTTGAAGAGTCTTCTATTTGAGGACCATATGTTATTTTCAATCAGACAAGGGGTTGAGGGAACCAGGGATGCTTTACCTGGAGAAGAGAAGCTTAAGACAAGACATGACAGCTATCTTCAAATATTTGTAGGGCTGTCCTCTGGAAGTCTGTTTGCCCCTGGAGGATAAAACCAAAGTCAATGGGTAGAAGCTGAAAAGAAGCTAACCAAGCCTCAATATGAGGAAAGCAAAACAACTTCCTAAGGATGAGCTGTTCCCAACCTCGAGCTAGGGGCTCTACATCCTTGGAAGACTTCAAGCAAAGACTGGATGATGACTTGTTGGGTATGTCAATGACTCTGGAGAAATCCAGATTTGTAGACAAGTCAAGACATCACCTATGATGTCATTTGTATTCAGAGAAAAAGGACAACCAAACAATATTATGGTGTGGAATAGACAGTTGCTGAACTCCCCTCTACCTCTCAAAGTCTATGATTGTGTTTCAATGATTTTTCTAAATCTGAGAACACATCTGTCTTTGTATCACCAGTGATTGGCACATGGTAGGCACTTAATAAATGATGATTGACTGACTGACAGTTGTCCTATCTTCACTGCACTAATTCTATTTCATTGTGACTGTCAGAAAATTGAGGTACTTCAGAGTTAAGGGGAAGTATCAGTCCTCTCAGAGGGAGACACAGCTATTCCATTGTTCTTTCTGTCATGGGTTAGAGTGAGCCTAGAAAGAGCACAAAGTTATCACAATTCCATGAGGTTGGTAATGCTGGTCATTGGCACTGGAAAGTCAGAAGCTAACCTGAATGTGCTGAGTGCAAGAGCACGGAAGGATGGGCAGCAGCTGGAACGTTTCTGTTTGTTTTTGCTTTTGCTTTATATGTTATGCTGAACCTAAACACACACACACACACACACACACACACACACACACACACAAACTAGCATTTCCATATCCACTACAGAACAACAAAAAGATTACATATAAAATTTCATCTTCATTTCATACTACTTACATTATACATATTTTTGAAAAGTATGTAATATATTCTACACATTACTTTCTTGAGGGGGAGGGTGTGTGAAAGCAGACTCTTGGGCTTGGGACTGCCTCAGGGTCATGCAGTTAGTAAGTGCCTGAGGCCAGTTTGGAATCAGGTCCTCCTGATTCCAGGGCCAGTGCTCTATCCACTTTATCACCTAGCCACCCCTCACACATTTCTTTCAAAATTATCCTGCTTAGGGGTATCTAGATGAGTACTGGCCCTAGTCAGGAGGACCTGAGTTCAAATTTGGACTCAGACACTTGACACTTACAAGCTGTGTGACCTTGGGCAAGTCACTTAACCTTGGGCAATTCACTTAGCCTTGCCTTCCCCCTACAAAAAAAACCCAAAACTTAAAACTTTTTTTTTATAAATGGCCCTCTATTTTTAGCATCACTGTGGCTAATCCTTTCCCTGCCTCCCCTCACCTATCCTATGAATAGCTGAGAGAGAGAAAAACCATAACAAACAGTCAACCAAAATAGATCCTCACAGAGGCCATGACCAAAAATCTAAGTCTCTATCTTTAGGGTGGGGATTTTTTTTAAATGCCTTAGGTCTCAATGTAGAGATTCAAGAGTAAGTCTATGAGGAACTCTGACTGTGCATTTTTGGAGAGAGTGAGTGAATGGATGGAGGAAGGTAAAAGGGTGGAGATTGAAGGCTTGGGAGTAGTAAGGTCTTTCTGGAGTGCCCTAAGACTAGAGAGTGAGAGCAGGTGAATATGACCTCTGGGTGCCCTGCAGGGATGCAGAACTTACCTGGAGTGTTCTTTTCCAACATAATCATTAGCAGTTAAGTGCCATGGGGCAGAGAGCACAGGATTTGGAGGCCAGAAGACCTATCTCAGACATTTAATCCTTATGGGATACTGGACAAGTCATTCAATCTCTCTTAGACTCCAGTTTCCTCATCAATAAGATGGAGATAATGATAGCAACCATTTCACATGGTGGTTGTGAGGATTAATATAGATGCTAACTGTTATCATTACGTGGTGTTTGGATGTAGATAGGATTTATGAACTGAATATGAATAGAAACATGTTCCCCTGTGTGATGCCTTCTTCCCCCTCCCCCCACCCCAAATCCATGAGTCATGCACAGATAACAGACTATTTTCGTCTAATACAATTTAGCTAAATCATTGGCAAAACTGAGCTCACCTCCAGGTTTCCCTTATCCAAAGACAGGGCCTTGGGGTGGAATCTGTAGCTGGCCTAATGTTAGACATAAACCAAAACACAAAGAAGGAATTTTGAGAAGGAATCCACACTAGTGTGAGGGGAAATTTAAAAACTAAATAGTGATTGCCCTTTGGCATTATCAGAGCTCTGGGGGCAGCTGGAGATGTCTTGCTTCTCCAGCCAAGTCCCTCTCCTGGTGGAGCTGCTCTCTGGATCCTACTCCAGGAGGGGCCGTTTCTATAGCAATCCTGCCTCTGCTGACAGGAAGCTAAATACATAATTAAAGCAAATAGAAGTCCAAGATGTTGTTAACCCTAGAGAGAAGAGCATGGGAGGATGATCGATTTTACTCTCCAGGGTAAATATTGGCTGTTGTTTTGACAAAGAGAATGTTTAAATATTTACCTGGGGGAACCTCAGGCAACAGAAGTCTCAAGGTTGCTTTTTTTCCCCCTTTTTCGGGAAACTATTATCCAGAAGGGCCTCCCACTCTAGGGATGGCAGAGATGACCAGGTTGATTATGAGGCAGCAGATGTTACCATTCAGCCACCACTGAGAGGAGAAATCATTGCAGAGAAGGGACCCACATTCCTCACCATCACCAATAACTGTAGACCAACTGCCACCAGCAGGCACAAAGAGACAAGAGGCTAGGAAATGGCAGTAACCACCTGTCTTGCTTCCAGACCAGCCCTCATAGTCATCGCTGGAGTGGACAACTCCTGTGGTGAAGGAGTCAGCCATCTCCACCAGAGATGATGCTAACTACCCACCACACACAGAGCAGGCAAGCCAATCTAGATAATGCAGCAAGTCTCAGGGTTAAACAGAAAGCAGCATGGGCCAGGCAAGTCAAACTAGCACCACCATGCCCATCATTCCCCTTGGATCCTGATGAAGACAGCTCAGGACTCTGAACCCAAGAGCCTTGAATAGCAATGATTTCTCCTGCCCAGTACCCTCAGCCATCATCCTGGGAAGTCACTCCATGTGGAAACATCTCTCTGACAGCTGCTCCTGCAGGTACTATGGCCATGGCCCCTGAAGATCCAGAAAAGAAAGTTCTTGTTACCAAAACCTTTGCCACTCTCAAATGGCTTCACATTGGAAACACATGATTTTATCAGTGGAATGACATTAAGGAAGGGGCATTACCTGGTAGTAACTTGATTTGCCACTGTGTTCTAAAGGAGTGTTCCATGGAACTTGTAGCCAATAATTAGTGCATTGTACACAATAAATACTTCAAAAATACTTCATTCATTCTGCGCTCTATGACTAGAAGCTATTTGCTACAGAGGGTACCCAACTGTCTGATACCTTTGTCTACCTGACTCCCGGTATGCACCTCTCATCAATTATCTGTTTGTGGCCATCATCACCTAGGTCCCAAGTCAATCTCTCTCAGTAGATCAATCTAAGCATTTATTAAGCACCTGCTAGGGATAGAGTACATAGAGTACCTGGCCTGAAGTTAGGAAGATTCATCTTCCTGAGTTCAAATCCAGCTTCAGACACTTACCAGCTTTGTGACCCTGGGGCAAGTCATTTAACCCTGTCTGCCTCGGTACCTCATCTGTCAAATGAGCTGAAGGAGGAAATGGCAAACCAGGAGAACCCCAAATGGGTTTAGGAAGAGTCAGACACAACTGAAATGACTGAACAACAATAAAGAGTACCTATTCTGTGCCAGATACTATCATAGGTTCTAAGAATACAAAAGCAAAACATTAAATAATTCCCTGTTTTCAAGAGGTTTATTTATTATCTATTTTTAGTTATTTATATTCTGTGAGAAGAAACAACATCTACAACATAGATAATATATATCCAGAATAAATATATTTTTAAAATTACAAAATAATGTTAAACAAATACAAGACAAAAAAAACCCTCAGGGATTGATATTACACAAAAGGGAGAAGGACATGACAGTTGCTGAAATTGAGATAATGTTGCTGCCTCTATCAGGAATTCTTAAGCTGAGGATCTAAATAAACGCTTACTACAATTCTATTGTAACTGTATTTCAATATAATTGGTTTTTTTTATAATCTTAAGGACTTTTAAAAATTTTATGCATTTAAACACAGTCTGAGAAGGGGTTCCCAGGCTTCACCAGACTGCCAAAGGAATCCATGACATAAGAAAGGCTAAGAATCCTCAAAGTCTATCAAAGTTTTTCTTTGCTGTTAGATCTATGTTGTCTCCTGTGGCTCCTGATTTCTTGGTTCCCATAGACTAGTTGTTAGTCTATGCCTATCTAAGTTAGCTCCTTAACTTCTCTGACTTTTCAATTTACTCACCTATAAATGAGATTAGAGAGTTTACCTCTAAAATCTTTTTCTGTCCTGATATTCTATGATTTGTAAGCTCAGATGTCTCACAAGATTAAAATAAATTTACAATTAGTTTTAATTAGTTTCATCTTGCAAGATTAAAATGAGTCCACAATTTAGCTTTAATTTAATTTAATGTAATCATTTTTGTGGACTTGTTTTTAACAGAATTATCAAGAACAAGGAGATGGTAGAAAACTTTGGCCACACACATTAAACCTCAGTTGCCTTCTCTGTAAAATGGAGGTAATGCCGCCTGTTGTAGCTTACAGAGTTGTGAAGCTCCTGTGAGGTGAATCCCATGATACACTTGACAAATGCCAGGTTGTTATTGTCATTCATCAAATATTACAATCTTTGTGTGATGTGTAACCTAGACACGAGAGATGATACAAAGATGAATAGGATGGTGATGGTGAGGAGGAGGAGGAGGGGGAGGAGGAGGAAGAAGGAGAAGGAGAAGAAAGGAGGAGAAGGAGAAAAAGAAGAAGAATTGGGGAGGATGAAGAAAAAGGAGGAGGAGAAGAAAAAGAAAGGAGAAGGAGAAAAAGAAGAAGAATTGGGGGAGGAGGAAGAAAAAGAAGGAGGAGGAGGAGGAGAGGAGAAGGAGAAGAAGAATAAAAAGGAGGAGAAGAAGAAGAGGAAGAAGAAGAAGAAAGAGAAGAAGATGGAGAAGAAAAAAGAGAAGGAGGAGAAGAACAAGAAGAAGAAGAGGAGGAAGGGAAGGAGGAAAAAGAAGAAGACAGGCTTCCTGTCCTTAGGAAACTTAAAACCTGATAGGACAGAAAAGACATATAAATAATAATGCATCAGAGAATATTATTAGTGTCATGAGAGGTATCAAAAACTATGGGCCTTCTGAGGTAGGCATGAATCAGGAATCCGCCACCTTTGGACAAGTTGTGAAGGGCTTTGAGCAGGTAATAGGGAGCTGCTGGAATTTATTATGATGGGGGGGGGGAGGAGAAGGGGTGACACAGGCAGATCTGTGTTTTAAGAATATCATTTTATGACAAGCAGGTGAACTTCAGAAAAACCTGGAAAGACTTATATGAACTGATGCAGAGTGAAATGAGCAGAACCAGGAGAACACTGTACACAGTAACAGCCACAGTGCACTCTTCTCAGCAACAAAAGGGTCTAAGACAACTCCAAAGGACTTACAATGGAAAATGCTATCCACATTTGGAGAAAGAACTTTGGGAGTCTGAATGCAGAGGGAAGCAGACTATTTGTTCTCCTTTTCTTTTGTTGTTTTATTTTGTTTCTTCTTTCTTGTGGTTCCTCCCATTAGTTCTAACTCTTCTTTATATCATGACTAATGTGAAAATATATTTAATATGAATGTACAAGTAAAAAATAAGAATATTTTAGCAGCTGTGTAGAGAATGGATCAGAAAGGGGAGAGGTTGGAGGGAGGGAGACCAATGAGGCTGTTTAGAATAGACTAAGCTAGAGGCAGTAAGTCCCAAAACTAGGGTGGTATGGAGAGAAGGGGATCGATTCAAGACATGTTATGGAGGTAGAATTGCTATGACTTGACAGCTGATTGGGTAAGGGGAGTGAAGGGTGATGCTAAGATTGTAAGCATGAGTGACTGCAAGAAGGGTGATATTTTTGACAGGAAAATAGGGAAGTTTAGAAGATGTTGCTGTTGGTTGATTGGTTTTGTTTTGGGGATGAGGGGAAGGCCAGAGATGAGATAGAGTTCTGCGCTGTACATGTTGAATTTAAAGTTCCTAATAGGGGATACATCCAGTTAAAATTTTCCAATAGGCAACTGGTGATGTAGGACTGGATCATAGGAGAGGTCCTTGTCACCTCTCATTCCAGCTTGCTTTCAAACTACCTTTCTGGTCCATTTATGCACAATTTCCCTTGACATACTTTATAGTCTAACCAGAACAATCTCCTTGATGTTCCTCACATATAACATTCTGTGTCTCATCTCCATACTTTGTATACAGACTGTCTCACCATATCTGAAAGTCACTCTGTCACCATTTCCACCCCTTCAGTTTATTGATTGTTGGTAGTGATGGCATGAAGAGGTAGCTAGATGACTCAGTGGATAGGGAGCTAGACCTAAGTAAGGAAGCTCTGAGTTCAAATTGGACCTCACATACTTACTAGCTATGTGACCCTAAGCAAGTCACTTAACCTCTATTTGCCTTCGTTTGCTGGAGAAGAAAATAACAAACCACTCCAGTATCTTTGCCAAGAAAACTGACAGTTTTGGCATGTATAGTCCATGGAGTCATAAAGAATCAGAAATGATTGAATAATTGAACACAGAGTGACAGTGTGAACACAGAAAGAAGGATGGATATGAAATCAACGTTTCAGTTGGCCCTGTCCCCTAACATGATAGACCCAGGCACAATTTAAGGAATGTAAAATGTCTTGGATTTATGCTCCCATCCACCAAAGAATGCCTGAAAATGTTTCTGTCTGGCTCATTTTTAGATCGATCCCTTGGTTACCCTACAAATTCAAAGACCTTGGAAATAAGAAAACAAAGCCCAGAAAAAAATGGTAAAAGTGCCCCTTGACCTTCAGGAAAGCTCCCTTCCAGCTTTGGGATAGTGTCAAGTGAGTCTCACTTTCCCAAAGGTCTAGATAATGAGTTACTCACAGTGCCAAGAAAGGGATGGGCCTGGGTCCCCTGCTGCACCAATCTCTTCTTTTTTTGTCCTGAAAGGGCAACATCCATCAGCTTGTTACTCTTCATTGTGGTTCTGTTACATTTTCAGCATCTCCTTTTGGAACCAGTGGGCTCCTCAGTAAATGACATTCTCTGCAGGGGGAGAGGAGATACTCAAGCCTCTCTCCAAGCCCTGCAGGCTACTGGGGCTCTTCTCCTCACCATCCTTATGTTCCTTCTTTTATCCAAAAGCAGATCCCTTCTTGTATCTCCACCATAGGCATCCTGACAATAGCTAGCACTTTACAAATGTTACCTTCTTCCATCCTCATATCAACCCTGGAAGGTAGGTATTATCATTAACCCCATTTTAGAGAAGAAGAAACTGAGGCAGACAAATTAAAATACAGGTAATGAGTTTCTGGGGCAAGATTTGAATTCATTTCTTCCTGCCTCAAGGTCCAGTGCTCTATCCATGGCATCCTCTGACTGTCCTAAATGAGGGAGGGAGTCAGGCTTACCTGCCTCCCTGTGGCCCAAGAGATGATGTGGAGATACTATTTAGAGGACTGAGCAACTAGCTGAATATGTAAGGTTGAGAAAGACAAATCAAAGAGGAGGCTAAGGCTTTAAGCTTAGGTAACAGGCAGGATGGTGGGTGACTGGGAGCATCAGCTTCCCTGGAAGCATAGCCTATCTGTCATCTCCTACACAGGCTTTTCCTGTTTTTTCAGGTTATTAGGTACTCCTCTCTGAATTTTCTTATATATGTGCATCAGGAGAGGTAACTGTAATTGTGAATAACTGTATGTGTACAGTAGGAGAGATAATTGTGGAACTACTTGTATGTTTGAATCAGGAAAGGGAATTGTAACTGTAACTACTTAAATATGTGGCCAAGAAGAGGAACATGGTGTATCAGAGAGTTGGGCTTGGAACGGAGAGAAATGATTATTAATAACCAATTATGAGGGATATCCAGGTTTTTTCCCAGTCCTGTTCCCTTGTTCAAAGCCCAGCCTTTGAAGGATATTACTGACCTCTGCCAAAAATTCACCCCACCTAGACCATCTTCTAAGGTGAATTCCTGCCCACTCAGGCTATTTGGGTGGAGGCAGATCCTTTGTCTAGATTGCCCAAGGCTGGGTGTAGTCTAGGTGTACAGATAGCCTTTTTGTTCAGGTGACATGGTATCACTCAGCCCCTCATTGGAATGAGCTCACTTCTCACTGTTAACATTCATTTTCTCATTAATTGTTAACCAGAGCTGATTGCCACCCTTAAGAGTACTCATTTTTCCAAGGGCATATAAACTTTGAGCTCATTTTGGCATTCAAGAGTGCTATGATGCCTTTGATTAATAAAATGCTAGCATTATTAATAAAATAATTAATTACCCAGAAACTACATCTCTCCAACTCTTTAAATGCCACAGAATCAGGTAGACCTGTGTGACTCTGGGCACATGGTTGAATCTCTCTTGGCCTCAGTTCTCCAGTGAAGGGTTTGCCTTAGAGGCCCTATAAGGTCCCTCCTAGCTCTAAACCCAAGGTTCTGTGTGGCATCCATTCTCTTGCCCATAAAATTCCAGCTCCTGGAGGGCAGAGATTATTTCATTTTGTCTTTATAGCCTCTGAACCTAGTACAGTGACTGGCCCAAAAAGGCATTTAGTTGATGTTACAATGAATTGGTGTCTTTCTTCAACAAAAATTGAAAAATTTGGAAGACTAAATTTAAGGGGGAAGATGATGAACAATAATTTTTTTCTTCCTAATATTCTAGAAAATTTACTATCCATAGGTTCCCAAAGTGGGCCATGTATCCCACTGGGGAGTGTTGGAATGATCCAGGGGGTTGGTAATAGCCTTGAGTGTAACTGAATAAAAATAAAGATTAGTCTAACCTAACCCCAGAGGGGCATTGACTAAATTTTTTTTAAAGGGGGCAGTAGACCAAATAAGTTTGGGAACCTCTGAATATAACCTGGTACCTGATCACAGCATGTCTTGTATTTGTCTTTAATTTTCATGTAGCAATCTTGACTCCCTGACTTGACTGAGAGTTCCCCAAGGTCAGTGATTGTGTCTTCCCTTCCTTTGTGTTGTACATCTACCCAGAATAAGGGATTGTTATGTTATATACAACAATTTTTTTAAATCTTGCTTTGAATTAAGATAGTTACTATTCCTTTACCAAGAAGTCAGTTGGAAAGGACTATGACTGTGGTAGCTAAAATCATGCTTCGAACAGGCTCCCCTCTTAGGAGGAGTGGGTATCCAGGTTCTAAATCCTATTACAGTAAATATGATTTATTTTTCCCTCTTGGTGATCTCATTGACAAAATTAAATATGGCCTTTGTTCAGGTTGGTTGGTTTAGGAATTAAGAGGCTTTTATCTCACCAGAATCCCTACAATTCACTGTGAAGCTTCAAAGGTTGCCCAGTGCTAAACCTTTCCATGAACTTCCTCATGGAAGTGGAGGCAGGGCAGGACTACTAGTCACTTCCCTTCCCTGGTTCACAAAGGCCAAGAATAGTGTGTGTTGTTTGATGAGGCCTAGGATGTCACCTGTCCTCGCAAGAGGCCTGCTGGAATTGTGAGAACTTGACAGAGGACCTAGTCCTCACTCCCATCCCCTTCTCCTCAATGTGCTATAGTCACAGCCAAGAGCCTTTCTAGAACCCAGCCCGCACTTCCCAATCCTTATTATCCACCCCAAGAATTATGGTTAAACCCAGGACAGAAGGCAAACAGCACCTGTCCTAGAATCAGTAAGCAATGAGTCCATCCAACTATACTAAAAGTGTGTGTGTGTGTGTGTGTGTGTGTGTGTGTGCTCAAAATCAGCCCTTTATAACCCACCCCCTCATACCTTTCCAGTCATATTGTACCTTACTCCCACCCACATACTCTATAATCCAGGGTCACTGGCCCCTGGGCTGTTCTGCAAACAGGACTGTCCATCTCTCAGCTCTGGGCATTTTCTCTGGCTGTCTCCCATGACTGGAATGCTCTCCTATCTCATCTCTGCCTCCTGCCTTCCCCAGCTTCCTTTAAGTCCCACATAAAATCCCTCTGTTAATCATTTCCTATTTATCCTGTTTATAGCCTATTTTTACATATTTACATGCTTGTTGTCTCCCCCATTAGACTGTGATCTCTTTGAGAGGCTGTCTTTTATTTGTTGTACCCCAGGGATTAGTATAGTGCCTAGAACATAGTAGGCACTTAATAAATGCTCATAGAATAACCATGCTATCAAAGATTTAGAGATGAAAGGAACCTTAAAAGGTCATATAACCTGACACCCTCCCTTCATTTTATAAACTAAGAAACTGGGAGTCAGAAAATCCTGGGTTCCAATCCTGTCAGAGACACTTACTTGTGTGACCCTGGGCACATCACATAAACTCATCTATAAAATGACAGGATTGGATTCTATTATCTCTATATCCATGGATTCTATTAAACTGAGGGCAAAAGAGGTGAAGTGACTTCATCCTTTGTATTTATAGGCCCCTGCACATAGCACGTTGGCCGGTACACAGTAGGTACTTCATACTTGCTCACTGCCTGATGGATTTCTAAACTCTGACCTAAGTCCTCTGACTCCCAATCCACGGCCCATCTGATGGTGCCATTTTGTTCCCTCTCTGGTCAGTTTAATGGCTAGGACCCAGCCCCCACTTGTGTACTCAGATTTAACTTTCACCTGGGTTCACTCTATCCAATATTGATCTTAAACATCGACTCTAATTCTCTATTTAGCCATGGTCTTTGATTTGGCCAGAAATCGACACTGGCCTCATTTTTGCCCTTTGGCCTGACTGTAACCACATTTTTTGTCATTGTTGTTGACAGATCCATGAATTCATTGGTTTAGGGGGCTCTTCCTAAGGAACTTCCCCTGCCACTGCTGATGGGTACCTTCTCTTCAATGTCTTAGTCTTAGCAAGTTGACTAGGATACTGAGAATCAAAGAATCACATTAGCACACTTAATTTCATCACCCCTACCTAGATTATGACAACAGTCTCGCAATTCATTTCCATGTCTCAATTCCTCCCCCACTCCACTCTGTCCTCCAAATGCCTTCCACAGGGAATTTCCTTAAATGCACGTGACCATGCCACTCCCCCATCAATAGACTCCATAACTGCAGCTTCAAGGCTCAAGCACAAACCCTGCCCCTTTTGTTTTTAGAACCCTTCACAAGCTGACACCAACCTCTCAGTCCAGTCACATTGGATATTATCCTTCCTAGCTTTGAATCAGCCAAAGTGACCAAAAGGAACCTGCTGTTCCTTCCACATGGAACTCCATCTCCCATCTCCATGCTTTTGTACTAGTTGCTTCTTATGCCTGGAATATATTTCATCCTTACATCCATCTAACAGCATCTTCCTCTTCCTACTTCAAGTCCATCAAATATCACCTCTCCCAAAATTAGCTCTCTAGTGTCTCACTCTAGTGTCACTCACTCTAGTGTCCTTTCTAAATACCTTGTATTTTGTTAGACTTGTTAATATATGTCTTGTTTCCTGGTGGTGACATAATCTTCTGGTGAGAAGAGATTGTTTCTTTCCTTGTATTTGTAACTCTAGTGCCAAGCCCATAGTAGGAATTTAATACATTCTTGTTGATTGATAGGTCCCAGGTAGGATCTTAATTCAGTTGTGCCAGTCTCAGGTCAGTTCTCTTCCTCTCCACATAGCCAGCCATGCAGCCCCAACATCACTGCCACAACATTCCTGAGTGCAACTGAATCACATTAAAATGTAATTTAGAAATAGTTGACAAAATAAATGAAAACACAATAGGATGTAGATAACGTTAATGTGTGGTTTTCTAAGTCAGTATATGGCCCACACAGATCCTCGTATTTCGTTTCCTGACTGCACTTCTATTTAACACCATTTGATCTCCCACATTTGGCCACGCTCTCTTTTTTTAATGATGACTGATTTTCCTCTCCCTTTGGCCCCTATGTCCATCATACTCATTTCACAGTACTTGCCCCTCCTGGCTTTCTATGCCCCTTGCAACTCATATTCCAGCATAGATCAAATTGTAGTGGACCTTGGCTAGAGTTCTTGATGCCTTGTAACAGTTTCTGAAATGAGCAGGAGTAAATAAAGAGCCCACTTAGTATTGACTGGGCTCTACTCCATGGTGGCAAAATGTAAAAGAATTAATGAATAGTCAGTCCTGTGGGAAATGTGTCAGGGAATTGACTGAATGCAGGCCTCTCAATGGATTGTAATCGTTCTATGATTCTTTATCATTTAAATTTCCTTTTTCTATATGGTAACGAATTTGCCTGTTTGACACCTGATTGGTGGTTGTCCTCTTGGTGCATTTTATGTTCTCCTCCTTGATGGGGAGGGTGCCTCAGAGTACAACCCAAAATAGAATTGCTCCCCTAGAATCAGAGATGGGGGAACATGGAATGGGAGAACTGAGGGCCTGCTTCCCTTTCTGAGGAGACAGGAATGTCAAAGCAATGAACCCAGGGCAAACTATTCAGGTAAATGAAGGACAGATTTGACAAATGTCACTTTACTCTGTGGTCTTGGCCTAGCAGGCCTGGCTAGCTCTTCTAGCATTTTATCCCCTTAAAAACATTATTTGAACATCATGGGCCTATGATCCTGACTCATGGGAAGGCAGTTTTTTGTTTTCTCTCAGAAAGTTACATTCTAGAAGGTCAGTCCACATGCATCTTGGGATTCAGAGCTACAAGGGACCTTAGAGATCATAGTGAAAGGGTCCATAAGTGTGTGTGTGTGTGTGTGTGTGTGTGTGTGTGTAAACACACATTTATACACATACATACATATATGTGTATGTACATGTATATGTATATATGTATATATTGTATATATGTGGTATATAAGCATTGTATGTGCTGTATCTAGATACGTACATATATACACATATTTATCACTTTTTCAATATGACTGGTGTCCTTTTTGATCTTATTTTATACATTTAAAAACATGATTCTGAGAAGAGGTCCTTAGGTTTCGCCAGAATATCCAAGGGACCTGGGACACAAGAAAGGTTAAGAACTAGTTCCATGGGGGTGGAGCCAAGATGGCAGAGTAGAAAGACACACATACTCAGCTCTTCCCCCACAGTCCATAAAATACCTGTAAAGAATGACTCTCAACAAATTCTAGAGCAGCAGAAGCCACAGAATGACAGAGTAAAAGAGATTTCCAACCAAAGATAACCTGGAAGGCTGACAGGAAAGGTCTATTGCACAGGACATGGAGTGGAGCCCAGCCTTGGCCACACAGCACCAGAAGGAACAGGACCAGAACAGGCCTCCAGGGCAGAATTCCCAGCAGTAGTGGAGGGTCTCAGATCCTTCAACTCATAAGCGCTGAAGAAAGCTTCAAAGGTCAGTGACAGGGCTCTCCCAACTGGATAAGAGGTGAGCAGGTTGCCCCCCAGCAATGGCCCTAGGCAGCTGCAGCAGTGGTAGGAGCAGCAGTAGCATCCATTTGTGAAGCACTCTGACTAAAGCCCCTGGGGGAATTGACTAGCTGATCTGAATCTCTGGGCATGGTCCTGGAGTGAGGAGGAGCATGAGGATCCTCCTCTTGACTAAGGATTCCGAAGTCAAGTAAATGGCTGGGGAAATGCCCAAAAAAGGGAAAAAAATAAGACCACAGAAGCTTACTTTCTTGGTGAACAGGTATTTCCTTCCATCCTTTTGGAAGAGGAAGACCAATGCATAGTGTCAGAGGAAGTCAAGGCTTCTGCATCCAGTACCTCCAAAATAAATATGCAATGGTCTCAGGCCATGGAAGAGCTTGAAAAATGAGTCAACAGCTTACCAAAGGAAACCCCAAAAAAGTGCTGAAGCAAATAATAGCTTTAAAAATAGACTAACTCAATTGGAAAAAGAGGCCCAAAAAGTCAATGAGGAGAAGAAAGCTTTAAAAAGCAGAATTAGCCAAAAGGAAAAGGAGGTTCAAAAGCTCACTGAAGAAAATAGCTCTTTAAAAATGAGAGTGGAGCAGATGGAAGCTAATAACTTTATGAGAAATCAAGAAATTACAAAACAAAACCAAAAGAATGAAAAAATAGAAATAATGTGAAATATCTCATTGGAGAAACAACTGATCTGGAAAATAGATCCAGGAGAGATAATTTAAAAATTATGGAACTACCTGAAAGTCATGATCAAAAAAGAGCCTAGACATCATCTTTATCAAGGAAAACTGTCCTGATATTATAGAATCAGAGGGCAAAATAAATATTGAAAGAATCCACCCACCACCTCCTGAAAAAGACTTAAAAAGAGATACTCCTAGGAATATTGTAAAAATTTCAGAGTTCCCAGGTCAAGGAGAAAACATTGCAAGCAGTTAGAAAGGAACAATTCAAGTATTGTGGAAATATAATCAGGATAACACAAGATCTGGTAGTTTCTTCATTAAGGAATCAAAGGGCTTGGAATAGGATATTCATGAAGTCAAAGGAACTGGGATTAAAACCAAGAATCACCTACCCAGCAAAACTAAGTATAATACTTCAGGGGGGGAAATGGTCATTCAGTGATATAGAGGACTTTAAAGCATTATTGATGAAAAGACCAGAACTGAAGAGAAAATTTGACTTTCAAACACAAGAATCAAGAGAAGCATGAAAAGGTAAACAGGAAAAAGACTCAAGACAGGACTTCCTTAAGTTAAACTGTTTACATTCCTACATGGAAAGATAATATTTGTAATTCTTGAGACTTTTCTCAGTATTTGGGTTGGTGGAAGGATTACACACACATACACACACACAAATATGGACAGTGAGCACAGGTTGAGTTGAATCAGAAGGGATGATATCTATAAAAAAATAAAATTAAGGGGTGAAAGAATAATACATTGGGAGGAAAAAGGGAGAAATGGAATGGGGCAGACTATAGCTCATAAAGGAGATAAGAAAAATCTTGTTCAATGGAGGAGAAAAGGGAGGAGGTGAGAGAGGAAAAGAGCTTACTCTCTTCACGTATGGCTTAAGGAGGGAATAACATGCTCACTCAATTTGGTATGAATATCTATCTTACACTACAGGAAAGTAGGGGAGAAGGGGACAAGTGGGGTGAGAGGGATAATAGAAAGGAGGGCAAATGGGAGAAGGGAGTAACTAGAAGTAAACACTTTTGGGAAGGGACAAGGTAAAATGAGAGAATGAAAAAGGGACAGAGGATGGGCGGAGCCAAGATGGCAGAGTAGAAAGTCTCACATATGCTAACTCCGAACCCACAGCCCATGGAGTTCCTCTAAAAACACCTCCCAACAAATTCTGGAACAGTGGAAGCCGCACAGCAACACAGTGAAGGAGATCTTCGTTCCAGAGAGCCCAGAAAAACCAATCCCAAAGGTCCATCACGCACTGGACAGGAGCGGAGCCCTCCCCTGCCCTGGCCGCAGGGCACTGAGAGGAGCGAGCAGATCCGAGCAGGCTTCAGGGATGGAATCTCCAGCAGTTGCAAAGGTCCCTCCACCCACAGACTCACAGGTCAGTGAGAGAAATGGGCTGAGAGGGGAGCGGGGTGTCTCCAGGACTCAGGCCCCCTCGGGAGGCAGTAGCAGAGGCAGCAGGCTCCCAGAGCAGGCAGGAGCTCCATTACAAAAGGTCTCTGCATAAACCCCCTGAGGGAACTGAGCCTGGGAGGCGGCCCTGTCCCCACCTGACAACCTGATTTAATCTTACCCTGAATAGCAGCCAACCAGCCACCAAAAGCCTTGAGGCTGGGGAGCAGCATTTGAATCTCAGGCCCCAAAGCACTAGCTGGGTGGACCTAGGCCTAAGGTGGAGAAGACTCTCAGAAGTCAAGTAACTGGCTGGGAAAATGCCCAGAAAAGGGAAAAAAAATAAGACCATAGAGGGTTATTTTCTTGGGGAACAAATGATTCCAACCTTCCTCTCTGACGAAGAAGAACAATGCTTACCATCAGGTAAAGACATAGGAATCAAGGCCTCTGTATCCCAAACATCTGAAATAGATATCCAATGGGCTCAGGCCATGGAAGAGCTCAAAAAGGATTTTGAAAATCAAGTTAGACAAGTGGAGGAAAAAC
>CM053769.1:136690955-136705723 GCA_028658325.1 Potorous gilbertii | reverse complement strand
CAAATGGGGAGAAAATTTTGGAACCCAAAATTTTGTGAAAATGAATGTAAAAAGTTAAATAAATAAATTTATTAAAAAAAAAAAAGAAGGGAATGGGAGGTGATTTACAGCTGGTTACAGAAAAAAAGAAGGACAGAGTAGGATGGAGAGCAATATAGTTAGTCTTACACAACATGGTTATTATGGAAATCTTGTGCAAAATGACACATATATAGCCTGTACTGAATTGCTTGCCTTCTCAGTGGGGATGGGTGGGGAGGGAGGAAGCGAGAGAAGTGGAATTCAAAGTATTAGAAACATGTTGAGAATTGTTATTGCATATAACTGGGAAACAAGCAATACAAGTAATGGGGCACAGAAATCTAACTTGCCCAAGAAAATAGAGAAGATGGGATAAGGGGGAGGACACATTGAGGGAAGGGGTAATCAGAATGCAAGGTGTTATGGGGTGGGGGAGGGGAGAGATAGGGACATAAATTGGAACTCAAAATTTTGTGGAAATGAATGTCAAAATCTAAAAATAAATAAATAAAACTAAAAAAAAAAGAGCCAGTTCCATTATCCTCTCATTTTTCATTAGGAGAACTGAAGGGTCCAGAAGTGACTTACCCAAGGTTACCCAGTGAAATATTTAGGATTTAAAACCAGGTCTGCTAATTATTGAAGCCCAAGTTTTTGCCACATTATGACAATAGCAAGAAGCTGAGAAAAATTGATCTGATTGGTTGTCCTCATTGTTTCTACCTACACATCCCACGTATCCTTCCTCCCCATCATCACCACCTTTTCTTCTAGGAGAAGAGACCTAGTTTATTTGGACTCCATTAAAACAAACTGTGGCGGTCCATCTTTTCTCATAGTTTGACTGCTGAGCTCACAGTCTAGTGCTCCTGAGAATGTCATTGCTAACCCAAATACTGTTCTCATGGGAAATAAGTCCCCAATGGTGCTTTAGGCCAATCTTCCCCTGGATATGGAGATGAAAGCACAATATAACCCAAGCCAGGCAAGATGGGGGAGGTGGATTTTCCTTCTGGTTGATTTCACAAAGATCTAGCTCAAACTGAAAAAAGGGTGAGTGGCTGCTGCTGCTGCTATTGTATTTTAGAACTAGTGAGCCCTCAAATTATTCCACATTTCCAGACATTGTGAACAATGGGATCACATGATCTTGATTCGCTTTATCTGGTCATACACATGACAGGTTGCTAGTGCCAGAAAGGACTTTAAAATGACATCTCACAGTTAAAAGGGACTCCTCAGAAAGCTAGATGGGATCATGGATAGAATACAAGACTTAAGAGTGGGGAAGATGAGTTTAAATCTGGTCTCTTTACTAGCTATGTAACCCTAGGTAGGTCACTTAACCGTTCTGTGCCTCAGTTTCCCATCTGTGAAAATGATAAGAATAATGCCTACCTCATGGGGAAATTAAGAGAATCAAATGAATTAACATATTTAAAGTGCTTTACAAAGCACTTAAAGTATCATATAAATATTATTGTCATTCCTATTAAAATGGATTTTCAGAAGTCATCAACTCCCACCCTTCCCTGAATCAGAATCCCCTCTTCCATGTCCTCAACCATCCTGCGAATATGAAGAGTTTAGAGAAATGCGGAGGGTCTCAGATGCACTGATATAGAATGAGGAAAGTAGAACTGCCCTCATTCCCAAAATCCATGGGTTCACATTGACACATTGATAAAGTAGGACAAAAATAAAAGACAGTAGAATACAGATAAAATGCAAAGATCAGCATTGATTCCACATGCCTGGTGTTAGATTAGTTCTCTCCTGTCTGCTCATAGTGAGTGGTGATCAGATAGATTTGCATTTTTTTTATAAGGAGGGGTGCTTTTGAGGTGTGGGGAGGGGTGATCATTGCGTTTATAAAAGAAAAAATCAATAAAACTTTTTTTAAGTTGTCATCTAGTCTCCACTAGAATACCTCTAAGTCAAGAGTCCTTGTCCTTTTTGGTGTCATGGACTCTTTTGGTAGCCTGAGGAAGTCTATGGATCACTCCTCAGAATCATGTTTTTAAATATGTAGAATAAAATCCATGGTATCATAAAAGAAACAAATATTAGTGAAAATAAAGGAGTCATTTTTTTCCTCTTCCAAATTCACAGTCCTCCTCTGCAACAACATCTATGTAACAGACTCTTTAGGACCCAGTTCAGAGTCCCTTCTCTGGTGAAATGGGAACAAAATGATTCAAATTAATAGGAAATTTTGGGTCAGACTGTCCTGAAATTTGCCTCTGCTTGCTTCCATCCCAATGGCTCCTGCCCTGTTCTCTAGAGTCAAAAAGGGCAAATCAAACCCAGCTTCCCTAGAATGGGCTTTTCAGTACTTGAGACAGCTAACAAGCCACGTCCACTGTTTTAAGTGTTTTCTTCTCCGGAAGTATTAACACGCCATTTCTTCAGCTAGTCCTGCCTGGTAGGACATGTTCTTCAGGGCCCTCGCAATCCTGTTTGCGTTGATTGTTTGGCAGTTTATCCAAGTCCTTTTTTCTTAAAATTTAATAATGCTCAGAACCAAGGACAGCACGCTCCATATGTTCTGACCAGGGAACAATGCAGGAGATCTCTCTCCTTCCTGTCCTGGGCTTTTCTCAATGACGAGTCCAAGGAAGGAAAGAGGGAAACAAACGTTTATATAGTACCTACTGTGTGCCAGGCACTGTGCTGAGCACTTTACAAATATTATCTCATTTGAGCCTCACAACAACCCTGAGAGGTAGGTACTGTTATGATCCCCATTTGACAGTTAAGGAAACTAAGGCAAATAGAAGTTAAGTGATTTGCCCAGGGTCATACACCTAGTAAGTAACTAAGGCCAAATTTGAACTCAGGGCTTCCTGACCCCAGGTGTAGCACTCTATCCACTGCACCACACAAGTGCAACCCATTCATTTTACACATGGGAAAAACAATGACCAGAAAATTGATGAGATTCGGCTAGAGATCACATAGCAAGAAATAAAACTGGAACTTGAACCTAAGTCTTCTGACTCCAAATCCAGGGCTCCCTCTGCTCTACCACACTCTCCAGATGAAGCATATCTGATTGTGGGCCTGTGGCTTTCCTGGAAAAGGGTGGAATTTTAATGAGCTATTTCCCTGATGGAGAATCTCCCATCAGCTCTGCTTGGCTCTGACAAAGGGGTGTTGCTATGACAACACAGAGTGCTTGAACCCCCACCCCCAGACAGTCTCCAGCTGTATGAAGGCCAAATGTGTCAGCACCTGCAGCAGCTTTGAAGCCTCAGGCTTGGTGCGAGCTTTGCCCATCAGGTTCTCAAATGTCATCTCCCAGTGTCACCAGGCCTGCTCTGGAGGAGACTGGAAACAAGTTCGTTGGTACCTGGGCTTCCAGGGTGGGTCCTCAGTGCCCAAGTACCTGGGTATGACTGGATAACTGAAGTGTTCATAACAATTAATGTTCTCTGAGTGGTCAGAGCCCTGTTCACTAATGATAACAGTTGCCTTCTCCTTATGAGGCAAAAATCAGGGCTCTCTATAGAGAGAACAGAGGTTCTTATCTTTTTTATGCCATGGACCCCTGAGGCATTTGGGGGGAGCCTATGGATTCCTTCTCAGAATAATGCTTTTAAGTGCATAAAAGAAAATTCAGAGGATTACAATGGATCCCAATCATGAAAAAATAAAGATTCCATTTCTGTTTCCCATCCAACTTCACAGCCCCCTGAAATCTATTCATGGGACCCCAAGTTAAGGACCTCTAATACAGAGAGCTCAAGTTTGCTAAGTATTCACCTCACTTAGAAAGAGGCTTAGGGAGGGCACAGCTGGGGGTGATTGAGGTTGGTTTGCTTTCTGAAATAGTAATCTTTGAGTGTGCTTAGTGCTTTGGTGGTGGTGAATTATTTTCAGTTGTGTCTGACTTGTTGTGACCTCATTTGGAGTTTTCCTGGCAAAGATACTGGAGTGGTTTGCCATTTCGTTCTCCAGCTCATTTTATAGAAGGGGAAACTGAGGCAAACAAAGTAAAGTGACTTGCCCAGGGTCACACAGCTAGTAAGTGTCTGAGATCAGATTTGAACTCAGGAAGATGTGTCCTCCTAACTCCTAGCCTGGTGTTCCATGCACTGTGGCACTATGTAACTTAATGCTTTACCAAGTCCCTTACCTAAGTTAGCTTACAATACTCTTTCTTGTCAAGTAGGTAAGGCAGGTGTTTAGACATGGAATTCTCTAGCTTAGAGAGCTTAAGAGTCATACTATATACTAGATCCCAAAGCTAGTAAAAAGGGACCTGAGCATTGCACTCAGTCTTCTGAGTTCCCTCTCTCTCCCCCTCCCCCTCCTGCTCCCCTCCCCCTCCCCCTCCTCCTCCTTCCCCTTCCTCCTCTCCCTCTTCCTATCTCCCTCTCTCCCCCTTTCTCTTCATTCCCACTGGATGACTTCTCTTTATTCAGGACTTCTTCCCCTGCTCCTTCACACCAGATGCACCCAAAGGCACCAGGACTGGGCTGTTCCATCTCTCTAGCCTCTATATTAAAGGAATACCATGATCCAACCTTTAACCCACTTTCCAGGAGTAGGTTCCAGCTTTGTCTCCCACAATTCCCTTACAAGAATGCTCTGTTTCAGCCAAACTAGTCTCTTAATTGTCATGGGATCAAGTGTTAGAAAGATGGTGGAAATAATCCAGTGATTCCCAGACATCTTCAGTCATGCCACAACAGGTCTAATCCCTGCCCCCCTTTCCAGCTCACTTTACATGAGTTTTCTTTTGTCAGCATGTAAGCTGCCTGAGGACAGGTACTCTCTTTTGTTGTTTTTAAGTTTTTTCAGTTGTGTTGATTCTGGGTGATCCCATTTGAGAATTTTCTTGGCAAAGATACTGGAGCAGTTTGCCACTTCATTCTCCAGCTCATTTTACATAAGGGGAAACTGAGGCTAACAAGGTTAAGTGATTTGTCCAGGGTCACACAAGCCAGATTTAATTCAAGTCTTCCTGAATCAAGGTTTGGTGTTCTATCTACTGCTTCACCTAGTTGCCCTTAGGGACTGTACAGCCTGCTTTTATTTATTTCCCCAGGGCTTTACACAGTGCCTGCTCATAGTAAGCTCTTAATAAATTCTATATCTAAACAGATAACCCTTTTCTTTTATAAATGGGATAATAAAACTAGAATTTATAAGCACTTTTAAGTTTGCAAAGCGCTCTTACAGATATCTCATATCAACAGTTGGAGGGTAGGTGTTATTAGACAAAGGGGTTAAATGACTTACCTAGGATCTAACAGCTAGTAAAGTGTCTGAGGTCATATTGCTCTAATCAACAGCAAGACTAGATCAAGTCCAGGTTCTCTGATTCTGCACTGTTCTTGCCTCTACATACACTTACCTCACTGCTTCTTCCTCTCACCCCACTACCAGAAAATGGCTTCCATTTCTCAGTCTTTCTGCCTTTACATGTCATGTCTAATTGGAAAGAGTATAATGGAAGGAGAGAGAGAGAGAGAGAGAGAGAGAGACAGAGAGACAGAGAGAGAGACAGAGAGGGAGACAGAGAGAGAGACAGAGGATCTTGGTTCAAATCTTGACTTTTCTATTTAACCATCTATGTGCCCAGTTGCTTTCCTTCCCTGGGCTTCAGTTCATTCTTTCCAACTAAAACAAAGGAAGATCTCTAACTCTAAATCCTAGGACTTATCCTTAAAAAAAATTATATTTAATTTTCAACATTCACTTTTATAAGATTTTGAGTTCTAAATCCTTCTCTCCCCTCCCCTCTCCTTTCCCTAAGACATCATGCAATCTTGATGGTGTTCAAAGGATCCAGGAACCCCAAAGGTTGGAGTTCCTGGACAGGGTTGTCTGGAATGAATTCACAGACTCAAGCAATCTTTAAGTCAAGTTGGCAAAAGTTTATTGTTAGGCCATATAGCAGGCAAAAGTTCTTAGGGAACTTGCAATTTAAAAGGGGTACATTTAAAGTTTATATAGGATATTCTATAGTAAAACATGTGCCAAATATATGTTTCAGGGTGGGTATTAGGGAGTGGTTAAGAGATGGTCAGTTCTTAAAGGAATATGTACTTTTGGTAACTCCTGAGCAGGCATTTTACCTAGAGTTCATCAGGAAATAGCCCAAGGAGGGGGCTACATGGAGGTGTGATTTTAAGCCTGCAAAGTCAATAAATCAGCTAAAGGTGAAGGCCAACTGAGAAATGCCTAGTCTGTCACCCATCAATGTCTTGTTTGACAAGATAGATATAGGGAGTATGCATGTGTCTAAGGCTATAATATACATAATAAGGAGTCCAGGATGCATATAATGAGGTAGGGAGATGGTATAAATAGTCCAGTAGGTACTAAATATCTTTATGAACTAGTGCAAAGTCCGTTCATATTAATAAATTCTATTACAAAGTTGGTTCAAACTAATAAATCCTATAGGTGCAGCTTGCTACTGTACCAGGGAGAAAGATAAGGGTTTTGCTAGGGCCCACTCATGATTAATTGTTAAGCACAGTGTCCTTGGACTGAGGAGAAACTGCAAGGATAATGTTTTGAGACTAGAGAGAGAAAATTGTGGTTTTGGAATTGGGGTCCAAGCACAGGCACCCAAGCACCCCATCCATCTGATATGGGCTATACATGTACAATCATATTAAACCTATTTCCATGTTAGTCATGTTATGAAAGAAGTATCAGAACAAAAGGGGAAAACCACGAGAAAGAAAAAACAAAAACAAAAAAATAGAGAAAATAGTATGCTTTGAGCTGCATTCAGACTCCATCATTCTTTCTCAGGATGTGGATAGCATTTTCAATTATGAGTCTTTTGGAATTATCTTAAATCACTGCATTGCTGACGAGTTAAGTTTATCAAAGTTGGTCATTGAACAATGTTGTTGTTACTGTGTACAGTATTCTCCTGGTTCTGCTCATTTCACTCAGCATCAGTTCACAAAAGTCTTCCTAAGATCCTCTTAAATGTTCACCTAAAAACCTACTTTCCTTGTTCACCTCAACAGGAAGTGATCTCTCCTTCCTCTGGGTTTCTCTCTGTATCCCTTGTGGGTCACATAGCATAAACTCTGGGGTATTGTGGGTTGTCTCATGTTCCAAGTTAGACTGTAAGTTCCGTGAAGGCAGGTATCCTGTCTTATAAGACATAAAGACAACTTTGTATCCCTCAAAACACCAGTTACCACAGGATCATATACAAAGTAGCCTCAATAAATGTTTATTTAATTTTTTTTCCCAAATGACACCAACAGAATTCAAGTCAATCCAATCCAACCTTAGAAATTTATTGAGTCCTGAGAGAGCTACCAAGTTTAGATACGATACACAGTCTTTGCCTTCATGCGACTATAGAGTCTAGTAAGGGGCTAGATGGTCTATACAGAAAGGTCATTATGGTACACAAGAGTACACGCCTCCATTAGGGATTCCAGACTCAGCAGGAGAGAGGTGCGCGAGAGCTGAAATAAGCCAAAAGCATAACCAGTTTTCTCTTCTATAGAATGAGGGTATAGAACGAAATGGTCTCAGAAGCAGCTATGTAGTATAGTGGAGAGAGTGCTGGGTCTGGAGTCAGGAAGACCAGAATTCAAATTTGACCGACTCCTGGGTAAGTAACTTAACCTCTGTCTGCCTCAGTTTCCTCAATTGTACAAGTTATATAAAATAAGTCCTTAATGTATAAAACTTACTTCCCAGGGTTGTTATGAGGATCGAATGAGAAAATATTTTTGAAGTGCTTGGCACCTGGTAGGTACTTATTTCCTTCCTTTCCGGGTTCCTTCTAATTCTCTGAGTCCATAACTTGGGCATCCGTACTGGATGTCAGGCACATACAGTATGAAATTTTCTAAGTTACTCCCCTTCTCTGGGACTCATTGGATTAGACTTGATGATTTCCAAAGTCCCTTCTATCCTTAGTCTCTAAACCTTATCACTTTAGCTGACAATTCAGTCAATATAACGATAATCGTTAATTTTACATAGCACATTAATATTGACAAAGTGCCTTATACACATCAAAAATGAGAGCTAGAATTCATATTAGCACGTTAAGGTTTCCAGGGTACTTTATATATTTAATCTCATTTGAGCTTATAATGACCCTCTGAGGTAAGCTGTTATTATCTATATTTTACAGATGAGGAAAGTAAGGCTGAGACATTAAGTTACATGCCCCAGTGTTACACAGCAAGTAAATGCCGGAGGCATGATTTGCACTCAGACCTATTTACTGTGCCACCCAGCTGCCTCATTATCTCCTTGTGTAGGTACCATTATGAACCCCTGAGGGTTAACTGTTAACCCCCTAAGGAGCCTCAGAGAGGTTAGGTGACTTGTCCATGGTCACATATCCAGTAAGTCTTAGGGGTAGAATTCAACTCCAGCTCTCTTCTGATTCCAATCTCAGCTTTCTTTCCACTGAATTACGTTTTCTCTCCCTGACTTTAGTTAGGCCTGGTCTATGTGGGAGGAATGTTATCAGGAAAGTTATCATTTGCCCTAAGTGCCATAGAGTCAGAATTTAAGCCCAGGAAAAGAGAAAAGCCATCAGCCATGAGGTCCCAGGCCTGGAGGCTTGGTATGCAGTAAAGCATGGCCCTAAGGAGGGCCCATGTATACCACATACTTGAAAAGTGTTTTGCAAACATCCTTGTATAAAGGGGATTAATGATAGTGATTTCCCTATTGTTTAGATGAAAATTCAAAAGTTCTGTCTGAAGGACTTGAAATAACAACAAGAGATCTTCTCACCTACACACATCCCCTCACACACTCCAGCTTTTCTGTAAATGCAAATTTTCTGTTCGGGTGCTAAGACTTGGGGGATCCCAACTGTAAATGAGGTGCTGTACAGCATAGGGTCACACGGTGGCGCTGCAGGACAGAGAGGCTGGTCCTCTGGCCAGATCCTCTGGACAAGATAAGCTTTCCTCCCTGGAAAGTGAGGAGAGATGGCCAAGAACTCCCCTTCCACTCAGCTCTATGCCGGGGCTCCCGGAGTTCTAGTAACCCTTGCCGCACTCCATTTATAGTTAAATTTGGATCTTCTGGTGTTGACCCTTTGATGAAGACAGGATGTCATTTAAACATAGGAGTGGGGAATTCTTGAGCAGAGAGTGTGCTGGGGAGAAGGGGGAATATTGAGCGGAGGGTTCTGGGGAGGATGCCGGTGGGGAGAGGAATCGGCCCCCTAGCACAAGACCCTATATATAGTGAGTGATCAATAACCATTTGCTGAATGAATGAGATGAGTTCAGTCAGCATGGAGGCTTGGGTTAGAGCATGTAGATGGCTGTTAAGGATATAGAACATGGAGGAATTTCAACGGCAGTGAGAGGTTAGAGTTGGAACACGTGAGGTTCATGGGACCTGAGGCCCCGTGATGACAGATTACACCCTTCCCTTTTTCCCAGGAGTTGACTTACAAAACATTTTGCATTCAATGTCTTCCTTGATCCTCAGGACAATCCCTGCTAAGTCGATACAATAGGAATGACCCCCTTTTTACAAATGGGAAAAGAGAGGCTTAGTAAGATTAAGCAACTGATCCAAAGCCACCTAGCTAAGAAGTGGCAGAGTCCTGTTTTCCTACTCAAATCCAGTGGTATTTCCCCTTCACCAAAGCTGCTTGCAGGGGGTGGGGGAGGGTAGTTTTGGGCAGCACATGGAGGGGATATAAATATGAGAGGGGAGTAAATGAAAGGGGATGGTGCAGGGTGTACGTGAGAAAGGGATAGAATGTGGAAAGAGCTATAGATGAGAGTGTGGGGAGCTATGGATAGAGTATATGAATGACTAAGGGCGTAGCACTGAGCTGGAAGAGGGTACTATGGTTCCCAACGTCAGGTTGGCATGTATTTGATACTTAGTCTGCAAAACACTTTAAAAATATTATCCTACTTTTTCCTCATTGTGGGAGGTAGGTGCCATTATTCCCACTTTATGGATGAGGATACAGGCAGATAGAGGTTAAGTGACTGGCCTAGTGTTACAGAATTTGAACTCAGGTCTTCCCGATTTCAAGTCCATCACTTTATTCACTTCACCAACTAACTGTACATATATGTAAAGGAGAGGAAGGGTTGTGTTTGAAGGGTGAGGTATCTGTGGGCAGAAGGTATGAAGGGTTCTGGGTGGGAGGTACATGGAGCATGGGAAGTGGATGGAGGAGCCTCAAAGGTAGGTCCAGGTCACCCTGGATGACTCTCTCTAGAAAGAGAACAAGGGCTATTAAGTTCACTTCTGTGAGCAGAATTTAACCAAGAACAAGGAAAGCCAAGTAAGTCAAAGTGTTGCCCTTCGTTTCTGCCTTCACTCGAACCTGGAGGGACAGTTTTTGTCCTGTGCCTCACTGCCACTGAGGGCTGATGGTCACAGTTGTGTCTTTGGCTATGTTCATCCCCTGTTGGGGTGATATGCCCTTTGTTCTCAAAAAGAACCATGACATCAGGAAGGTGATACCATGTCTTGTGAATGAATTGTATTCAAGTGAGGCAAGGCTGTGCAAAGTCACCAGCCTCACTTTCCCCTCTGGAGGCATCTAGGTCCAGGGGCCTGATATGAATCAGGATGAATGGAGATGGCCCAGCATGCAGTGGGAGGCTTTGGCCTTTTTAGGCTAAAATCTTTCCCATATTCTCCTTTAAGTATGCTCAAAAAGAAGGATGTTTTTATGGAAGTCTAGGAAGAATTTTTCCCAAAGAGGCCTGTTGCCAACATTTGGAAGTCCAAAGCTGTCTCCCTCCCACCTCCCACCCACCCTCCCTCCAAATGACAGCAGCAGTCACAGAAAGAGAATTAGGATTGCTAGCAGCTGCGTTTAGCCTCATGGGATTTCATTCTGAAAGAAATCTTGGAGATCATTTGCTCCAGCCCTTTCAAATTACAGATGAGGAATTCTCCAAGGAGAGTTAATGGGCTTGGCTCTGAAAATTAATGTGACCTTCTAAGACCTGGTGGAGATTCCAAATCCTACCATGTTAAAGCTAGAGGAGACTAGAGATCTTGTCCAAATCCTTTAATACAGAGGAGGAGGAGAAGGCAAAAGTGGGGAAGTAACTTCTCCGAGGCAGATTTTTCACTTGAACCTGGTACTTACTCTGGACAATTAGGTAGCACAGTGGATAGAGAGCTGAACTTCGTGGCAGCAAGACCTGAGTTCAAGCCCTTCTTGGAACACTTATTGACTCCGTGAAACCATGAACTCCTTGAGGGCAGAGACTGTCTTTTGCCTATCTCTGTATCCCCATTGAGCACAGTGCCTGGCACATGGCAGGTGTTCAATAAAGGTTAGTTGACTGACTGACCCAGGGCAAGAGAGTTCACTTTTCTCAGCCTCAATTTTTCCATCTGTAAAATGGGGATAATAAATAGTACCTACCTCAAAGGGTGTTGATCCTTTGGCAAGATCAGGCAAGACAATATGTCAAGTTCTTTGCAAACCACAGTGCACGATATAAATGCTAGTTAATGCGTTATTCTCCTGACTTGCAATTCAGGGCTCTTTCCATCGTACTTTGTTGACTCTTGATAAATACTTTGAAGGAGTGATAGTTCAACTCCTTATTGGAAAGGAGATACCACATAGACCATCCTCACTACCTAAGGCTTAGTAATAGGTGTGAGTGGAGAGGGCAGATAAAAAGATGTTTCCTTCCATACACTGAAGGTTCATCAAGATAGCTCCCAATCAGTTTGAAGAGTTTACAGGGTGATGAGCCTTTGTTCAAAACTTTTGAAAGCATCTGCTTGGGGTGGGTATGGACATGCCCATTGATATCTCAATGAGAGGACAAAAGATACCTCCTGATTAAAGGACAATGACTGGATCTGTCCTCAAGATGAATTTTGTATCTCTTGGCACCTCCAGCAACAACGATTTCACCACTGAGAGCTGACCCCAAAATGAATTGGTTGATTCAGACTCTTGAGAGGACATACTCTTCTTGGAGGAACTACCTGGTGCTTTCTCATTTTTCTCTTTCTTCTAGACTTTAGAATCCAGAGAAATGCTAAGAGTTTGATAGATGCAGCTAGGGAAGAGTGATTTCCTAGACAGCAGACTCCCAGAATTTGCTCCTCTAGCCAGAGATGAAGTACTTTACAGGGTCATGTCTTTGATGATGGGACAACCTATCAAGAGAAAGGGAATGTCCAGATCAACTTGACCAGGGGAGAGAAGAGAATCATGAATAGAGCCCTCAGACCGGGAAGAACAACAGATGCAAATGACCAAGACTTTGTGTAGGCGTATCGCAGAGATATGGGGAAGCTAGGTGTCTCAGTGGTTAGAGCACCAGGCCTGCAGTGAAGAAGACTCAACTTCTTGAGGTCTTAGATACTTACTAGCTGTGTGAGCCGGGTCAAGTCACTTCACCCTATTTGCCTCAGTTCCTCATCTGTAAATGAGGAAATGGCAAAGCACTATGGTATCTTTACCAAAACAACCCCAATGGAATCACAGAGTTCAACAGGACTGAAACGACTGAACAACCACAAAAAAATGTCAGAGATATTTGCTCAATAAATCGAATATTGCAGTAAAGTAAGTCACACAAATTCTTTTGTTTCCAAGTGCATATGAAAGTTATGTTTACACTACACTGTAGTCTTTCAAGAGTGCAATAGTATTATGTCTTTAAAAATATGTACATACCTTAATTAAAAAATGCTTTATTGCTAAAAAATGCTAACCATCCCCTGAGCGTTCAGCGAGTCATAATCTTTTGTTGATGGCTGCTGACTGATTAAGGTGGCTGCTGAAGGTTGAGGAGACTGAAGCAATTTCTTAAAATAGGACAATAGAATTTAGAATGAAGCAGACTATTTTCTCTTTCGTTATGTTTTATTTTGTTTTTCCTCATAGTTTCTCTCACTCATTTTAATTCTTCTATGCAACATGACAAATGTGAAAATGTGTTTAATAGGAATGTATGTGTAGAGCCTAGATAAGATTGCACACCATCTTGGGGACGGAGAGAAAATTAAAAACTTATGGGAGTAATTGTTGAAAACTGAAAACAAATAAATTTGGAAGGAAAAAGAAACAAGACAACAGTGAAGTTTGCCACATGGATTGACCCTTCCTTTCACTTGAAGATTTAGAGGCCACTGTAGGGTTATTAATTGGCCTAATTTCAGTATTATTGTGTCTCAGGGAGGCCTGAGAAAGCGGGAGAGCAATAAGGATCTGCTGGTTGGTGGATCAGTCAGAACACAATATTGATTTATGAAGTTTGCCATCAGGAGTACGGTTTGGGGCACCCCCAAAACAATTACAATAGTAATGCCAAAGGTCACAAATCCAAAATTACCAGAATAGAACACAGAGATATGAGGTGAGCACATGCTGCTGGAAAAAATGGTGCCAATAAATTTACTCGACTCAGGATTGCTACAAGCTTTCAATTTGTAAAAAAAAAGAAAACGCAACATCTGTGAAGCGCAATAAAATGAGCTCTGCCTGTCCTCTGCTATTATATAGCTGATTATTCAGATGATATGGGTGCATTAAAAAGAAAATTTAGATATCCAGCAGCACCAAGTACATTTCCCTTCTAGGGGATCCCAAGCCCTTGAAGTGGAACTATAAGAATGAATGCCTAAGAGGATTTCTGGGGGACTCATTCAAAGGGAGATTCTCTGGAATGTTGGTGCCCACTTGGCAGTCTCAGGGAGGCCAGATTTGCACAGAGGAGTTTAGTCTGAAGAGCTCGATTTAGGAGAGTGTCAAAAAGTGGCGCCCGCCTGAGAAGGAGGAAAATTGTATGGTTTGGGAGCTATTGGGAATTCCTTTTGTGGGTTTCATTCATTTTTTAGGGTACCAGGTGAGTCTTTCAGTTATTCTGTATATCCTGTAGAGCAAAATCAAAAGGCTACTCAGTTCTCTCTCTCTCTGTCCATTTTTCTCTCCAAAGACAGTCAGACATACACACACACACACACACACACACACACACACGTACTCAGAATTTCTGAGCTTTGTGGATAGCCTATACTGGATTTGGAATTAGGAAGACTTATGTTCAAATTCTGCCTGAGACACTTAATAACAGTATCCCTGGGCAAGTCATTTTAACCTCTCTGCACCTTGTTTCCTTATCCTTAAAATGAGGGTGACAGACTCTGTGGCCTCTAAATATATGGTCCTATGATCAATCAATCAGCAAGTATTTATAAAGCACCTGAGTTTGGCACTGGTAATACAAAGACAAAAGGGAAAGCAGTCCCTGATCCCAGGGAGCTTACTTTCCATAGAGGAAAAACTACAGATGCATACACACAGAGTTATATATGAAACCTATACAAAATCAAAATACAAAGTAAATCAGTGAGGGAGCCACCAACAGTAGGTGATCAAAATACCCCATGGAAGTGGTGTTGGAGTTGAAAGAATATGATATTTGCGAAGTAAGGTGCAAAGCACCATAGGAAATTTGAAATACGAGGTTAGAGTCTAAGCCACCTTCTAGGTCCACCTTCATGTCTTCATGACTGTTCCCTTGGAGGAGGACAGTGGAAGGCAGAATGAGGCAAGGGTGGGATTTGAACAGTTTCATATGGGTGTGTGTATGTGTATGTATATGTATATACATATATATATGTACACGTATATGTGTATGTAGGTATATATAGAAAAAGGGCAGCTAGGTGGTGCAATGGATAGAGCACCAGTGCAGGAGTCAGGAGGAACTGAGTTCAAATCTCACCTCAGACACTTGACACTAGCTGTGTGACCTTGGGCAAGTCACCTA